>LPNX010171638.1:32907-52567 GCA_001517045.1 Pseudotsuga menziesii
AACCCCCAACTCATAATATTTTAATATATCTTATATTTTTGTAGTACATCTCTTAGAAGGCCCATTTTTGACCTCAAATTCTCTCTAATGATTCAACACATCCTCAAATATCTTATGTACAATCACCCCCGCCAAGACAATAATGGGGTCCCCTCCCCCAGAGACAACCAATTATATTCAGTTATTTTAGTAGGAAAATTCTGCATGGCATTGATTCATGGGGAACCTGTCTTCGCATTTGCAAGTTTACCTCCGCACTTCATTCTGGAAAAGGATTCCTGACTCACTCAAAACTGTGGGAACCTCACCCATCATCAAATTGACTCTCTGATTCACCAAAAGATGTGGGAATCCCACTTATCATCAAATTGGTCCCCCAACATGGCCAAACTGTGGGGACCCCACTTAAATGTGGGAACCAAGCAATTCTCTTGGAAACAACCCCCTGGTCTCCTTTGATCGATGATGTTGAGTCCCCCAAGGCCTTGCAATGTTGCCTTTGTTAGTCACTACTTTCTCAAGTATTGTGTCCCTAACAATGTCCTTGATTTTCAGTTTGTTTCCCTCCATTACACTCTCCCCTGAAGTATGATACCATTAGCTTTCCCCCCTATTTTATCATCAATCAAAGGAAGTATGAGCCCCACGCTTACAATCCAGTCTTGTGTCAATCCAGTTAGTAACACAAATGGTTACATCATGATCTTGGTTCCTCGTACAAGACCATGATCTTGTAATGATCCTTCAAATTTATTCGATTCCAAATCCTCATATTCTGAGAATTGAAGGAGTAACAATGGTACCTCGGGATTCCTTTCAATCACTATAAGGAATTTCCTCAGATTGATTTAGGAGAGTCATTAGTTCTCCTTATTTTAGCCATCTCCCCTATGCTCGACAACAATACATTTAATTGCATCAGGGGGAGTCATACATCTTGAAGGTAGAAGTGTTCATGTTTGAAAATTATTATAGCTACATATCTGGTACGGTGTAATCTTCAATGGCTTCACTAAAATCCTGGACACCCACTCCTGTGGGATTCTTTATATTCTCAATAGTTCCACTTCTTTATCAGTAGTTGCACCAGTTCATGGTTCATGTAATCTTGCATGGTTTGAGGCCACCGTCATCCATGATCATAAGCAGTTTATGAGAAATCCCTCGATCTCTTCATTTTGTTGCCACTTTGGTTGTTTTCATGAGCATGGGGATTCCCACCTCGTTTGTATAAAAACAACACATTAGCAAAATTTCCCCTTTGGAAGGTCACTCTTGTACACATAGTTTGAATATCCAACAGAGAGAACACAAAATAAACAAATATGGATGAACGGTTCTACAGTACCCTCCAAACCTCATACATAATGGGGCATCTGTTATCGTGAAAAACTCACACACCTACGACAATTTCACAATTCACACGGTAAAGCATCATCAACATACATCATGCATCCAACCGAAGACACCTTTACAAGATCAAAAGAGCATATTGAGTCCAAACTGTCCCCAATGCAGTCAAAAGCCACAACCATATGGCTTAAATTCCGTTTATACGCGCTACAACGCATATTTCAAGAACAACTCCCATGATGCAATGCATATTTTCCTTCGAGATCCATGTGACTGACACAAACGACAAGATCTCACCCACCAATAGTGCATTTAAGACTCGTGAAATCTCCACCTACCCAAAGAGTTTGGATTTTGGCTCCCCACACACTTGGTTTCCTTAAATGGCCTCTTGGTGTAGTTTGGATCCAAAACTTGGGTCATTGGGTTCACACTATGATCTTGTCATTTCTTGGCCACCTCTTGGCCTATAAAAGAAAGCCCTGGGCATGCTTATTGCAAGAAGAAACTTTAAGCAAGGATATGCCACCGAAATTGTGATTGAGTTTCCTCTTAGCTCACCTCTTCCCTCTTGTTAATCTCTTACCAAATCTCTCTTACCTCCTTCCCTCAAGGGGAAAGAATTCTTCTCATTTGGTTCCTTAACCATTTTGGAAACAAGTTTGGACAAGGAAGGCCTCCCTTAGGAAGATTGATTTCCTCCTTTTGGAGCTCACATCTCCAACGTGTTGTACTATCTTAACCATTGGGAAATATAAAAGTGGTTTGGTTCACATTGATTGCTGGATTTTGCATCCTCTATTCCCTTTGTCAGTTTATTTATCTTTGTTATCATTTTCTTTGTTTTTGTTTTATTTCCCTCTAAGAATATCTTGCAGAATCAGTTGGGTGACAATCCCACGTCACCCAATCCACCAAAGGGGCTCCAAATACTGAGGCCTTGCTGCAGCCTACAAGGCCTAGCCCCATCCCATAGTGGGAAAGAACTCTTGTGCAATATTTCCCACAATAGTATTAATGGCGACTCCACTTCAGTTTTTGTTCATTTCTCTTTATTTAGGTTGTTGTTTGTAGAGTGGTTGATTTCTGGTGTCTTGTGCTTTGAAGGTGAAGATGAACATCCCTCTCATCCCAGTAATCCCCCCCCCCCATTCATTCAGTTAAGAAAATTTATCAGTAGCACAACTCCCAATGTCTCGTAAGTGCTAACTATTAGATTTTTATCATTTAAGAAATATGATCTTAGGATCTTTACTGAGAGAATAACATGCATAAAAATCAATCACAAGAGACAATAGACACAAGATATTTTCCTTGGGGAAACCATAAAGGAGAAAACCCGACAACTTCCTCAGAGATAGAATGAGCACCAATGGCAGTAGTAAAACCCAAAGACAGAAAAGATGATATCCACAGTTGTTCTCTCTCTCTCTCTCTCACTCATGCGCCCCAGTGAGTGAGTGTGTGTGATAAATAGAGAGGCTCACTCTCTATTTATATGGTTTCTTTCACTTAATGTTCACTCCAACAAGTCGGCCTCACTTAACAATTACTTACCAGGGCCGACTTCTCTAGGAGAGTTAATAGACCTAGTTCCCCACAACTATGGGGACTTTTCCCTTCGATCAACAAGGAGGATTAACCTTAACTCAATTGTGGGGACTATTGCCTCGAATTTCAATGGAGGGTTAACTTCAATGACTTTAAAAGACTTGTTTACATTACAGATACTTCCCGATAGGAACATCGGGGTACAATACATAAGATATACAAATGAATACATTCCAACGTTACAAATACATCAACACTCCCTCTTAACTAGGAAGGTATTATCTCGACACAATTTATCAGCACAAGTCTTCTTCTCTATATCATCTGGATCATCTTCAAGTCATCGTCATCAAGTTTGGATCATCACTAGATCTGGATCACCATTGGATCATCATCGAGTCTGGATCATCACTTGATCTGGAGCATCACTGGATCATCATCAAGTATGGATCGTCACTTGATCTGGAGCATCACTGGATCATCATCAAGTCTGAATCATCACTGGAACATCATCAAGTCTGGATCATCACTAGATCGTCATCAATTCTGGATCATCACTGGATCATCATCAAGTCTGGATCATCACTTGATCTGGCTCATCACTGGTGCTATCTCTCAATTATACTCGTTACAAGAAGTTATACAGAGCAAACCCTTTTTCATGTTGGTTGTAGGCCTAGCCTCCATGTATATCTTCATCATATTCAGCACTTATATCTGACCATGGAATGAACCATGTCAGAAAGGCCCGCCCAGTACTTACATCTGACCATGAGAGGAACACATCCAAGAACCATGTCAGAAAGGCACGCCCAGCACTCACATCTGACCATGGGAGGAACACATCCAAAACCCATGTCAAAAAGGCCCAGCACTCACATCCGACCTCATCTTGTTAGAAAGGCTTTGCACTTAGATCCGACCTCATCATCTCAGAAAATATCTGCACTTACATCCAACCTCATCATGTCAAAAAGGCTCTACACTTACATCTGACCGCATCGTGTCAAAAAAGCGTTGCACTTACATCCGACCTCATCATCTCAGAAAGGCTTTACACTTACATTCAACCTCATCATGTTAGAAAGGCGTTGCACTTACATCCGACCTCATCATGTCAGAAAGGCTCTGCACTTACATCTGACCTCATCATGTCAGAAAGCCATTGCACTTACATCCAATCATGTGGGAACACATCCCTCAATCACATCAGAATGGCTCTGCATTGATCATTTGAGAACACATCCCACATATCTGCACTGACCATGTGGTAACACAACCCACAATAACATCAGAGCATCTTTGCACTTATATATGATCATGTGGGAACATATCCCTCAATCACATCAGAATGGCTCTCCACTGATCATGTGGGAACACATCCCACAATCACATCATAATATCTATGCATTGATCATGTGGTAACACAACCCACAATCACATTAGAGCATCTCTGCACTTACATCTGACCATGTGAAGCTCAGCCTTCCACCATGTCAGGAAGGCCAACGGACACATCAATTCCATTTGGAGGGAACCTCGATCTGGAGAACACCAAGCTTCTCCCTGAAGTACTCAAAATTCACTCTGGCCATTTCTAGCATTGAACCACATCAAGGCTAATTAAGTCCAAGGATAACCTATGAGCATTGCCAGGACCAATTACATCCAAGGACAACCTACAGGACCGATTATGTCTGAGCAACCTACGAGCTTCGCCATGATTTATGCTCAAAGAACCTGTCTCACCGGATATGCTAGAACTCCCTCTTTCAAGAGATCTCGATCTGGATCACATACTGGAGCTTCAATGCTCCTCTCTACATCATACAAAAATTCAAGTCAGATCAACCAAATAAAATAGTAGTTTTCAAAAGAAACATACTACCTCCCAAATAGCAAGTGGCAACATATTTTTCCTCGACTGTACTTAGTGCCACGCAGGACTGCTTCCTGCTACACCAAGAAGTGCTCGTCCTATCAATGGCACTGTCTGCCCAATCTGAATCCACATAACCCTCCAGGTTAATCTTCATATTTGTATCATACTTGACCCCATACTCAACTGTACCCTTCAGGTACCTCACTGCATGCTTTGCAACCACTAGGTGAACATGTCTCAATGTGATCACAACAAAGCAAATATCTGGTCTTGTATTCGTCAGGTACATCAAGGAACAAAGCATCCGAAGATACATCATGGCATCAACCGAATTTAATGAAGAAACACTCAATAGCTTCAGGTTCGATGCCATAGGTGTGGTCATGGCCTTGTACTCGATCATCCTGAACCTCTCCAGGATCTCTACTGCATACTTCCCTTTTCCCAGGGAGATTCCATCCGCATTTTGCCACACCTCCATGCCTAGAAAGTAGTGCATCATATCCAAGTCCTCCATCTCAAACTTGGCAGCAAGTCTCCTTCTTGCAACTTTAATGAGTTCCTCTTTTCTGTCAGGGACAAGTCATCGACATATAACAGGAGCATCATTGTTCTTCTGCCTTCAACCTTGAAGTAAAGGTTGGAATCTGCTTTACTCTCAGTAAAGCCTAGAGTCATCAGTAATATGTCCATCCTATCGTACCATGTCGAACCTCAGGATCTTCTGCAGTCACTCCCTCTGAAATAGAGCATCATTCTCCCTTTGCCTTCCGTACTCTATGCATTGAAACATTCTGTATCGGAGTGACAAGTAGCCTCCTCTGCTACTAATATTCTATGTATCCATTTAGGGTCACTGGATACCAAGATCCTCTATCTTGAACCTTTTCAAAAGTTCTTGTCAAACCCATCTATGAGCTTGTCATCCTCTATAGGCTTTCATCTTCAACCTTGTAGCAGAGGTTAAGATCTTCATCACTCTAGGTGATATTCAAGCCCCTCATGTATGTGTTATCCCATGGGTGTCTTCTGAGCTCGTACAAGGCCTTCTTTAATTTGCACACATGAGTCTGCCTGTCATGTGCCTCAACTCCCACTAGATGCAAATGTCTCTTCGTAGTTTATGCTTCCTTTCCGTGAGAAGCCTCGTGCTATGAATACTACCTTGTATCCCACGATGTTGTCATCTACTACATGCTGGATCTTGTATATCCATATGGAAGATACTACGGACTTCCCTTCAGGTCTTGATGTTGCATCCTAGACATTATTCTTCTTGAACTAGTAATCTCCTTCCCTTTCTTCTTGGCTACTTCTTCATAGCTGGAAGGCTCTGCATCAATGATGTCGCTCAACAGTGTCACATAATTGCACTATGTCTGAGGCATCTTGAATTCTTTGAAAGTATCATCATATTATTCTTTATATGTCGTCACTTGTTCTTCGGAACAAGTCTCATCCTTCTTTTCTTGTAGGTGGTTATGTACGCGATCTTTCCTACAAGTCAAATGCATTTGTATGGTTAGAAACATTTCATAAGGCATATTCATAATGGCAAATTCTTATGCATAAATATATGATCATGCAACTATTTTAGCCAATACAACATTCATCCATATCTCATGGAAAATTTATATATGCCTTCCATCTCTACCAGGACAACATTGAGATTGTGCACTAATCCAATATGTCAGCAAAGAGGTTTCATTATAGATAAGTAGCAATGGAGAGTTCTATAGCACCATGAGCTACTTACCCATCACATGCATATTAGTAGTATACTGTCATTAATGCAAACATTCTATCATGCATAGCACATCAACTGAATATAAACAAGTGCATAAAAAAACAATATCATGAAATGACAATTGAATACTTATCTTTATTTGTTTCGTGGGTAGACTCCTTCTTTCAGCTTCATCATCTTATTCATTCATAAGAGCATCATTTCTTATCCAAATGATAATATGGATAAGAGGTTCTTCGAGAGTTGAGTCCTTCATATTCCTCATTGCTTGAGGGATCTTCTTTGAATCACGAGAGCTAGATCTTCAGTTGCTCCCATCTTCTCTTCTCTTATTATGAGTCAAGCTTCTTCTTCTGTTCACTCTTCCCAGAGTCTACTGAAGGTAATCACTTCCTTCTGGTGTACATTCCTTGAATGAATGAATCCCATGATCCAGGGAGGCCATTCAAGGTGGTTATCACAACTTCTGCATTCTCCACTTCTTCTTCTACCGCTTCAAGTTGTTCTTTTATTTGAGAGACCCTTCTAAAGTATGACTGTATGGTCTCTGCATTCTAGATCTTCACATTCTTCAACTATTTTCTCAAATTCATCTTTCGATTTATGTTATTTCCTTCAAATAGCTTGGTCAAGGAATCAAACATCTCTTCCGGTGTCTTTAGGGAAGACACTTGTGGTATAAGGTGATCTGTGATTGAATCAACAATGATCTTCTTAGCCTTGACCAAGTTCTTCTTGTGTAAGGCTTTTAGCCTCATCTCCCTCTGGAACAGGAATCTCTCTACTTATGTAGGTGTCCAATTCATTTCCTTCAAGAACTAGTGAGATCCTATACTTCCATGCTTGGAAGTTGTCAGCCTCACCAATATTTTCATCAAGCTGGTGTGATTAGTCATCTTGAAATGAGAACCTCAACTGTAAATAGCAAAAGATTAGATCTTACTGATTTGAGGTGTCCATCCTGGTTCCAAAGCTGGATGATATAGGGTTTGTCAAATAAACCCTAATTTTCAAAACTTGGAATCTTTTAGATCTGATTGGATAGGAATATAGACCTCTTCAAGACGAGTTGTCCAATGTACTCCTTTTCTGAAAATAGTGGAGGGAAGCTCCCGGAATAGGAAGCCCTAGTTTTCCAATTTCTTCTGTAGAAATTACTGCTCCTCTATGTTTGAAATTCTGTACTAAGGTAACATCATCTATCCTCTTTCCAACACCATAGGTTTGACCAGAATTGGTTTCACCAATTGGGACTTATGAGAGTTTTCCCAAGGTGACTTGTTTTAGGATTGTTCAGCATAGCGAAGTTGTACGGACTTCCACGTGTCACTGTTTCACCTTCGAGATCTTAATCTTTTCCCACAAAAAGTACAGTCCGTTCCCTATATGGAACAGCTTGTGAAATTTCATTTGGATCCTTTTAGCCCGAGATATTGCAATTCTCCTTAGGTGTCTTGTTTAGGGATGAATCGTGGAAGAGGCTAGAACCCTGATTTGGAGGAAATATATCTCCCAAAATATAGAGAATCTGAGGCTAAACGTTTTACACAGGCTACATCAGGATTATATCTTCGTCTTGTGAAAGTTTCAGCTCCTGATCCTTCTCCAATCTCAAGATATAGCGAATGTTCCAAAACTACCAGTTTCAGTATTTTAGGGTTTTTCAGGCCCGGGGTCAAATTAGGGTTTGACTTTCCCGGAGTTTTACCCAACCAAAAATATAGAACTTGGTCTCTAAATTTTGATTTTGAGGAGGATAGAAATCCTATGCCAGGCTCACTCAAAAATTCCTCTTCTGTAAAAATCCCTAATTTCCTGCAACAGAAACTGAAAATGCCCAGAATCAAATTCTGCTTCGACATAAAGATGTGCCCTTCAATGGAGGTTTAGCCTAGCCTCCTTTTGCTGATGGATTATGGAGAGAGACCCAAAAAGTAAGAATCCCTAGCTTCTACAACTGGACAATGCCTTCTTCTCAGGTTAGCTCTGATACCATTTTAGATTTTTATCATTTAAGTAATATGATCTTAGGATCTTAACTAAGAGAATGGCATGCACATCAATCAATAACAAGAGACAATAGACACAAGAGATTTTCCTCAGGGAAACCATAAAGGAGAAAACCCCGTAACTTCCTCAGAGATAGAATGAGCACCAACGGTAGCAGTAAAACCCAAAGACAAAAAAGATGATCTCCATTATTGTTCTCTCTCTCTCACTTGAGAGAGCTTCTCCTCTCTCACTCATGCGCCCCAATGAGTGAGTGTGTGTGATAAATAGAGAGCCTCACTCTCTATTTATATTCTTTCGTTCACTTAATGTCCACTCCAATAAGTCGGCCTCACTTAACAATTACTTACCAGGGCCGAATTCTCTAGGATAGTCTAATAACCCTAGTGCCCCACAACTGTGGACACTTTGCCCTCCGATCAACAAGGAGGGTTAACCTTAACTCAATTGTGGGGACTATTGCCTCGACTTACAATGGAGGGTTAACCTCAATGACTTTACATGACTTGTTTACATTACAGATACTTCCCGATAGGAACATCGGGGTACAATACATAAGATATACAAATGAATACATTATGAATTTACAAATACATCAACACTGACAATGTGTATATGGTTTCTACAGATGTTCTAACAATGATTTTTAGCAGACTTACGCTCGTGTGGTTTGTCTTCTCCACACGAACACAATTTTTCTCTCGTTGTTCCTGCACTACAGTGCTCCAGAGTGTTTCCGCCGCACTGCAGCATGACTATAAATTTATTTTTGTGTTGTTTGTTCTTTCTGTTAAAGTATTGTAACTTCCGAAGATATTCTATTGTACTTTTGTTGTATTCTCCTTCGGAGATATTATTCCTCCATCCAAAGATGTCCTTGATGTAATTGTTCGTGTAAAAGTCATGAGGTAAACCCTCTATTGTAATTCGGGGCAATAATACCCATAAAAGTAATATATAAAACGTATTTTGAGTCTCCCAAGGTAGGTCGGACCTAATTAGGGGCCGACCTAGTTAGTTATTTGAGGCACTCACCTAATGAATATAAATAGGTGATGCGCCTCTCTCATTCTGACAAATCACACTCTCAAGTATTGTGCTGGAGAGAGAGAGAGAGAGAGAGAGAGAGAGAGAGAAAGAGTCTATTGTGGAATATGAGCAACTATTCTTGTTGTTGGGGTTTTACACTATCTTGGTCGAACTCTATACTAAGGAAGTTTTGTGGGGTTTTCTCCCTTGTGGTTTCCCTGAGGAAAATCTTTGTGTTCTCTTGTGTTGCTGCATTTGTCTTTATTTCAATGATCCTTTGCTTATGGTTATGATGTTATTATGATAAATGTTTATATATCTTGTATAACCATTAAAATCTAACATGGTATCAGAGCCACCATGAAAGAAGTCTTTGTGCAGCCGAAATAGTGCTACAACTACAACTATTGAAGATTAGGGTTTCATGCTTGAAAACCCTAAAAGACTAAAACTAGTCACTTCGGGACATTCCCTATATCGTGAGATTGGAGAAGGATCAAGAGCCGAAAATTTTACAGGCCGAAGATAAATGCCATATGTACCTTGTGTAAAGGTTTCAGCCTCGAAGTCGCTATAATATAGGATATATGATTCCTCCAATTCAGGGTTCCAACCTCTCCTGAAATTCAACCTTAAACAGGTGACCTAGGGAGAATAGCTATATCTCGGGCTAGGAAGGTCCAAATGAAATTTCGCAAGATGTTCCAAATAGGGAACGGACTGTAATTTCTGTGGTAAAAGTAGCAGACCCCGAAGGTGAAACAATGATATGTGTAATTCCATCCAAGTTAGTTATGTTAAACAGTCCTAAAATCAGTCACCTTGGTAAAATTCGCATAAGTCCCACTTGGTGAATCCAATGCTGCTCTAACCTATGGGTTTGGAAATAAGACATACCATGCTACCTTAGGAAGAAGTTTCACACCTTAATGAGCTGAAATTTCATAGCTATAGTAGAAACAAGATCAGTCATTTCTGCATAAGAAACCAGAGAAAAATTAGGGCTTCCTGTTCCGTGCACCTTCCTCCACCAATCAGTTGAAGAAGGAGGACCATAAAATTCTCCCTAGGAAGGCACATCTATCTATGTAAGATTTTTCTCATTTTGTGGACTTTCATTTTTTGACCTAACACTATTGCCGGAGAAAACTAGGGCATAATATATTTTGCAGTTATATCCACAGTTTTGGGAAAATAAGTATGTTGCTCAACTTGCCTTGAGGAGGCGCATCTTTCTATCCAAACAGATACGAAATATACCTAAGTTGAAAACTTAGGGTTTCTCTATCAAACCCTAGGCCCACCAGAAGCAGTATTTCAAAATATCCTTCAAGCAAGCATCAAGTTGAAGCATTCTCACTGGTAAGTGTCGTCCTCTCTATTTCCATTCAAGGTTCTCATTTTCATCATAATGACAAACAATACCAAGCTTGAGGACAAGCTTGAAAGAGTTGAGAAATTCAAAGCATGGAATTATAGAGTGCTTATCATACTTGAAGAAGCGTGCCATGAAGAAGTATGTCAAAGAAGAAGTTGCAGATCCAGACAAAGATGAGGTCAAAGCAAAGCAAAAGAAGGACCTAGTCAAAACAAAGATGAGTATTTCCATCTCCATTGGATCTTGCATGTATCATCCTTGAAGACTCCCAAGGATATGTTCGATGAAATGAACAACATGTACAAAGATGACCATGAAAACTCAACTCGAGAATGTGAACGTGCAATGTAAGAAAACATTCATTGATTACTTCACAAGAAGATCTCATCTCAAGGAGAAATTAGAAGCCGTCAAAGACAATGTCAAAGAAGCATAAGCATAAATTAGAACTCTGAATGGTATTCCAAATTCAGTCAAGAGAGTTGTTCTATTAGGAAGATCACATATAGAGAAATACATGATTGATTTAAGAAGAGATGACAATCAAGCCCTAACAACTCAGGCCAAGAAGAGAAAGAACAAGAAGGAAGAATATTCTCGCCAAGAATAGAAGGACATCTCACAACTCAATAGTTCAGTTGTGATGAAAAAGGACATTTTGTGAAAGAATGTCCCAAGAAGGAAGAATGGAAGGATGATATGTTATAGAAGTACCCATCGATCATATAGAATGATGTTTGGATATGAGCTCAAGACATGAAGGGAAATTTATTGAAGTAGATCTTCAAGATCAAGAATACTGCCGTCGAAGTATCAAAAGATACGAACTAAGGTTCGTGGTTTCTATCAACTAAGAGAGTCTACAATGGCAAGATACGGCTATAGGAACTACACACCTCCAGTAGTGGATATTACACTAAACAATTGGTGTAATCAAAGTAGAATAATAAATCAAACAACCTATATGGTTTGAGACTCTCTCAAGAAAACCACCTATGCAAAGAAGTATTTGTACAAGCTCAATAGGCACCCATGGGATAGCACATACAATAACATGAGAAACTTAAGGATCAACTAGAGTGATGGATATCCCAACCTTTACTACAAGGTTGAAGATAGAATCCTATAAAGGACATGAGAAAACTTGCAACAAAGTTCGAGACAAAGGATTCTTATATCTAGTGACATTGACAAGTGACAAAGATGGATACAAATAAGACTAACAGCAGAGGAGGCTACTTGTTACCCCAATGCCCTAATACAGATGCAGAGGGAGGATGGTGCTCCACCTCAGAGGGAGTGACTACAGTATATCTCAAAGTTTGAGAATCTTGACATGATTCTTAAGATTAAAGGTATGATGAAATACATAAGACATTTTACTTATCCAAGTAAAATATGCAGAGCAAATGGTGTGGTACCTAAAGGGTACTACAAAGGTATGATGACTTTGATTGAGTTAGTAGTACTACATACTCCAACATATTGCAGAAAGCAGAGTGTTTCTCTCAATACAACCAAGGATGAATATATTGCAGATGAGAAGAAAGCAAGTAAATATTCCTCAAGTAAGGAGGAATATGATTCAGAAGAATTATACTTATGAAGATGAATATTGTACTCTTATCTATTTCATCATTGGATAAGAAGGGATGCATTGGTAGGACACACAGACAAAGTCCTACGTGATATGTGGTGTAATAAGACTTGCTCAGTATTTTTGATCATAAGCAAGATAAGAACAGGTCCTCAGAATCAGATGATGAAGTTGAACACATTTGGCAGAGACTCCAATAGTTCAAGAAGACACAGATCAAGATGGAGTCTACCAAACAAACAAAGATAAGTATTTGAATTGTCATTTCCTATATATCTAGTTGTTCAAGATGTGTACATAGATATGTTTCTAGATTTAGGAAATGTATTATGCATATTAGAATATTTGTAGTATACTACTAATATGCAGGTGATGGGTAAGTGGTTTATTTTGTTGTACAACGTTATATTGCTACTTTTGAAATAATGTCTTGGCAAGATGGAAGACATATAGAAATTTACCAGATATAGATGATTGATGCATTAGCAGAAATATTTGCATGATTATATGACATATATCTTTATGTCATTATGAATATGTTACTAAATGTTTCTAATCATACAATTGTATTTGACGTGTAGGAAGGATTGTATGCAATCACCCACAAAAGAAGAATGATGCAAGTTGTGGATGTACGATGCAGTTGCAGATGTACATAAAGAGAATGTTAAAGAACAAATTGCAGAAAGGACTTGTAAAGCTCAAGTATATTCCTACAAATGAACAAGTGGCAAATACGTTGACTAAGTCTTTGGCTCATGTAAAGTTTGAATACTTTCAAGACAAGCTTGGTGTAGTCCGAAAGGACCTCTCTCGAAAGAGGGAGTGATGGTACATGGAAGAAGGATGCAGTGGTGAATAGATCAGTCTAGAGTAGGGTAGGTCTGGCTAGAACAGTTTGTCCCGAAAGGGTTAGTCAGAAGAGGCTTGTTGATCCTAGGGGGATTAGAATGTCTTGGTAGATCAGTTTAACCCAAGTGGGTTTGTAATCCAGGACAAGGCTTTTTGGTCCCCAGGAAGATCCATTTGTCTAACTAGGCTTGTTGGCTCAAAAGGGTTAGTAAGTTAGACAAAATTCTCAAATGGATCTACTAGAGAACTCACTAGGATGTTGCTCCAAGATAGTTAGAGGGAAGGATGGTTGTTACAGTATTGCTATACTGTTGATTGTTGAGATGATTGCTCTAGTATTATTATACTGATGACCGCTGAGATGATTGGTTCAGCATTGTTGTGCTAATTATCAATATGGTTGCTTCAGTATTGTTATACTGATGATTGATGAGATGTGTGCTTCAGTATTGTTATACTGATAGTTGAGATGATAGTTTTAGTGTTGTTACATTGATTGTTGAGATGATTATTCCAGTGTTATCACACTAATGATGGTTTATTATTGAGATGTGTGGCTCAGTATTGTTATACTGATGATAGTGTAGATGATAGTTTTAGTATTGTTATACTGATGGTTGCTAAGATAGTTTCAGTGGTGTTACATTGATGATTGATTATTGTTGACATCTTTAATTGAGATAGTTTCAGTGTCGCTACACTGACGATTGGTGATTGTTGAGATGTTCTTAGTGTTGTCACAGTGATGATTGTTAAGATGATTGTTGAGATAGTTTCAGTATTCCTATACTGATGTAGCAAGTTTAGTATTCTCATATTGATGATTGTTGATTGATTGATAGTTTTAGTATTCTTATACTGAGGTAGCAGGTTCAATATTCTCATACTGATGATTGTTGACTGATGATGATGAGGTAGTTTCAATATTTATATACTGATGTTGATAAGATAGTTTCAGTATTTATATACTGATGATGATGAGGTAGTTTATGTATTTCTATACTGATGATGATAAGATAGTTTCAGTATTTCTATACTGATATTGATGATGATGTTGCTTCAACATTTGTATGATGATGTTGATGTTGTGGTTATGGTCCCAACACCTTGTGTTGATGTGGTTGTGGTCCCAACACCTTGTGTTGTTGCCGATATGGTTGTGGTCCCAACACCCTGTGCTATTAATGTTGATGTAGTTTAAGTCACGACACTTTGTGTTGATGATGATGAGGTTGTTTCAACATTTTTATGTTGATGATGATGACGAAGTTCCAGCATCTCTATGCTGGTAATGCAGATGATGATATAGAATTTATTGATGATGTTGCTTTAGCACTAATATGCTAATCATGTTGTTGTTGTTTTAGTATTCACATACTAACGATGCAGATGATGATGTTTCAGTATTTACATACTGATGATGCAGATGTTGATGTTTCAGTATTTACATACTGATGATGCAGATGATGATGTTTCAGTATTTACATACTAATGATGTAGATGATGATGTTTCAGTATTTACATACTAATGTTGTAGATGATGTTTTAGTATTCACATACTGATGTTACAGAAGAAGGTTCAGAAGATGATTCAGTATTCACATACTGACGTGGCAAAATATGATTCAGTATTCACATATTGATGCTACAGAAGATGATCCAGAAGATGATTAAGATGATTCAGTATCCACATAATGATACTACAGAAGATGATCTAGAAGATGATTCAGTATTTATATACTGATAGAAGATGATTCAACACGTACATAATATGATTCAGTATTTACATGCTAAGTTTGCAGAAGATGATCCAATTGAGATCGATGATGAAGATGTATGATGATGTTCCAAAACTTCCTATGACATATAGAGATTCACCATTCAGTTGTACAGTTGTAATGATGGTTGTTGTTGATGTAGAATACCTTCCTAGTTAAGAGGGAGTGTTAAAGTATTGTAACTTCGGAAGATATTCTATTGTACTTTTGTTGGATTCTCCTTCGTAGATGTCCTTGATGTAATTGGTCATGTAAAAGTCATGAGGTAAACCCACCATTGTAAGTCAGGTCAATAGTACCCAGATAAGTAATATATAAAATGTATTTTGAGTCTCCCAATGTAGGTCGTCCCTAATTAGGGAACCTGGTCGACCTAGTTAGTTATTTGAGGCACTCACCTAATGAATATAAATAGGTGAGGCGCCTTTCTCATTCTAACAGATCACACACTCAAGTATTGCGCTGGAGAGAGAGAGAGAGAGAGAGAGAGAGAGAGAGAGAGAGAGAGAGAGAGAGAGAGTNCAATTATTCTTGTTGCTGGGGTTTTACACTGTCTTGGTCGAATTATATACTGAGGAGTTTTGTGGGGTTTTCTCCCTAGTGGTTTTCCCAAGGAAAATCTTTGTGTTCTCTTGTGTTGTTGTATTTGTCTTTCTTTTAGTGATCCTTTGCTTATGGTTATAATGTTATTATGCTAAATGTTTTTATATCTTGTATACCATTAAAATATAACACTTTATTTGTTTTTTATATGTTCATTAAACAATTTGTATCCCAAAAGCTGCTCACTAATGAACTAGGAATTAATTAACTTACAATGGTTACTTGTTTCTATAGTAATTAGCCAACCTAGACTAAGATTAGAAAGTAAAGGGGTCATCCCTCTAAATATACTTAGGTAACCAACCTTGAGGATCCCCAAGGACCTCATTGTTGTCAATAGTATTCAGGACATCTTATGGTTCTTTGCTTTACTTTAACATCTTTAGTTCAAGTACTATAGAATCCACTTTTTGCACACAAGCAAGGACCTAAAGACTCTACTCTCCCCAAGTATGTTTTTCACGATTTATGTGAATAAAAAAAGGGAGTGAAGTGTGAAATACCTCCATTGCACACTTATCATTTATTTTTGCAAGCATTATTAGTTTGTTTAGAGATCAAATTGCAAATTCCATTGTCTTTTTTTGAGCACTTTACTTAATTGCAACAATACTATTTGCTTTCATCACATGTGTTTGCCCACTTGCACACACTAAAGGACCTAAAGACTCTTTCCACCCGAGTATGCTCTTCACAATTTTAGTGAATAAAAAAGGAAGGGAATCGAGAAATACCTCCCTTACACTCATTTACATTCACAGCAAAATCCTTAACAAGCAAGCATTGTAAATGCTAACCAACTAAAATCCTCCACGGGAGGTCACAAAACAATATTTTAGTTTAGTAGGGTTGATTAGGCTAGTCATCCAAATAATGCCCACCAATATAGTTTCATTAAGAAATCATATTAGAATGCACCCACACTATCAGTTGAAATCTTCAAATATTGGCAGTGTGATATAAAGAATTGTCTTCTTTGCTCATATTGTGTTAATGTAAGATACGCATTGTCGACATCGGGTCAATGTTTTAAGCTGCACTAGTATGTTTTTAATAAAAAAATCCAAACGTCGCATGTTATTTTGGAAAGCGCATCAATAGTGCCTAGGCATGCATTGATATAGATGGCGCACTTTAGTAATAACACACCATCTGGATCTTTAATGAATTATCATGAAATTAGTGCACCATTAAAACATCGGTACATAGTTGATAATGTGTAACATACAATGCAGTGCATCTTATACGATGCAAAATGGAGCCTTATATTGCACCACAAAGTTGTGCATATTTATAGCCGATGCTTTCTACTATTAATCACCTCTTTTGATGCACATTTTACAATTACTCACAGCATGATCAATTTGTATTTATTTGTTTGCATCGGTGGAAGGAATTTTTGGTTTTTTCAAAATTTTGTGTGCGCCTATGAAACTGCTGCGATGCACTAAGAATGGTGTATGTTGTGTTTGCAACCCTTTCCCCATTGACTCTTGGTAAATGATGGGGTTCCCTCTTGAAAATTTCCCTCTCTAGGGTGGAAGTGTTGGCTTAAGACTTGGTATGTTGATTGCTTTAGTGTAAAAGGCTAAGTTAGGGAAAGTATGAGAGTCAAAGAGATAATATTTTTTTTAAAGAAGCCATATTCAAAATTTGGCCAAGGAAAAGGAAGGTCATTGGCACAATTCAACCATAGAATAGTGCCTCATTGCACTAATATCGAAAAAAACACCGACACTTCACGATTATAATGAAACATCTGCTAACACATCCGAGTGATGGTCATTGTACATTGATACATCGCAAAAAAGGTTATATTCACACCGATATGTCACCACTCAAGAACTTAAAGCACGAACTTAATGAGAAAATCATCGAGAATGGTGCAACCCATGGGATGAATCTGGGCGATAGTTTGCGCCTATGAAGTGGATGATTAGAAAAAATAAATGACGTCGATAAGTTGCATGGATAATGACTAAAATGTCGATAATGCGCCAAAGCAAACAATGGTGATATAAGCGATGCCTATATCCTATGGAGCATCATTTATTTATTTTTCAAGGAGCATAGGGTGCACTTTAGAGGAGGAAAGGGCTATCTAGTTGAGGGTTACACATTCTTAATGAAATCAACCATCGATAATGGGTAAGTGAACCTACCTTTGATATTTGTAAACTTTAAATGTATAATTGATTTTCCTTCACCCTTCATTTGCATTATTATGTCTTCACTTGTTAAACGTGCATGCTATGTTATTTGGGAGAGCGTTGATTCCTTTGACTCCCTACCTTAACCCTTATATGATTTCTCCAAGAATATAAGCCACTTATAAGAAAATCCATGCGATTTGGACCCTGCGACAACCATAGAGTGACCTTAGAAGAAGAGAGGACGGGGTCATTAAAATTTTAACCCCCCGAAGATGATGAACCTTCGGATTGACAAAATATGGGGAGACCCATTAAGACCTAGTATTCACCTTGAAGCCATGTCGGAAAAAAAATGAAAGAATTAGAATCGCAAGACTATGTTAACTAGCAAAGTTGGGCTAAAAAAAAATTATTCATTTTTTTTCTCCTTTGAAGGAGCACTATGTCACAGGCACGTTTTTCAGCGCACCTAGATGGTGGCACACCTGGGCAAGGTGTCGTGGTCATGACGGTTCGGCATGGAGTTGCGCTCTCACTTGGCAAAGATAGCAAGCGCCCACATTCACCACCGGCACGGAGGTCGGGAATGTGGCGCGCCCCAAGGTCAGCGCCCACGTGACTTGGCACGGGCGCCCCTTGGCAAAGATGACATTGATGATGAGCACGCAACACCTTTGAGGCACACGACCCTTGAGCGTGCGGATGGGCATGCAAGCTTGTGAAGACGTTCGGTAAACAGGCGCGCGACCCTAGGTGTGGGCGCGCGGCCCTAGTGTGCGGACGGACATGTGCGGATGGACAGACGTGCGGACAGTTGGGCGCTTCGGCAAAAGAGCGTTTTGGTAAGTAAACCGACGAGCGTGCGGACGACGGCAGTTGGGTGACGGAACGGTTAGCGACGAACGGCGATCAAAGAGATGGGCGCTTCGGTCAAAGTAAAGGGGGCGCGCGACTCACCAGCAAAGTGTGCGCGCGGCACTCTAGAGGCTTCGGCAAGTGGAACCGTGAATGCCTAAGTCAAAGTGCACCTTGGTGCGGTGACACCAACGGAACGATTAAGTGGGCCAAGTGTGTTTGCAAGGGGTGACTTGTGCGGTAAGCAAGCTGGCAAGTTGACATGGGCAAGACACCTAGAAAGCTATAAGTAAACGAAGTGCAAGTCATTTCAAATCAGTCAAGGAAGGATCCAAGCAAGGAGGCAAGGAAATTTCATGTAGACAGTGCGCTTGGCTAAAGTGCACCTTTGTTTCTGGGGCATCCGCGCAGGGGTACCGCAGGCAGCCGGTTTTGGCACAGTGCACAGTTGGACTGCGGCAGAGGCTAAGTTCAGACAGTGGCACGTTTTTTGGGTTTTCTGCGGTGCGACAACAGCATACAGTGAGGGTTTGCAGCAGTCGTTTCAGCAGCCAAGTTAGTCGCTCAGTGGAGGTTGACTTGGGTTTTTCCAGTTTTGTATAAGTGTGTGTTTTAGCCGACTTGGGCGCACACCCAGAGAGTGGTCGGTTTTGGCATCTCTGTTTATTATACTTGTGAAAATATTGAAGACGGGCTCTGCATTGGGCAACCCGCACACTTCCATACTTTCTTGTGTTGTTGCATTTGTGTATGAATGACTAAGTAATGATAAAACATGTTTCCGCATAATGAGTAGGCATAGTCCGTTAGTTAACATCAAGTTGGCCAAGCCCTTGAGAGGTTGCTAGACGGTGCCGCACACCCTCTTAGCG
>LPNX010171638.1:57022-69799 GCA_001517045.1 Pseudotsuga menziesii
CACACTAGCTCTCTAATCCTCCTTACACCATTGACATTGATTATAATGGGAAATTGAATTAAATCCGAGGTAGAATCAAGCAATTAATATAAATTTAACCAATCTAGGTCGTTATTGAATTCATAACAATCATTAATATAAATTTAACTAATCTAGCTCTTTATTGAATTCATAACAGTCCCGAGTCTTCTTGCCATTTCACATTGATAAACAACTATTTTTATATAAATTATTGATTAAAACACCATGGTTCACAACTTTGAGGGTTGACAAACGAGTTGCTTGTCTAGGTTCAATAATAAATTTCTTTGTTTGTGCTTTTTAGTAGCGGCAAGATCCGAAGTCTTCCCCTATGCTAAGGTTATAGGACGGTTACTGTCGAATGTGGATGTCAATAACAAGACCATCAAGAATGTTACCATCGAAGTTATTACTTCTTTCAAGTCGCCCACATTGAACAAGTTTTCGATATCAAATATAAACTTAACACCTGAGTGGGTCACCATGCTCAAGATCAATTATATGGCATTTGTAAGGCAAGCGTGGGTTATAAACAAGAAATTTCAAGCAAGAGAGGATGGTCTTTATCAAACTTAATTGTTGAGGCAACCATGTAGGATCGCTACAACACTCTTGTGTAGACTGTACGGTGAACATTATGCATTGCATTTTCAAATATGATGGTTACCATTGTTTTATCATGTTACATCACTAGGCACAAACTTCAACTAGGTTGCCATATTTTCATCGAGCTTAGAGGATGCAGTCATGGATGTACAGGTCGATTTGGCTAGACAACAATATGAGTTCACATGTCTTCCTATTTTCCAAATGTAGTATGTGCCACAAACAGTTTCCCTGGTATGGCATGGAGATAGGTATGCACATAGCCTTCGATGCACATGTACTGGGTGTCCTATGGTATTGACATAAAGTGGAAGTTATAAAAGGAGTCTAAGGAGAGTGTTCCAAGCATCATAGTCACAGGAGTAAAGGAGAACTTCTATAGTGTCCATAAGCACGGTTGTAAAATACGGGTTTCCTCTTGTAGTGAGTAGTCTAGATCTCAGTTTGAGATCACAATTTTTCCAGGGAGAGTTACTTCTCTATTGTCTATTGGATATAGGGTGGATCTAGGGTTTGTCTATCTAGTTTACAGAGAGGATTTGGTACATGTTTCAGTGTGTTTAGGTCCAGATATAAAGGGTTTATTCGGAGGATTATTGTAGTGTTATTGTAATCAAATCTTGCAATAAGAAGAAGACAAACATTTGTTGGTTTTCCTAGATAACTCACGTTTCCACAATACATCTTCTATTATGGTTTTCTCTATTTTACAATATGGTTATCTACTCGTTATAACCAAAGTAAACATTAAATAAGATATTATTCAAGGGTTTAAGCATAAAAATTTCACATGGTATCACAGCGGGTTATAGAAACTTGTAATGCAGGGAAAAAGAATTGTGAGAGTAATGTATGACCACCGTATAAGATGTACAACCTCCACTTGTATAGTCACATGACACGTGATTGGGATAGCTGAGTGCCGAAACAATAGCTGCTGGTGGTGACGGGAACCAAGCTAACGAGATAGGGCTGAGTTCGTGAGGTCAGAATTGGCCAGCAAAGATCATGGAGGTTTGGGTGCATACAAGGGTAGTGGATCTATGATTGGGTTTGGGTGCATACAAGGTAGTGGATCTATGATTGGTCATGTTGAGTGTCGTCGACGGCACATAGCAGTGACGTTGGTGATCCATGGGATAAATTACACACATGGGTAGTGGGCAGAGATTTTTGGAGATCGACCATTGGAAGAAACAAGAAGCTCTCTTCTGGAGAAGGTTGCAGAAGAGATGAACGCTACCACAACAAACAGAAGGGCGAAAAAAAGGGATTAGGGTCTGCGCAGCTGCTGCAGACCGTGGTGCTGAGGTTTGGACGTGGGATAGTGTGAAGATTGTTGCAATCGGGTCGACCGTGGTGCTGAGGGTTGGACGTGGGATTGTTGCAGTCGGATCGAGCAGAAGCAGACAGAGCTGTGAAGGCTCGGGACAACCAAGGCTTAGAGAGTTCAAGGGTTTGTGGAGTCCATGAGAGTTCTATGGGTTGATTGCAGTAGACCAGTGGGCTAGTGATCACTCGTGAAGAAAATCCGTGAGTTGGCCATAGCGTACGGGAGGTGTGTGAATGGATCTGCTCGAGCTAAGGTAAGCAGTGAAGTGCCGACGTTGCCAGCGTGAGGGAATGACGAATCGCACAAAGAGTATTTGGGTCAATCGTGGGGAAGTCGACATCGCAGGAGAAAATCAATGGAAAGATCGTTGGATCCATTGGGACATTGAGGCTTAGAGGGAGAGTTTCCCATGGAGAGAATAGTCGCCATTTTGCAGATTAGTGCGTGTTAGGTATGCGAAGAGAATCCCGATAGACCAGGAAACTCCGTGGGTGTTGAGTTGTGGGCACTGGGCACAGGGTGCAAGGAGAAGATTGGGCCAATGAAGGACCACTGTAGAAAGCCGACAGAAGGAGCAAAGAGCGTAGCCTTCGGTGGAAGAAAAAGGTAGTTGGCTGCCGCCACCAATAGAACCCAGCTGCCAAAGAGATACCTCAGTCACCAGGTGAATAAGGATCTGGGACTGAGAGCTGCAGGGCATCCAGTAAGGATTCCAAGTCAGTAGCACCATTGAGGAGGGTCAGAATCTAGGCAATAGGCTAAGCCATTGGGTAGGTTTGAGGAAGGGGCACAAGTGCCCACAGAATCTGTGGGCAGCGGTAGAAAAGATCCGGGTAGGTCTAGAAAGGTCAGGCAACTTCCTGGAGAAGGTAGCTTCACTGGTTTTCTGCAGGGAGGCAGAGAAGGCTGTGATAGTACTATTTGGATTGCAGAGGTTGTAATGATGGCTTCCATTTTGAGGAATCATGGTTTTCCAATTTAGAGGGAGCAACTTCAATAATGGAGGATGTGTTTGATCTTGGTGGATGCTTATGTGGAAGTACCTTTCTCCCTAAGGGGATGTGTTTGATTTTGGTGGATTCTTATGTGGAAGTACCTTGGGGAGTGTTAGTACTTGTAGCTTGGATAGGTACTTCTACTTTGGGCTATCTAGCATGTAGAAATGGTCCAAGAAACGTAACTCTCTAGAGAGTCTTGCAATAGTCTACTTTGTAATAATTTATTGTCAATGCTATTAAAGTGTCCATGGTATTGTATGTCTAGGGGTACTAGGTGTCCCACGGTATTGACATAAAGTGGAAGTTATAAAAGGAGTCTAAGGAGAGTGTTCTAAGCATTACAATATTAGGAGTAAAGGAGATCTTCTGTTGTGGTCATGATCATAGTTGCAAGAGATGGGTTTCCTCTTGTAGTGAGCAGTCTAAATCTTGGTTTGAGATCACAATTTTTCCAAGGGAGATTTAGTTCTTTGTTGTCTATTAGATCCGTCGTGGATCTAGGGTTTGTATATCTAGTTTTCAAAGAGGATTTGGTACATCTTATTGTGTGTTTAGGTCCAAATCCGGAGGGTTTATCTAGAGGACTACTATAGTGCTATTGTAATCAAATCTTGCAATAAGAAGACAAACATTTGCTAGTTTTCCCCAAATGTGATCTTCTCTGTTTATGGTTTGCTTAGACAATGTATTTTTAGTTTTAACGTTTAGTTCTGCAATATGGTTATTTGCTAGTTGTAACTGAAATAAACATTAAAGAAGTTGCTAATTAAGAGTTTAAGCATAAATATTTCACACTGATATATAAACAGAAAACCAAATGCACGTCAAATAAGTCCATCGAGGAGGTGAAAAAGTTAGGAGACTACTTCTTGATAAAAGAAGGAACTTATATGTGGATTTATGGGGGTTCACAAGCACCCTGCATAGTGCCCGAGTACGTCACAATCTAGATGGTTTTGAAAGAAATAATAAGACAAACGTTCATCAATGAAATTGGGGATGCATTATCCAAAGCCAAGAAGTCTTCATGTACACCTTTCCCCATAGTTATAAAATATTACAAGATGGTTCAAGTCAAAGAAGCCGAAGAGTTGATAAAGGATTTGTGTTTTCTTCATTTTAATGAAGAAAAGTTTAGACAAAATGATAATAAGAAGAAGGTGCTAAATCATTGCTCATATGTGATATATCACTGGCCTTACCCTTATGAATTCTTTGCATGACAAGAGATCTTTAGACGAGCTAGAACGCTCGAAGAATTGGATAGAAAAATAATAAAAAAAGGGAAAACAATTTGTCTCAAGAAAGTTGCCACTGAGAAAGGAAAGTAGAAGAAAAGGGCCTTGAAAGAGGGTAAAAGGAAAATAGAGAAAATTCATAAGCAAATAGAAGTTCAAAGAAAAAGAAGAAATATGATGAAAAAAATCCAAGTAGAAGTTTGGTAGAGGGAACAAAAGGGGAGAGGTTATGAGGAAGCTCATAAAAGGAAGGAACGAGAAGAGAAAGAGAAACAATAAAAGGAGAAACTAGTAGAAATCCATAGGAAGGATGAAGACGAAAAAATGCAACAAGAAGAATCTTATGCTATTGGTACGCAGGATATGGATGTGGAAGTATCCCCTCCAAGCACACATGCTTTGCTCACCGGTGGACACTTCCTGTTACAAAAATCCTATACACATCATCCAAGGAGGAATTCGCGGCCCAACTAAGTTCTTTCATCTTTGATAAGCAGAAAAGTCAAATCATTAAAAAAACCCATAAGAAACTAAAATTGTCAACACAACTAGATGGAGATAACCATTGAGACACCGATAATTGCAAGCACATATTAGGCACCGACTCTTGTAGCTTCAATGAATGTCACTACTGCCATGGCCACTAAGTTTAACATACAAAAATTGAGTGATGATTTAGAAGAGGCATGGAAGAAGATTATTCTTTTAGAGGATTAGGTCCTAGAGGCCCAAATAAAGGCAGTAGAATTACGACACAAGTATGATGCACTACTCACTGAAAAGGAAACATTGATAGCTCAAGTGGAGATTCTGTGGGACAAAAATGAATCATCGGTTGCTCAAGTAGAAAGCTTGGAGGGTGAAAAGCGAACATTAGCAACCCAAGTGGCAAACTTACACGGTGAAAAGGATATGGTGAAAAGGATATGTTAGTAGTTGAAGTATAAATTTCTAGAAGTGAGAAACATAGCCTAACAGAGCTTCAGACATGTGTTACCTCATTGCAACTAGATTTCTTTCATATGTAAGAACAAGTTACAAAACAAATCCAAGAATTGCAAAATATCACAATGAGATTAAAAACTATAATTGAAGTAGACAAAAAAACAAAACAATGACATTGACATAATCAAGTTAAATATGGACTACATAACCACTTAGTAACTGAGACACCTCAAATCAAACCTTCCCAGGAGGACTCTCCTATAAACTCACCTTGATTATTCCATCATTTCCAATTGTAGGGAACTCAAACTATTGTTATAGAAAGAAGTTTCTATAACACTCGAGAAATGTGGACATATGCATCCAAGGAAAGCTAAGGTGATGGAAAGATTCCAACTTTTGTCCATAGGCATCATTAATCATCCCACACCTTAAAAAAACATAGAAAAACTGATTTAAAAAATATAAAGGACAACGAGGATACTATCATCAAGGACCTTCTATAGGTCACCTCCCAAGCATTGACAAGCCATGTCTCAGTGTGTAATCATGAATTAGATGTATGACTTCACGTAATACATCCTTTACAAGAGGGATGCCTACATTTAGTGAGGAAGCGATGACGCATGAAGTTTCGTCAAGGATCTTTATATTACAACAACTTAACATTATAATGTATGGTTTTGAATTGTGAACATCCTGAGTGGGCCTAATGGTTAAGAACATGTGTTATCTCCTTGGAGGTCACAGGTTCAAAATCGGCGGGGGGTAGGGTTGTTCATTTGGCCCGTTGTGACAAGGCTCGAAAGGGTAGGCGACCCCTGGGATAGAGGTTCACTCCGGTGAAGATTCACCCCGGTGGGCTTCGGGACGTCTCGGCCCCTGCTGAGTCACAAGTTACTGGTATATCTAGCTTGCGGGCTGTTGGATATACCCTTGGGAGGTTGTTGTTCCCATGGTTTAAAAAAAATGTATGATTTTGACTTGTGAGACTCATCATGAAGTCGAAAGGAATTACTTCCCATTGAAATAATGTAATATGTAATTTCATTTTGTTTCTTTTTGGAGAAAAGTGGGACTCAAAAAAGACAAATCAGCAAGGACCTCAAAAGTCATAACCAACAAAGAGGAACTTGAAGAGTCTTTAAGGATTTACTTTGTACGTGTTATAAAGTAAAGTTGTACATGCTATAAAGTAAAGTTGAGGAGAGGAGGAAAGGGGTTTTGGCTTTTAGATCACCCATTCTTGTAAAATAATTATTTTTTGCGTAATGAGAAGAATAACTTAGTGGACGAGTGATTTTGTATAGGAATATTTCTATGATGTGGATGAATGATTTTGAACTATTTCATGCTTTGACGCATGTGGAGATGGAGTAACACTGTTTTAAATTTATGGATGGACTTTTCCTACAACTTTATGTTTCTTGATTCATATGTAATTTTTGTTCAATATTTGCTTTCTACGAGTAGTGTGGTACCAGGACTGTTCCAATATTTATATTTCATTATGTTATTGCTTATTTGCTTCTTAAAACAACTATCTGAATTTAGAACGTAGATGCTCATCGTTAACTCATTTCTCCCTCCCTTTTAAATCTCGCTTCTAGCTTGGATAGGTTAGTGTAGATAGAAATCTGCATTTAGGTTGGTTCATTTTGCATTTCATCTCTTAATAATAAAATCCTAAACGATGAACTGCGCCGCAACTAGTAAAACCCCAAAACAATGAAAAGTACCAGGGCCATAATCCGAATGAGTTATCCATTCCAAATAATTTAAGGTCTAATTGGGAATTTCTATCGAGGAGAACCCCTTTCTATCAACACATGAACATCTTTAGGAGTCAATAGTGGATTAAATATTGATATGCACCGTTGATGATGCGTTATTATTTTATAGGTGCACCGGGTTTAAAAAAATAAAAATTCCAATTAGCATTGACTAGTGTAGATTGGTAGGGACACACCGGTTACGAGGCACTTGGTTATTATAAGCACGTCATGGTCAATTCCTTATAAGTTTTGACGCATTGTGTGCAGTGCAGTAAGGATTTGTACGCATTGTTAACGATGTATTAATGTTTTTAACGCATGTTCATTAATCTTTTTTCATTTTTTGCAAAAAAGATTGTCTTTAAAAAAAAATTGAAACATGTAATTGATGTTTGTATTGAATGATTACATTCAAACCAACTAGCTAAGAAGTACAAAAATTCCAAAAAGGATAGAAACCATTACATTAATCTTCCTCCCTTCAAGGAGTTGGGAGGAGTGAATCTGCCACATTTATTTTTCTACTTGTTTTTCTTACATATACTTGAGAACATTAATATATCTTAACAAACTATTTGCATAATAAAACATAGAAAAAATACATAAAAGATTTCTTATGGTGTTAATAAACTATCTAATGTTTCTTTCCATGCTTTTCCTAGTTAGATTTCCTTCCTCGAGTGAGAGGTGGGTATGATTGTTGGATTTATTTTACTTTCTTACCAATGCAATGGTGATTATTTCTTCCTCTTCTGACTTTATTTTCTTCAAAACTTCGACATAGGAAAGAGATTCCATTTTTTTTGTAGAAACCCAAACCTCCTTGTCATCCTTCACTGTTGCCTCGAAGTTGTGCTTTACTTCCTTGGAGTCACTCATTGTTTACCCTTTTTTGTCTACATCTTCATCCTAAACTTCCGTATCCTTTTCTATTGCCTCTTCTTCCACTTCTTCTTTGTCTTCAACTATTGAAACTCCCTCCTCCTCCTCCTTTTTTTATTTATATTCCTTTGAAGCTAATTTCCCTGATTCCAATTGGGATTTATAAGGACTCAGCATTTTTCTGGAATTTAACTCTTCATTTTTTTATTCATTGCTCCCCTTTGTCGTTTCCACTAAATTTCCTGAAACCTCAAATTAGTTTTGGGTCAATTTGGAGGTCGTGTCATGCGAAACCTCTAAAGGATGTGCTTCCTTACGTGGGATATTTTATGCATGTTCTAAACCTACTTAAAACCTACCTTTTGATTAGAAGGGGCTTACTTATACTTTTGAGAATTACTACAACATCTATTATGAGCCTACTCAAGATTAAACAGTTGAGTAGTGGTCTACTGAGTTGTTTGAATTTATGACAATTCTTGGAAAAATGGCCATAGATATGACATGTATTACATTTTAAAGGATTTCTCTCATAGTATACGGGTTACTTGTAGCACCATCCCTATAGATTAATCTATAAAACTTTTGGTAGATCCTTTTGTAGTGAACTTCCACACAAATCCATGCACATGAAAAATGTTTCCTTTTGGTTATGCTTTGTCAATATATCTTCCTAGTTTATTTCCAATATCTCTCAGAGTGTCGTCATCCCAAACCATTAAAATCAAATGAGGAAATTTGAATGAAGTTATATCATGTTCCGGATTAAAATCTAGAGACCATGGGGCTAGATACAAGCCCTTATAACCCATAAAGTAGGGTTCAGAATGAAAAATAAAATCTTGGGTTTTTTTATTTGAGAATATACAAACAAAATACCCTCAACTAAGAGCAAAAAAAGATAACCGGTTTTAAATTTTGGGGAACCAACATTTTTCTATGCATGCCTCAACAACTCTAGGGCTAGGCTAGAGGCTCGCAAACTTTCCAATCAAAGTTCTTTTAGACAATATAAGAGATTTTCTTCATGGTTCATGAGTAGAAATATCTAGCCTCAGAAAAACTTCAAGATGTTTGAAAAAATTCTGATGAAAAGTATGCCCTCTTATAGATGGATTGAGGGAGATAATAACGGTTTTAAATGCTTCTATGCTTGAGGCATTCTCATATCCCATTTTTCCAAAATATAAACCTATTGTTAAAAAATTGAAGACATGACAACACACAATCCAAACAAGGAATACAGGGGGAAAACCGACCTCGAGAAAGAGTGAAGCACCCACAACATGAATAACTTTGCTCACGTATGAGAAACACTCTATGAATCATAAAAGTGGTGTCAAAACATAATATTTGGTTTTGGAGTAGTTGAATTTGCATATTCAACTTGTTGGAAGCCAAGGAAACCCTAGTCATGCACACTTGCTCTTTCGCGCTACCATGTCTTTTGCCTTGTGAGCTGAAGTGGGTCATTGTTGGTTGGATTATTTTACTATGGCCAACCACGGATAAATAGCCCATACAAGGTGCTTAACACAACCCTCGGTATGTTTGGATTATCTAATTCTCTCAAGTTCTAGGTCCTACTACCTTTAAATTTATGCTCTCGAAAGAGTCTTTGTAATTGTTTTGAGTTTTATATTATTTGACTAACCTAAATTAACCTAATTATTAACAGTTGATAAACTATGAATTGAATGTAACCTATTATAATTCTAACTATCTTGATCAAGAGCAATTTAATAACTATGTTAATTGTTCTATTAGAATATAAGGGCACCCGCAAGAACCTACTACCCAAATATGATGCAATGGGAGCGTGTGAGCGGAACAAAGCAAGAATGCGCACGCACCCTTATATGAGTGCATGCACTCCTGCTTCAGCAGTGGTGAACCTCTAGGTCGGATTGCCAGCGTGGACAATAGGAGCGTGCATTCTCCCCTAATGACGTGCTCGTGTATAAGTGCGTGCACGCATATGTGGATGCATGCGCATGTTTTGTGCGATGGCACACAGGTACACGCATGCGTCCCTGTGTTTAAAAAAAACAAAAAAACAAAACAGTGAACAATTTGTTTTGTTCACAACCCACCTGTGAGCGTGAAAGGAGGCGAAAACGACCCCCAAGGAGGCAAAAACGAACCCCAAGGAGTCCAACGGAAGTCTCCAACCAGGATAAAACGACACCCATGACGTTGGAGTAAGGTAGATGGTGTCGGAATGTCATTTTTTTGTTTATTTTGATATTTTTTATTGTTTTTCAAATAAAATACAAAATTAAAAAAAATTGAAAATGAATTCAAATGGGAAAATTTTGATATTGCAAGTACAAATTACCTAAGCATAATGACAAATACCAATGAACCATCACAAGCAAGGAATGAAACAAACCAATCAGAGGGCTGAAACCCTGAATTAAACAAAGAAAACCCTGAATTAAAGAAAGAAAACCCCGAAGATGAATTACACGAGGATTTAAACCAATTAAGAATTTTGAGTGATGAACTGAAGAACACCAAGGAACCCTCTCGGGTTTCCCTCGCCGCATCACTACAAAACATAATAGAGTCAATAAACATTACCCATAGTGAGATAACTAATTTGAGAGAATATAAGGCTCGAATGAGAGAACATTATGGCACCAGTATGTCCAAAGAGGATATAAAAATCTTGAATATCACAAAATTCCAAATGTGGAGAAAATTTACATATCCGAGAACAGGACAACCTCCAGATGTGAGGAAGAGGCGATTTTTCATGGACTGGTGTAATTACCGGCCATGGAGAGAAAACTAGAGGAAGAGATGGTTCATGGTTTTTTACAAGCCTCCATGCAACAATGTCGAGTTCCCACAATATTTTCTCATAAAACCATGGGCTGAGTTTGTGTTAGGGTTCCATGTGAACTACTTCGACATCACTAAGTTCCAGGACGTCGGTTTTGGCTCAGCCCAAGATCGACCCCACACCCACCGGAACCCACTCAAAGGACCTCCTGCACCTAGGCAAGAGCCGAACCCGCTTCCTCAACCCCATGGGTTAGGTAGCGGGCTAGATGAGATCCATGAGTTTGTTAGATGTGCCACATGACACCTTCTCAGGAATACCACATTTGTGGCTATGTCCTCGTAGAGTGAGCAGGACCACCCCGAAAGACACTTCTGCACGGTCTACTGGCGGTGGGCGAGGGAGAGCGGATACATGTGGTAGCCAGGATGATCCATCCAGCTCGAAGGGACTAGTGCCACATTGTTTTTCTCGTTGTGGGAATCCATGCCATGTTCCCACGTAGGATCATGCCACAGAGAGATACCTACACCAGGTTAGTTGTTGTTTTATTTAATGTTCAAGTATTGATTGTACGTTATGCAATCTCATAATTTCTAATAAATTTAACTTAGAATCAGATGTTGATGACTTGATTTGTTTTAATGTACAACTATTCAGTGCCGAGTCTCCAACACCCAGGTGGGAGGACGTCAGTTCCTTCAACCTAGATGGAGCCATGGCAGCTCCAGAGGACATCACGGCACCATACACACAGGTATTTTTCTTTCAGTAATTAAATTTAATGTTAGTAGTTAATCTTGTCGTCCAATGTAGTTAATATTTAGTAATTGAATCCAAATATTTTTATGCAAATGAACAGTCATCCGCAGGAGTGAGTGACCATCCACCCCCATCGAGGATCAACAGACCCCTCATGAGCAGGTATCTTGTAATAAAGTATAAATTTAATTTCAGTTTTGATGGCCTATATTTGTATAGTTATATTTTTTATGTACTAGTATACGAGGCCATGAATATGTATGCAAGTCCGAGTACATAGGCACGTCAATGTCACTATCTCTCCATCGACTGCCTTTTTCCCACCATATATGCCAGGTGTAGCCCCTGGAATACACATCCCTTTCCATACATCCCTCCCCGCTCCATTCCATCCATCCCTTGCCTCCCATCCACCACTACACTTCCATCCAGCTCCCCCTTCTTTTTCACGGCCTTCGCTCACTTCCCCCCGCCCCACCCATCCACCACCACACTTCCATCCATCTCCCCCTTCTTTGTCATAGCCTTCGCTCACTCCCCCTCGCCCCACCCATCAACCACCACACTTCCATCCATCTCCCCCTTCTTTGTCATAGCCTTCGCTCACTCCCCCTCGCCCCACCCATCAACCACCACACTTCCATCCATCTCCCCCTTCTTTGTCATAGCCTTCGCTCACTCCCCCTCGCCCCACCCATCAACCACCACACTTCCATCCATCTCCCCCTTCTTTGTCATAGCCTTCGCTCACTCCCCCTCGCCCCACCCATCAACCACCACACTTCCATCCATCTCCCCCTTCTTTGTCATAGCCTTCGCTCACTCCCCCTCGCCCCACCCATCAACCACCACACTTCCATCCATCTCCCCCTTCTTTTTCATAGCCTTCGGTCACTCCCCCCAGCCCCACCCATCCACCACCACACTTCCATCCAGCTCCCCCTTCTTTGTCATAGCCTTCGCTCACTCCCCCCCCTGCCCCACCCATCCACCCCCTCCCTTGCAATTTCCCATGTTTCCACCCTCCCCCCTCCAACCACGATACACCATCCATCCACATTCACCCATCTCTCCACCCCATCCCAGACCTCAGCCCCCTCCCCCATATTACCCCACCACCCTCATTTTCTCTTCCAGGGTGGCTCGTTCCACACTACATCCAGTTGGGGTTTATCGTCGTACATCACCACTTCGCCCACTCCAATCCATGCCCTCTCCCACCGTGCCCCCTAGTTTTGTATCCAACGTCGATGTGGATACATCCTCCACTATGCCATCCACCCTAGCTCCACCTGCCATCCTTGAGGACCAGCCAATTGCTCCACCTACCAGCCCCCAGGACCAACCTGTTGTGTTCACGGTGAGATTGATTAGTTTATGAAAATCTCGTGCAATATTAATGAAAATTAACATAGGAAGTAAATTGTAT
>LPNX010171638.1:69856-83873 GCA_001517045.1 Pseudotsuga menziesii
ATCTTACTGTTTAAATGTTGCAGGGTGGCATTGCCAAGAGACTTGGATCACAGAGGAGGGTAGCTCGCTCACCACTTACAGTCTCGTCTGAGGTGAGCTATTTAAGATTTGAAAACATAATTTTGATTTTTAAATTGTGTTTTATACTTGTATAATTTCCTGTAGGAGTTGACATTTGATTGTTGTCGTTTCAGAGCCCAAGGAGAGGTGGTCGAAGCAGCCAGAAGAATCGAGCTTCCTCTAGCTCGAAGAAGAGGAAGATCAATTTTGGAGGTGCACATGGGAGCTCCGAGGGTGGGCAGGAGGATTGAGAGACCCTCCTATGTACACTAGTCATGATGTGGCATTTTTGCATGAGTTGCGATATTTTGTATAGGGCACGAGTTGCCATATTTTGTATACGGCACGAGTTTCCATTGTATAGACATTCGGAACGATGTTCCATTTTTTACCAGTACTGTATATGATTGGAAATTTGTGTATATAAATATATCATTTTGCACTTGTTTATATTACTTTGCCTTTTATTACAGATTTGCATACATTATGTCGAATGCAGTAGTAGTTTACAGTTGATGCGCTTGCAATACTGTTGACGAAGCCTAACTCATATTGAACCAACATACTAACACTTACAGTCTTATTCATTGTCCAAATTGCAATAGAAAGCACTTGTTTTCCTTTGGTATTTTCATAGCAATTATTGTCTCATTTTGCAAGCTACAAATTGATATTGGAATGATCTTCTCTTACCATTTGATTGACTGGAAATTTCATAGTATTGATGAGTTGAGAAGCATATTGAACATGGTTGTTGTTGGCTTGCATTTGTTACATCTACTTGGCAAACATTGATTTTGATCAATTTGGCAATTCATATCATTTGAAGACAAAGTTGACATTGCTTACTCTCATTGAATACATACATATTTGTTATGCTATTGTTGAGCACTTACAATTTTAACGATCTATTGTGCTTGTTGCAATTTTAACTATTTAAGGGTTAGCATGCATAACCTAGGGTTTAGAATCAATGAGGAAACCCTAACCCTAACTGAAGTTTAAAGGTTAGCATGCATAACCTAGGCTTTATAATCAATGAGGAACCCTTGACCCAAACGGTGTTTTGGGGTTAGCATGCATAACCTAGGGTTTAGAATCAATGATGAAACCCTAAACCTAGAAGGGAAACCCTAACATCAACCCTACCTAACCATCTCTTATGGCCTCTTATAAAGTACCTTTTTGTTTGTATATTAGCGTGCCTAGGATTGTAGTCATATGTCACATATTCTTTATAGACTAATCAAATGAAATACTTCAAAGCTTAAGCATGGATTACTTCACATAAGCTAGGGTTAGAGCTTCATGAGCACTCCTTTTATAAACCATAGTGAAATAAGTAAAACATATCTCATCTTCCACAACTCATGCATTAAAAAATTATGGGAGAAAGAGGCTCTATAATATCTCTGAATGTAATATCCATTTTGGACAGCCCTAGAACACCACTAACGCATCCTAAGATACCCTAACTTCTTGACTGTAATATCCTATTTAGGGCAGCAATAATAGCCTTCTTACCCACCTATCGTAGCCTAAGGTCACTTCCTTTTGTTCCTATCTTACCCACTCACTAACGCCTCACCTCAAATTTGTCCATAACCCAATTTAAAGTGGCACAAAGACACCCTAAAGGGACTGTATCTAAACAATTATTCCCAGCCATACTTAAACACATTTGACAGTGGTATATAAACATCCATAACATGGCAAAATACAATAAAAGGCCTTGAATTGCTTGCAAGTCATTGTGTCATCAAAATCCAAGTGAATATACTTGTTATCATTCCTACTAGACTGGAAATTACATCTTGAACTGTCATAAGACATTTTACTTGACTGGAAATTTGATTTGGTATAAGAGTCCCATTGGCTTGGAAACTTGGCACTTATAAAATTGTTTATCACTAAAAAGGTGAAATATAGGATTGTCATAATGCTAAATGATTGGTTGGAAATACTTTTGTTTTGACAGTACCTTTCACTAATTCAAAGTGCCATTTCAACACTCGTGTATCATTAATACTTGCATTTGGGATTGTATACTCATTTTGGCAAGCTGGAAATTAGTGTTTTGGACTGTCATAATCATTTTGACTTGGCTGGAAATCATTCTTAGTTTGGCAGTCCTATCTTCATGAAAAGTGGATTGATTGGGGTCTATGTCAATGTATGTCGGTTTCAAAAGAGGTTGACTTTGTACGATATGATGATAATGTCCCATCAACACCACTAACATGCTTCAACAACATGCATAATTGTAAGGAAAATTACATCCATTGTAGTTCATGAAACCCTAGCTATGTTGTAGTGCAGGTATATATCTTCTAGGTATATGGTTCTACTAGTTTCTAGTTAAGTGAGACTAACAAATCTAATGATATAAATCTAATGAGTTCATAAACCCTAGTTTGTTGTTCTATGTCTAAATATGTGAACCCTAGCTTTTAAGTTTGTGGTTTCTAGTTCAAGAAACCCTAGCTTTCTTGACATTTGTTCTTATAGATTAGGTATATGGTCTAGGTATTTGTAATCCTTATTTTTTAGGTTTGTGGTTTGTAGTTCATGAAACCCTAGTTTATTTATTTATTTATGCATGTAGCTTAGGTAGGTTGTTTAAGTATTTTTGCATAAGTAATACTAACATAGAACATGGTCTCTATGTATGTGAATTTCTACTTTATAAAACCCTAGTTTGTAATTATATGTGTAAGTTTATAAACCCTACTTTTTAGGTTTATGGTTTGTAATTCGTGAAACCCTTGTTTTTTTGCTATTTTCTCTTCACATAAGAGAACTAAAATATCACAGAAGAAAAAGCATGTGTGAGGAGGTCCAAGACATAAAAAATGTTCTTCCTTGACAAATAAAAAATGAAACAAGTTCATGAATATGTGTCTTCTATAAAAGACACATCATCCCTATTGATCCTTCATTTGGTAGTGACATGTTCTCTTTGGGTGTACAACCATGGTTTGAAGGGTCGTTTTGGCTAGCAAGTTCCTTTTATTTCAAAGGATTTTCCTTAGTCATCATCTTGATGGCCTACACAAGTGTGTGATGACCTATACAAAGGTTTGCACTTAGGATAGCTAACAAAATAAACACCATTAAAGTTTACTTAACAAATTCAACACAATATTATCTCAAATTAGCATGCCTAACCAATGCTAGAATCTACCCAATCATAAAGATAATATAAGCTAGGGTTGTCATTAAGGTATCCACACTATACTTGTTTTCCTCGTTAGGGTTTATAAACCTCGATCATCTTTCATCATAGAAGCACATGGCCTTTCAGAGAAGTCTAGCACCAGTTTCGACATCAACATGTCTATCCTAGGATGATTCCTCAAACCCTAGGTCTTTGACTATTGCATCAACACAAGCACCAAGACCTCCATAGAAAATCAACTAAACTTAAAAAAATCGTCTTCTAAGCAAGGCATCAAAAGAAGCTCGAGACTTATAAATTTAACTTTTCCATGGTCTTTCCCTAACCTCCATGTATCACACAAAAACAAAACTGCAATATCACCAAAGACGTTAGCTATTTTCTTTGTATCTTCTATAGGGTTGGAACCCTAATTCTACCTCCTTTGAATTCACAACAAGAGCTACGGAATATGCAAGACAACCATCAATTCCTCTAGTATTATATCTCCTTCTCCAAGGTTTACTTGCATATATAAACCCTAGTGTCCTAATGCATATCCAAGTTTCCTCATGTAATGCATTCCTCCTCTAGTTGTGTACAGCATCTACTTGTTCCCAATTCTCCTCGACATATGTGTCAAAGGTGGTTACAATGCTCCAATGCTTATCCTCAATATGTGTGCCAAGGTGGTTACTATGCTCATTTGCTTCTCCTCAACATGTGTGTGAAGGTGGTCACTATGGTCCAATATTTCATTTATCTTCATCCTAATATCACAAGGAAACCCAACAAAATAAAACCTAGTCCAAGTGTACGTTAACACCATTAAGATACATCCCTTAGGGCACTCTTTCCAAGCATATAACATATCCAAAATCTCTTATTACAACAAATTACAACATCAATAAATCAAATCTTTTATTTTCAAGATATATGTTAAAAAATTTATTTTCAAGATATGTGTTAAATCACTTAACAAATTCAACTCAAAGTTTTTCCAAATTAGAATTCATAACCAATTCTAGAATATACCTGATCATGAAGATAATATAAGTTCAAATTCAAATATGCAAGTACACAATATTTGGACAACATTGAAGGAAACTGAGCAAAACCCTAGTTTACAAAACCGATGCACAATGAACTCACTGGGCCATGCAAATGCGGTGGAGAGGGCCCACTAGAGGTAATGGCATGCCAAGAGACCAATGGAGTCAATGGCTCATCGATTCGACCTCCAGTTGTCGAGTTATGTCGATTTTAAAGTCGCATGAAAATGTTGTTCAAGGACACTTGGTCACTCTCGGTCCGGGAGCGAAAAAACAAACGGAGCAACAAGATTGCATGTCGTTGACTCCAACAAGTGTGTATGGCCAATGTCGATATGGAAACACTAATAAGACAGGCACGGTGGAGGGTTTTACAGAGTTGACCCACCAATGCGAGAGTTGCATTGAAGGAAACTGAGAAAAACCCTAGTTTACGAAACCGGTGCACAATGAACTCACCAGGACATGCAAACGTGGTGGAGAGGTCCCACTAGAGGTAATGGCATGCCAGGAGACCAACAGAGTCGACGGCTCATCGATCCGACCTCCGGTTGTCGAGTTATGTCAAGTTGAAAGTCACATGAAAATGTTGTTCATGGACAGTCGGTCACTCTCGGTTCGGGAGCGAAAAAACAAACGGAGCAGCAAGATTGCATGCCATTGGCTCTTACAAGTGTGTATGGCCAATGTCTATATGGAAACACTACCAAGACTGGAACGGTGGAGGGTTTTGTAGATTTGACCCACCAATGCGAGAGTTGCATTGAAGGAAATTGAGAAAAAACCCTAGTTTATGAAATTGATGCACAATGAACTCACTGGGCCATGAAAATACAGTGCAGAGGTCCCACTATAGGTAATATCATTCCAGGAGACCAACAAAGTCAACGGCTCGTCGATCCAACCTCCGTTTGTCGAGTTATGTCGAGTTTAAAGTCGCATGAAAATGTCGTTCAAGGACACTTGGTCACTCTCGGTCCGGGAGTGAAAAAACAAACAAAGAAGCAATATTGCATGTTGTTCGCTCCGACAAGTGTGTATGGCCAATGTTGATATGGAAACACTACCAAGACTGGCATGGTGGAGGGTTTGGCAGAGTTGACCCACCAATGCAAGAGTTGCATTGAAGGAAACTGAGCAAAACCATAGTTTAAGAAATCGATGCACAATGAACTCATTGGTCCATGCAAACGTAGTGGAGAGGTCCCACTAGAGGAAATGGCATGTAAGGAAACCAATGGAGTCGATGTCTCGTCGATCCGACCTCTGGTTTCCAAGTTATGTCGAGTTGAAAGGCGCATGAAAATGTCGTTCAGGGGCACTTGGTCACTCTCGGTCTGGGAGAGAAAAACCAAACGAAGTAGCAAGATTGCATGCCATTGGCTCTGACAAGTGTGTGTGGCCAATTTCAATATGGAAACACTACCAATACTGGCACAGTGGATGGTTTTGCATAGTTGACCCACCAATGCAAGAGTTGCATTGAAGGAAACTGAGCAAAACCCTAGTTTACAAAACCGATGCACAATGAACTTATTGGGCCATGAAAACATGGCAGAGAGGGCCCACCAATGGTAATCGCATGCCAGGAGACCAATGGAGTCAACGGCTTGTCGATCCGACCTCCGGTTGTTGAGTTATGTCGAGTTGAAAGTCACATGAAAATGTCGTTCAGGGACACTTGGTCACTCTCGGTCCAGGAGCGAAAAACCAATCGGAGCATCCATATTGCATGTCGTTGGATTCGACAAGTGTGTATGGCCAATATCGATATGGAAACACTACCAAGACTGACACGGTGGAGGGTTTTGCAAAGTTGACCCACCAATGCGAGAGTTGCATTGAAGCAAACTGAGCAAAACCCTAGTTTATGAAATAGATTCACAATGAAATCACTATTTCAGTCCAGGAGCGAAAAACCAATCGGAGCATCCAGATTGCATGTCGTTGGATTCGACAAGTGTGTATCGCCAATATCGATATGGAAACACTACCAAGACTGACACGGTGGAGGGTTTTGCAAAGTTGACCCACCAATGCGAGAGTTGCATTGAAGCAAACTGAGCAAAACCCTAGTTTATGAAATAGATTCACAATGAAATCACTATTTCATACAAACGCGGTGGAGAGGACCCACTAGAGGTAATGGAATTCCAGGATACCAACGGAGTCGACGGCTCATCGATCCGACCTCCGGTCTCCAAGTTATGTCGAGTTGAAAGTCGCATGAAAATGGGGTCTAGGGACACTTGGTGACTTTCGGTCCGGGAGCGAAAACCCAAACGGAGTAGCAAGATTGCATGTCATTGCCTGCAACAACTGTATATGGCCAATGTCGATATGGAAACACTACCAAGACTAGCACGATGGAGAGTTTTACAGAGTTGACCCACCAATGCGAGAGTTGCATTAAAGGAAACTAATCAAAACCCTAGTTTATGAAATCGATGCACAATGAACTCATTGGGCCATGCAAACATAGTGGAGAGGGCCCACTAGAGGTAATGGCATGCCAAGATACCAACAGAGTCAACGACTTGTCGATCCGACCTCGGGTTTCCGAGTTATGTCGAGTTGAAAGTCGCATGAAAATGGGGTCCATTAAAACCTGGAAACGGTGCACCATCCCTGCAAAACCCTGTTCCAAGCGGTTGGGGGTGGCTTTCCCATTAAGGACATGCCAAAAAAACCTGCAGGAGTCGACGAAATAAAAAATAGTCGCCCGATTTACTTTTTGGACCCTGACATTGAATTGGCCAAGCGTCCCTGAATGACTTTTGTAGGCCTACTACAACTCGCCATAGAACATTGGCCAGGGATCCAATGGATGAACTATTGGCTCCGTTGGGATCATGCCATAGGATTATGGACAAGGTGTCCTCCCACCCAACTCTGCACAGCCCAGGCATGCCTCCATGCCAAATTTTGAAAACTAGGGCTTCACCCCAGTGCGGTCCATGCAACCCTTGCAACGGTGCACCGGCCCTGCAAAACCCTGTGTCGGGAGGTCAGGGGTGGCGTGCACATGGAAGCCATGCCCAAACACACCTACAGAAGATGACATATTTGGAAATCATCACTCGGTTTGGTATGGGGACCCCGACCTTGAATTGGCCCAAGCGTCCCTGAATGGCTTTCGCAGGCCTACTGCAACTTGCCATAGAACATTGACCGGGGATTCGATGGACGAACCGTCGGTTCCGTTGGGATCATGGCACGGGATTATGGCCAAGGTGGCCTCCCCCCCCTGACTTTGCATGGCCCAGGTATGCCTCCAGGCCAGATTATGCAAACTAGGGTTTCGCCCAAGTGGAGTGTAAATGCAATTACCCAATCTCATTCAATATAGTCATCTGGATCCTCTTTGTTGCTAATTTCCTCCATCAATCTCTCGTGATATAAATGAGGAAAGAAGTAATGTACCTTGGTTGAGTTCTTGTTTGACATTGTCTGTAGATGGATGTTCGTGCCAACAATCAAGTTTGTGAAGTGATAGACCACATAACCAGGTCTGTAATCCACAAATACATGCCCACTAGTTCTTCTTGATTTCCCATCTAGTGTAAGATATTCACCCTCAACCACCATCGGCCAATAGGAAATTCATTTCCTTCATCATCAATCAATGATCAGTTCAGGATTTGCTTACCTCGAATTGTGCCAACCAATAATCTGTTCCCCATTCATTCTCTTTCAGGGAAACAACTGCACATATATGTCTTGGATCTACAAGATCTGAGATATGGTCATAGTATGTCGAAATCACTGACTGACCCTCCTCTAAGTGGGTTGTTTCACCAACTACATGTGGGTCTATTGCAAGTGACACAGAATCCCAATCATCAACCCAATCCATGCATTCGCATTCATCCCATTCACCAATGCTACAAGGGCTGCAAAAGCAAGCAAGTTTCTGCGTCCATATTTCAAATAGGGGGTTTTTTGAGCTTCGAACTGAATGAAATCCACGTGTTCCTTGTACTATGCCATGACTATAGGAATGAGATCGATCTATGTCAACCACCTGCCAAAAATTCCTGACTGGTATTCCTACCCGTGTTGATGTATGTTGCACTTTAGTTCGGCCTGACATTGTTGTAGACCACCATTGAACTATGGATTCTACATCTTTGATATGGGGGTTTCTGGAAAACCTCATCTCCTCCCTAATTTGTAGTGCAGTCTTGATGCATGCACTGACCTCATCATGCTCACCTTTGTCATGCCCGGTCTCAAAGTAGTTCCATATATGCGGCACATTATAAGTATTATGTAACATATCCATTGAAAGACTCGAGCATTTTTGAACTAGCCCTCACAACCATCTGACCATATCCAATGACGATCCATCTGTATATCTCCCCCCTTTAGCTGATCATAGAAAATTCGAAAACAATGTTGCACATAATGCAGATCGTGGCATCTATCATCACTTATGTAAAAGTTTGTCTCCTTTTGTATTATCCTATTGTTAATGCTGCTCTTAAGGCCATTCCTATACATAATATGTACCATGATGCTGACTTTGTCGGAATGGTAGTATTGACTCTGAATTTCATTTTGTGGCTGAAGGGTGTAGTTTTCTGCAAAATACACAATTGACAATATGGTCCCAGTGGGAAAGTTGTCCCTGCATTTTCTATACTGCTCATCCTGCCATCATGCTACATGCACATGTTGAACATACTGCTCGGTTTTCTTGTAGAACTCCATCAAAAAATCACATACACGTACCTGTTGCCATTAAAACAAGGGTTGTATTAGAATGTGACCTTTAAAGAATGTATATGTAGAAACTAAACATGTAAGAGGAAAAACATGCAATAATCATTTGCACATGTGACTTCACCAATGCAATCTTTTTACTTTCCTTTACACTATTTGATTGATAGGTTACGTACTTTAAGCTCTGCATCTCCACGCTCATATTGCCAAATTGATTCTCATCGCTTCCATGAATGCAACGGTTCAAAAGAGAAAACCTACTGCACCTGGAACAATTCCTAGATAGACATGATTTTCCATAGTATTTTTGTCCTTCATGCCTTGGACACATGATGCTAACTATAAAATCTCCTGATGCATTCGGTGGTATTACGGATTCATTGCAGCCCTGCTCAAGGTTAGTATGCAAATCACAAAATATATGTTTATACATGTCATAAAAATATTCATCATCTGCATGGTATCTACAACAACATGTGTTTAGATCAATGCATATACGAACGTACCATGGTTTACATTTCTCAAAGGACCTTTGGCACATGTTCAATTGTGCGTGCTCATTCCTGAATCTCTCATAGAGTTCAGTCTGTGTTCTGTCAAGGAAGTGTTTGACATGGGGTTCACATTCAGTAGAACCTTTTCTCAGCTTTAGCACATCTCTTTGGTTAGATGAAGGTCTGGTATGATCATGCCAGAAATTTTTTACTAAGTCTTTAACAACATCAATTAGCTTCATATCTCGATGAGGCAACCTGCCCACAAAATCCCAACAGTATTTTCCACCTGGAGTCTGAAGATTTTCTCTTATAACAGAGTACTTCTTAACAGTTTTTCTATTTAATTTAAGTATGTGAGACGTGTGTGAAAGGAGGCAACGTTTTCGTGTGGACTTTCTTACAACTGATTCTGATAACACACAACGATCCGCGCAAAGATATTTATTACGAGACGTCTTCCTAATCGCATTAAAAGCAAATTGGAGATTTCTAACAATATGATTGTTAACCTCTGAACTTCTAACCATCTTTATGCCCAGAATTCTCCTAACAACAACTAAACAATTTGACTTTAACAAACATAGTAATAATTGACATTTACCTGCATCATCTTTGGATTCAAAATATTCCTTCATTAATTTGCTACATTTCCAATGGATAGTGCGTTTGGGCAACTTACCTTCAAGGCCTAACAGGAAACTTTCATCCACATGGATATGTCTAGGAGTCCTTTTTCTTGCAGTAGACAGTCGAGGTAGGGAAGGTGGACATGAGCTACAAATCCCAGGGGTTCTTTATTGTGGTGCTTCATTCACATGTCGATCCATATTAGGAGTGTGCTTGACATGGTTGTGGTCTTCTTGTATAGATTGCAAATTAATCATTGCTCGTAGGTCCAACGCTTGATACTCAACATCTCTCAATATACCTATGTCTTCAAGAGGTTCAACATGGCTTGTTGATGGATTGTTGGTCGGAGACTGTGTTGATGTTGGAATTCGAGCTGGGTCTGTTGGACGCAACCACTTCACCCGTGGTTCTGAAGTAGAGGTTTTTATGTCATTAACTCTATTAGTATCGGTCGTAATATTAGTGGAAATGTCTGGACCATGTCTCACTCTCTCCATTGCCAATCTGGCCTTTTCTATTACCTCATTTTCCTTTTCAATGGGAATATTCCTTCTCGTTTTTCTTGCTCTGTTACGCGAGTTTCCCATCTCCAATATTTTATTTATCAAAACTATGAGGTCTACCCCTGCATAAGAAGCGACAAATAAGGTATTAGTTCCATTATACAAGAAATATTACGCATTCCAACATAATTAACTAAATTACAGATATGTTAGCACGGTAATTATTGGCATTGATACATAAACGTTGATTAAAGGTTTATCTTTATGTTCGAACTAAAGTTTCATTTCTATACTCTATTTAAGTCAAGTAAAGAGACTCAAGTTTGCAGGTATTACAGCTATAGGATTATGACTTCCTTTGTGTTCAAAAAGTATTGGAAGTCAAAAGAAGATGAGTGAAATATTCTTCATTTCCAACACCTTCGGATGAGATGACATTGTATTGCTCTGCCTACCGGGAAAAGCACTAAGTACTAATATGTAACAGCAAAATAACATTAAATATTATTCTAATTTTCTGGATTTGTTTATTTGTGCATTAACGAGAGGGTCACACCGAAAAAATACCTGAATTTTAAGCAAGTTGAAGATAGTCCCTGAATCCTGCTCCTATAGCATTGCCTCTCCCTCATATGAGCCTTGATGCCAATTCGGATGATCCACCCTGCCGACCAGCGTTGAACCTGCTGGCCCTAGGAAACTGACGGGTTTCCTAGCCCCCGAGCCCACGTGCCGATAAACCCGATAGCAACTTCCTTGTTTTATGAGTGTAATTCTTCCTCTGGAGTTAGCCCCCTCCTCCAGTTTTCTTCCCTCTCTGTTCCATCACCTTCTTTCCTCTGTTCTTCTGTAAAAATTCTCTCCCCACTACTCTCCAAAATCCTTCCCCCTTCAATCATTCGATCCCCCTCCTTATACCTCCTTCCCTTCCTTTCTTCCACCGCCTTTCCTTCTTCCACTGCCTCCTTCATATTTAAAATAATAAGTATTATTTAGTTCTTTCTTGGGCAGTTCAACTAGTTCAGGTTAATTAAGACATTTGTTGTACGCAATTAATTTTTTTCTTGAATTGTACAATTCTTCACCCCGGGTGAGATGGTGGGAAATTACTAGATGCTTATCCTATTGAATTGAACGTGTAAATTTAAAACATAACCAACTGTCATAAAATTACACCAATATTGTTTGTTTAAGTTTTATGATGAATGGTAAAATAATGGTAATAATAGTATTGTAAATTATTATATGTTATTAATAACTTAATAATAAACACTAATAATATAAAATAATAATAATAGATAATGACAACAAAATAATTATTATTATTATTATTATTAATCAATAAATAATTAATTGCAGTATTATTATTAATTGATTGAAATGATAACATCGACATGTTTATGTTTATTGTTAAGTCCCCTCGCACATTGATTTTTAATAAATAAGGTACATTTACAGGTTTAAATAAATCACAATTACTTAGTTAACCCATCCAACTATTTAATGTTTTTCAATTAATATTTCATACTAGCGTGCATGTGTGAGGTGTGTATGCATGGCCAGTACATCCATAGGCTGCACATGTATTATAACCAAAACACCTAAATTCTAGCTGATACAAATAATATTTCACGCAACAAGACAAATATACAGATATAATATGATTTCTTTTGACATTCAGAGTTATTTAACAGTTATGTTCTTATTAATCAGTCAATTAAGATTGGTACCTACCATCACTATTCTGGTATCATAAATGTCCAACACTCAACAATAATAACTAATATGTCAAACCATCCTAACCTACGTCCGCATCCTCCCTTTCCTTCCTCTGCCAATACAAAGTGGATGCCAGCTGTACTGACCTTCCCACACAGAACCTGAGAGCGGTAGCATCGGCTAACTAGCGGACCTAGCCTCTCCTAGCAAGCATCCAACCATTGTCATCACAACAACTTGGGGAGCGTGTCTCAGCACTGCCCTCCCATGACCTCGGGTTTCAAAGTGACATAGGGTGGGAAATGCATCCATCCCTCTCAACATACTGGGTATATACTCCATCAAACCATACTGCGTTGCTATCGAGTTTATTGCTACGTGTCATCATACCATCGCTTGTTAATTAAGGCTCTCTTCAAGATATGTATTAAGTCATACTTTGCATCACACACTTGGCTATCACATAGCCCCTGTACCCTGCAGGTTAGCACTATGCAAACATGCATTCATAACAATATTAAATCAATAGCTGGTCCATACAACATTATTTCCTTTCATCACATAAAATCATAAAATCAATCACATCATGGATGGGTGCCCATGTACCACATCATACATATCACATGATATCAAGGATTACAATCAAATATATGTTTTTGTTACGAAATAAATGAATCCGATGACGACTACCGCATGGTAATCGCATAAGCACAATAATTTCATATCAATGATAATCATCATAACATCATAATCAAAGCATCTACGTAGGCATGTTAATCATCGTAACATCATAATCAAAGCATAAATATAAGCATGATAACATCATAATATCATAATCAGAGCATAATCCTGATAACATCATAACATCAGTAAATAATCACATATAACATGCCAAAATATAGTTTATGAAGTATAGTTGAGTCCACAGATAATAAGTAAATACAGTGTAATAAGTCTGAGTGATAAATATGTTGGAGTCAAAATAAGGGGCACTACATACACCCACCCTTCAGGAAACTTCGTCCCGAAGTTATGGTCAAAATAGTGAGGGAAAATCTCGACGCATAGTCTCTATGTCCTCCCAAGTAGCAGATCTTGGTCTATACTTGTCCCACTGGACCTTAACTTGGTCCACGTGTCGACTACGGAGCTGTCGAACCCTATGATCTAGTATACGTAATGGTTCGGCCATGAAGGTTCCCTCGTCCGAGACCTGCAAGTCCTTCCAATGAATCTTGTGAGTCTCATCAGTTATGTAATGTCGCAATACTGAAACATGAAATACATTATGAGTCCTATACAAGTGGGGTGGCAGTGCAAGACGATAAGCTACCGGTCCAATTCTTTCAAGAATCTCGAATGGCCCTATAAAGCGAGGTGACAACTTGGTCCCCTTTCCAAACCGAATGGTACTTTTATTTGGTCAGATGCGTATAAATACACGATCCCCTACCTCATAACTTCTATCAGTTTTGTGTGCATCAACATAACTCTTTTGTCTATCCTGTGCTTCTTTAAGCCGCTTCCTGATCTGTACCACTTGCTCTTCCATCTCCTGAAGCAACTCAGGCTCGACTAAAACATGATCCTCCAACCTGTCCCAACTGAGTGGAGTCCTGCAAGGTCTCCCATACAATGCTTGGTATGGAGGCATACCAATGGAGCTGTGATGAC
>LPNX010171638.1:94338-116905 GCA_001517045.1 Pseudotsuga menziesii
CAATACCACTGAATATGTTTGTTAGATTCCAAGAGTGATCTTCTATCCAATAGATAAAAGAGTGGTGATTGAGTGTGAGCTAAATTGCAGAGTTCAGGAGCACAAGACGCGTGAATAGTTGTAGAAAACCCATGAAAATTGGAAGCAATCCCCGGAATCCAAATCTCTATTTTTTTAAACTAGTAACAGGTGCATGCACATGTATTTGAGCACATGCACGTGTGTATAATATCGTGCGTGCACTAACGCGTATGCACAATGAGATGCGCACGCACTCATACCTAACATTTACAACATTTACTCACTAATGTTTATCCCATTTAATAACTAATGTTCCTCAACAATGTCTTGGTATTCACACATGTATGAGTATTTTTACAATATAGTCTTCACCCTACTTTCTTCTTAGGCCCATGGGTGCCATTGTGAGGTCTTAGGCTCCTTAACTATGGCTAGTGGAGGGTAAGGGAGGCATCCAACACTGACCATCATCACCATCATAATCATCGTCATAGTCATCATCACCATAATCATCATCATAATCATCCTCATCATAGTCATCCTCATCATCATCCTCATTATCATCATTGTCATCATCCTCGAATCAAACTTGGAATGGTTGCTTGTTATATATAAATAATGGGATAGATAAAGATCTATTAATAAGTTGTCAATTGTGTGCTGAGAAAAATGCAGAGAGTGCTTGTGCAAGCTGACACGTCAAAATCCTGGATGCGAGTTCCATGAGCAATTGAAATTGACAGCTACTATCAAGAAAGAAGAAACCATCGGGCTCTATGGACTCTATAAAAGCCTTCATCTTTCAAATTTTATAGATGTGATGTTGAAGGGGCCACACTGTATGGAGTATCAAATGGCTTACTATAAATACCGATTACTAAATCTTGAAAACAGGTGAAATCTCATTACTAAATCTCGAAAATCGTCGAAATATTTAATACGGTTATATTAACACTCATTACACTGATGGCCACACACGTGTTTGAAGATTTCTGGTACCAAACGATCTGTTCTATTCTGTGGACCGTACATTTTTAGACATCGATGAACATTCGTCACATGAAAAGCAACTCATGAGTCACAACCACTACAGTATTGGAATTTTAATCACCCCCATTATTTAGAAAACACCCTTTCGGCATCATTTATATAATAAATTCACCATCTTCAAGAACAAAAGCTCAAGTGATCAACATCTTAACCCCTAGGACATCAAACAAGACTAAAGAGAGCACAAGATGAACCGAGACGACTTATCCCACGAGGAACTCGAGGGATAACTAATTCAAGATGAAGTATATTTTCCATCATATCAGAAAAAGTGCCAAAAATGCATTCTAAAAGGAGGCTAAGCTACTGCAATAAGCTCAGGCTCAACTTTCTGCACTAAGCTCCGGCTCAGCTTTCATCATAATCATCGTCATCATAGTCGTCATCCTAATCACCATTATTATCATCATCCTCATCATCATCATCACCATCATTGTTCATCATCATCGTCGTCATCATCATCATCGTCATCGTCATCATCATCATCCTCATCATCATCGTCATCATCATCATCATCCTCATCCTCATCATCATCATCATCCTCATCCTCATCATCATCACCATCATCATAGTCATCATCCTCCTCATACTCATCATCATCCTCATCCCCATCATCACCATCATAGTCATCATCATCCTCATCATCATCATCATCATCATCATCACCATCATAGTCATCATCATCCTCATCATCGTAATCATCGTCATCATAGTCATACTATTCGTGATCATCATCATCATCAACAACAACAACATCATCATCATCATCATCATCATCTTCATAGTCATCATCGTCGTCGTCATCATCATCCTCATCATCGTAATCATCATCATCATCATCATAATCATTGTCATCATAGTCATAGTCATCGTGATCATCATCGTCGTCATCATCACCATAATTGTTCATCGTCATCGTCATCGCCATCATCATCATCATCATCCTCATCATCATCATCCTCATCATCGTCATTGTCATCATCCTTCTCATCGTCATCATCATTGTTCATCCATTGCAAATGCTTGAAAATAAAATCAAAGCAAAGTTTCAACTAAACCTATCATCATCATCATCGTTGTTCCTCATAATCATTGTCATCATCATCATCCTCATCATCATCATCATCATTGTTCATCATCATTGTCATCGTCATAATCATCATCCTCGTCCTCGTCATCATCATCATAGTCATCATCCTCATCATCATCATTGTCATCATCCTTATCATCGTCATCATCATCATCATCATTATTCCTCATCATCGTCGTCATCATCATCATCCTCATCATCATCATCATCATCACCACCATCATCATCATCATCACCATCATTGTTCATCATCATAGTTGTCATCATCCTCATCAGCATCATCATTGTCATCATCAACATCATCATCATCATCATCATCATCATCATCGTCATCATAGTCATAGTCATCGTGATCATCATCATCATCATCATCCTCATCATCACCATCATTGTCATAGTCATCATCATCATTGTCATCATCCTTATCATCATCATCATCATCATTGTTCCTCATCATCGTCGTCATCATCATCGTCGTCGTCATCATCATCATCATCATCACCATCATTGTTCATCATCATAGCCATCCTCATCCTCATCATCATCATCACCGTCATCATCAACATCATCATCATAATCATCATAGTCATCGTCATCATAGTCATAGTCATCGTGATCATCATCATCACTATCATCATCATTATCATCATCATCATCATCATCATCATCATCATCATCATCACCGTCATTGTTCATCATCATCGTCATCGCCGCCATCATCATCATCATCATCATCATCATCATCATCATAGTCATCATCATTGTCATCATCATTGTCATCCTCCTCCTCATCATCATCATCATTGTTCATCGTCATCATTCCATTACAAATGATGGAAAATTAAGTCAAAGCAAAGTTTCAACTAAACCTATCATCATCATCATCATCATCATTGGTCCTCATCATCATCGTCATCATCGTCATCATCATCATCATCATCATTGTTCATCATCATTGTCATCGTCATCATCATAATCATCATCATCATCATCATCATAGTCATCATCATCATCATCATCATCCTCGTCATCATCATCGTAGTCATCATACTCATCATCATCATTGTCATCATCCTTATCATCATCATCACCATCATTGTTCATCATCACCGTCATCGTCATCATCATCAGCAGCATCAACATCATCCTCATCATCATCATCATAGTCATCATCCTCATCATCATCAGCAGCATCAACATCATCCTCATCATCATCATCATAGTCATCATCCTCATCATCATCATTGTCATCATCCTCCTCCTCATCATCATCATCATTATTCATCATCATCGTCATGGTCATCATCATCATTCCATTGAAAATGCTTGAAAATAAAATCAAAGCAAAGTTTCAACTAAACCTATCATCATCATCCTCATCATCATCATCACCATCGTTGTCATCATCATTGCCATCCCCATCATCCTCATCATCATCATTGTTCATCATTATCATCACCATAATTGTTCATCATCATCATCATCGTTGTCATCATCCTCCTCCTCATCATCATTGTTCATCATCATCGTCATGGTCATCATCATCATTCCATTAAAAATGCTTGAAAATAAAATCAAAGCAAAGTTTCAACTAAACCTATCATCATCATCATCATCATCATCATCATCATTGTTCTTCATCATCGTCGCCATCATCATCATCCTCCTCATGATCATCATCATCATCATCACCATCACCATCGTCGTCATCATCGTCATCCTCATCCTCATCCTCATCATCATAGCCATCATCCTCATCATCATGATTGTCATCATCCTGATCATCACCATCATTGGTCATGGTCATGGTCATCCTCATCCTCATCCTCATCCTCATAATCATCATCATCCTCATCTGCATCATCATCATCATAGTCATCATCCTCCTCCTCCTCCTCATCATCATCATAGTCATCATCCTCATCATCATCCTCATCCTCATTGTCATCATCACCATCATTATCATCACCATCATAGTCATCATCATCCTCATCATCTTAATCATCATCATAACCATCGTCATCATAGTCATATTATTCGTGATCATCGTCGTCGTCATCGTCGTCGTCGTCATCATCATCATAGTCATCATCATCGTCATCATCATTGTTCATCATCATCGTCATGGTCATCAACATCATCATCCTCATCATCAACATCATCATCCTCATCATCAACATCATCATCATCATCATAATCATAATTATCGTCATCATAGTCATAGTCATCGTGATCATCATCGTCGTCATCATCATCATCATCATCATCATCATCATCATCACCATCATTGTTCATCATCGTCGTCATCGCCATCATCATCATCATCATCATAGTCATCATCCTCATCATCATCATTGTCATCATCCTCCTCGTCATCATTGTTCATCATCATCATTCCATTGCAAATGCTTGAAAATAAAATCAAAACAAAGTTTTAACTTAACAGATGCGCGCACGCATCTTTAACGTGTACGCACTTAGAAGCACGGGCACACTTCTAGTGTGTGTGCGCCACGTTTTAAACTACACTCACGCGTGATTTAAATTTAGAATTTTGGCGGGCACTTTTTTTCCAACCTATGTGGTGGATGACTTGGATGCTTTGGTTTTAGGTTCGAGTTGCCAAACCAAGTGGTTTGGACCGTCTTATGACATAAAACATGTTTTGTACCACTTCTCCTATTTCGTGCATGATTTTGCATATGCCACGCTTGTCCACTGCTAATGAAAATTCACACACTTGTGTGACTCCGTCTGTAGATTCTGAATATGTAATTTTTATTTAAATCTATTATTTTTTCTATTTTTTATTTAATTTTAAATGGACTAACGTCAATCTAACATAAAAGGTAGGCTATTTGCTTTGACTATAGCTTTTGACTAGCTCGCCTATTTAGAAAACGAAAAAGAACACGCACAAGAAGACACAAAGACCTACATCCAAAAACAAAATATTGTTCATTGACTATGTTAAGACCAAGATGTCGTGGACCAACGCTTGACCTATATATATTTATATAACATAAATAAATATGGAAAAATAGCGCTACACTAGACACACCTATTATCTACAACTCTATATAACTTTTTTCACAAAATTCCACCATTTGCATACCAAACGAGTGGACCAACGCAAACATATTCATTATTTTTTGGGAAAAATATAACATACCAACCTTAGAAGAACCTCGTTTTTGGGGATTTATACTTAGTTTCCATAAATAAAAGTTATATATTCCGGAAGGTAATCCGATTGTTCACGTTCCATATTCTTACGCCATATTCTAAAAAGTTGTGTAGGTACCTCTAATATTGATTTTTGACGTTCAGATCTATGTTTATCCAAAAGTCCATTGCAACAAACACGTCATAAGTGACCAGCATTAGCTTGCACCAGCCCATAAATAACTTAAGGTATAGAATAACTTGAGAAAAATAGTCAACTAAATCAACACCTTAAATTTAAAAAATTACATTTACACACCCAAAGAATAATAAATATAAATTGCTTATTATTCTATAATATATAAATGTCATAGAACAAGTTAACTATGGATAATTCAAAATATGAAATTTAAAATAAGTGATTACTTCAAAAAATATCTATAAGACACATAGGTATCAGTATAATAAAATATCATAAATCAAATATTAAACTCTTTGTGCTAGAGTATTTACTAGCATAGATCTATTTTAAACCAAGATCTCCCTTTTTACATGATAGATGTGAGTTTAAAATGTATCTATTCTATTTTTATTTTTTTTAATCAATATATAATTTATATTTTTCATTTTTTAATATATTTTTTTATGTATGTTAGCTAGCATAGATTTGGGTTTAAAATGGATCTAAGCTGGGTTTTTTTAAGTCTATATATACTTTATATTTTTCATTTTTTTATTTTTTACTTATATGCACTAGCATAACATGACTCACGTGACATGATCTCCCCATACTGGAAAGAGCACCGCTTCTTTCGGTGCAATAAATCATTCACAGAATTATATCCAAATATAAATGTAAGAAATATAAAAATAGAAGAAACATAAAGAGTTATATAATATGTATTCTTGAAAAACACAGTTCACAATGATACTAGAACTAGTTTCCCTGAACAATGCATGACATTCAAGCATATTAGATAAAATCTCATGACAACAACTTCATTCAGCACTTTGATGATCTTGACTCCTAATACAAGCTATACTCTAGAACCCCTATACAGATATTTAGAAAAGAGTTTTCACAATTTTCTGAAGCGTTCCCTCTCTTGAGGCCCCATTTATCATGTGAAAAAATAGTGAGAAGAATAGCATCCCATCTCCAAAACTCTGGTTCGTTCAACTGGATTCCAAACCTGCCGCAACCAAATGCTAGAAAATTCCACTCTGTCCGGGCACTAATTTCTTTAAATCTGTTGAGAAGTATGACTTTCAGTGTTGATTCATTATGGAATTGAAACAACATAACATAAATTTGACGTTAGCTTCGGCGTTTTCCTCATGAGTTAGCTTGGTGTCAAATTTTATTAAAATATGTTTTTCATTCCATAAAAAGAGATGATAAATGAGAAGGACGAATGGCCTGATACGGTGGTGGACTCATTGAATTCTGAAACTTACCATATGCTTGAGAAGAAGAGCCCAAACATATCACTCAATTATATACTGGAGATATTATATAATATTAATGTTTAAGCATCTCACATGTATTATAAGATTGAGATGAAGTAAAGCTTAATACTTTTTTGGACTTAATTAATCTTTATGAATTTAATTAATATTTTTATCCTTTGCATTTATGTTAATCCTTCAATTTTTTGGACAAATCTTTTCATGCAAATAGAATAATAAAAAGTAAGATTTATGGCATTAGTGTTTTCATAATTATATATAATATTAAAAAAAATAACAAATATAGAGTTTTAGATATCATTTATGGCTTTAATAATAATACGACTATTTCATAAGAAAAAATTATTTTAACCCATAAGCCAATAAAGTTATATGAATGATATTGACTTAAAGTTCATACAAACTTAGAAATTTAAATAAGATAATTTTAAATCAAATATTAATGGCACACTAATTTTGAATGAAAATAAAGGCATTAGTAAAATATCAAATTCTACTCAAATGAATAACTATCAATAAAATTGATAGACCTTGATATACATTCTTTTAAGACTAAAAATGAAATTCATAAAATAGAGCTTTTAATTGGTTTGTTGTGATCCGCCAAAAATGTCTATTTAACCCATTACTGGAGTGAAGGTCAAATTTCATCAAAAATGTCGAAGCCTTCTATCTATTCAATTAAGCCAAATCCAAGTAGGTAAATGACTCAATTAAATTCAAATAAGAACATGTAATCATTGTAAAGCATCCATAGTTAAATGAAAATATCATTGAAATCATCCAAATCTCATAAAATGGAGACCAAGCCAAAGATCAAACAGTGCAGAAAGCCAAGGGTCAAGGAGATCATCAATCGAGCAAGAATGATAGAAAACCAAAGGCTAAATATTTACAAAATTCTAATGGGGACCCCTTCGATTTTACAAAAACAAGGGGAAGTTGTTGGGGGGGCAACAAATAGCAACATGCTGGGAGAACCAGTTATCTCTGTGTGTTTACCTAAAGATTATAGATATAGGAAAACATAATGAAGTTTTTCTCGAAATATAAAATTTCACCCCACATGACATTCTTGCATCACTAGCCTATGTAGTAGAGCTTGAACTTAAATGTTGTCAAATGAATTATCCCAACGATTATTTAGGGACTTCATAAAGATGAATGACTTCGAAATATATGCACAGCAAATAAACCTCATCAAGAATGCTTTCTCAGCAGCTAAATATAATCAAATAAACATCAGCATAAAGATATGACCTCTATACCCTATGAAGATATCAAGATTAAATTCCCCATCCATTAGATATAGATAAAAAAAATATAATTTGTTTTTTTCTCATTTTTTTAACAATAATTTATTAATTAGATCTTTGATTCAAGACTACTATCCTGGCCTAGTAACCAGATATTGATAGCATCATTCACGAGAACTACCAAAGATAAACAGGTCAGCTCATGATGAGACCTCATGTCCCTTGATCTTATGACCAAGAGCCATCACCCTAGTGAACAGAAATGATGATATTCTTGACAGGGATGACGATCATCATTAGGTCGGCTCTATTCAAAGACCTCTTATTCTTCAATCAAATATTTTTATTAATTTGTTTACTAACAAATTCACTCTAATGGATGAGCAAAATAACCAAGATAAAACTCCTTAAATTGAATGGAAGGCCTAATGATGGCTAATGCAACTGATTGAAAAGCTTATGAGAGAAAAACTTCTTAGCAGGCTAACATGCCTAGATAATGATATCATTCTCAAAATAAAATCAGGGAATAATAACTGGGAGTTCATTCGACTGATTAGCTAAGTTCATAAGAAATGTTTCAAGGCTAGGAGTGATTAAGTCACAGTAAGAAAATTTGATATGGCAAGAAACTCCTTACAATGATTCCCCTTAAAAAATATCAGGTTAATTAGTAGAGAGACATATCCACACCAAGCAATGTGTCATTATAATATTATTTATTCACAATACCCTTTTTGAGAATGTTAAACAAGCAAACCAACTAAAGGCAACCTAGCAAACTTAGAAAACTTTGCAAAATAAAAACCTATTAAGTGCAAAATATGAAAAAACAAAACAAACCTAAGACATATATCAAATAATAAAAACTTAGCCTTAACTAAATGAAAATCTTACTTAGATCTAAACATGTGACAATTACATCACAAAAGAAAGGGAAAGATCTCATTCTTAAAATGAAAAAAAAAATGTCTCTCTCTTTTTAACTATAATTTGTGGCGTAAAAGTTACTGTTGAAAAATGAGTAAAGTGTTTAACGAATTAGGTCATTTTATTTAAAATTAAAAACAAAGCAAAACAAAAATTAAAATTAATTAACAGAAAAAATCCAATCCAGTCAATAAGCGTAGAGTTAAAACCATATGGAATCCAATCATCCATTTGTCAAAAGACGAAAGTTGAAATGAAGAAGCAATCATAATTTCTAAATTAAATCAAGCTCGATATTAATTTTTGATGACTAAAAGAATTAATCTTTGCAACTCATAATGCCATACTAAGAATCAAAATGAGAGAAAATTTTAAATCGAAGATCAATATAAAATGATATTTTACTAGAATTTTAATTGATCTAAAATATTAAAGCAATTTTCCATCAACTTAACTATGTTTTTCTTAATTTGTAGTTATGACAAGATCAAAATAAGTCTTTTTCTTAACGATAAACATTGTAATTATTCATAGAAAAGTCTAAATGATCGATTACAAAACTTTGTATAAGGATTCACCAAAATAATATTTATGTGCAAAATTAAGTATCAACATGAATGTTCAAAAGATATCAAGGATTTGAATTAACCAACTCAAATTCAAATGAGAAATCATACTTTTAATGAAAATTTTGAATGATAGAAGAGAGTGTCTTCATGTTAATTAAAATTCACGAGTCAAAGACAAGCTATGGGAATATCTGAAGATAAATTATTAATGACTTCGACTCAAAATCATGTAAAATATAACCTAATGATTAATTTGAACAAATAATATATCATCATTCAATTATTGTAGTTTTATGATTGCTCGTATTTAAATTCCAACTTCAATACTTGTTTTAAAAGAACAAAATATAAATACATAAAACAAGCTTGAGAGGATGAGTTTGCGGTTCAAAAAATGAGATTAAATATCCAAACATTACAATATTTCAAAGTTTAAAAGATAAATAACAACTATACAAAATTTGAAATGAAAATAAGACAAATAATTCACTTCCCTAATATGAAACCATAGTCACGATCATGTGATCCTAATTGCATTGCTTGCTCAAAACGCTTTCTAACTAGTGGATCCAACCATATGCACCTGACCAAAAATTAAGTAGAAATTAATTTATCCCTAAGGAAATCTATTTACAATAGTGAGATTATTCAAAATTATACACATGCTCTTATTTACTAGTTCTATTTATGAAATCAAAACTTAAAACTAAGAAGGAATAAAATAAATTGCTCTATATTATTCCAGCCTACTTATGTACACTAAAACAAATTTACAATAATGATCAAGTAAATTCAAAAATCTAGTGGAGCCAACAAAGTAACCTTAAACCCGTGGATATTTGTACATTGTGAATTAGAAATAGGAATGATAAAATGAAAAGATAAAGATTATAACTATGAAGATCTATATCTAAATAATGCGAGATGAGAGGACCATTATGAACAGGAAATCTTGCATGGAACGAGTCCTCTAACCAAGCTTCTATTAGATCATGATATATACAATGATTATAAACAGATTGTGATGGATCTATAGTCAAGGGAAAACCATGCATAAAATCATTCAGTATTATCATCCCTTCTTTCGATGTGATAAAACTTTGATAAGATACAAAACTAGCTCATTCACGTGAAGAGATTTGATCTTCTCTTAATTCTTTATCTAAAATTTGATTTGCTAAAAGTGAATTTTAAAATTTTCCTGATTCCTTTAATGTATGATGTGCAATCTTTTCCTCACAAATATTCTCTTGTAAACAAATACATATTTCATAAAGATCATCAAATTGAGATACAATTTTGATTAATTCATTATCAAGAGTACTTGTTACATCTTCAAAATTGGAAGGAAATGAACATTCAAGCAAAATTTGTTATGTATAAAATTCTTGTGAGCAGATTGGGTAGTTATAGAAATCTTCTAAATCAGAAGAGAAATTATTCCCAAAAATCTCCCCTCTCCATCTTCTAAACATTTTTTTTATGGTGAGAAGGTTATTGTTATTCGGTTTGTGTTCTTTTAAGTCATGAAATTTTGATTTGACACAAACTTGAATTTTGGGAGTATGAGAAACTTCTGTTTGATATTCAAAATTGTCACCCAATATCTCAGTAGGAGGTGAGTATGTAGAATAATTCAATAAGTTGTCATTACTCACACAATCATATAAAACAGAACTAACAGTTTGGTTTGAAGTTAAAGAGTTAGATTGAGAACAACCCAAATATTGGTTTGAAGTTAAAGAGTTAGATTGAGAACAACCCAAATATTGGTTTGATATCGAAATGTTAGAATTAGATTCATTAATTGAATCTGGAGCTATCTCTTTCTCATATGTTGAAATTTCGATATGCACCTTGAATTTGTAATTAGAATCAAGAATAAATTGAAGATTTAGGGTATCAGATTCTAAACAAGTTTCAACTTTAGTAAAAGATGAATCATGACATGGACTTGATCCTATTTTGAGTTCAACATTACCTAGAGTAGGAACATTAGTTTGTAAATCAATTTCAGATTTGTTAGAAGGTTGATCAGAGTGATTAAATGATATACTTGAATTATGATATTCTTTAAGGGTTTCATATGTGGATTCAAAACCATAAAAATTTGAAGTAAGGCATTCCTCAAATTCACTTCTAGGTGGAATAAAATTATAATCAAGATGTAATGAATTTACATCTAGGTTGTGATTTTCTTTTAGACCTATTGATGTTGTGTACATATCTGCAACTTTGCTTTCATCATGCATAACTGCTTTATTATTTTGATTATGCAAAGATAGAATTTCATTATGCAGAATCTTAACTTGTTCATCCAACCTAGAAATTTCAAATTGATTATCTTCTTCATCTTATCTTTATCATCATCATTATCGAAAAATAAAGAGGAAGAAAGGTCATGGGAATACCTCTTAAAATCCTTCTCAAGAGCTTGTGTGTGCTCGCATGCTTGATTAAAATCAATTATACCCTTTTGTGCAATAAACATAGCTATAGATTTGGGTAAAGAACACACATACCACTCATATAGAATGTCACCTGAAGGTTTATGATTGTCTTTGAGTCGATGACATATTTTTCAAAAACATGTGTTGAAATCGAGTATGGATTCAATGTCTTGAACCTCCATTTCATCCAACTCTCTCTATATATCATCCGCATTATAAATATCATAAGAATTTTGAAAAAAACTTTTTAAAATCAAATTAACCATGAATAGTGTTAATAGGAAGAACATAGTACCAGTTTGATGCCTTACCTTCAAAGTGAAGGGGAAAAGCTTGCATACAACATCTTAATATTGAATATCAAATAAACGTAATACATATTCATATTTTCTCATATGTTCAAGAGATGTTATATTCCCTTCACTGTCAAACTTTGGCAAGAGAGCAACTTCCTTTCTAGGGAGCTCATGCAATGGCCCTTGCAAGCTCAATTTTGTGTAGGACTCCCATGCAAGGATTTGGGAATGAGACATAATTAATAAAACGTAATAAAAGTGACTCAAGTAGGCTAGCTTGTCGACTAACCATCCCTATGGTGCTTGTGTGACAACCTACAATAATAAAATATTAAAAACACTAAAATACAAGACGGAGGATAATGCTTATTGAAGTGATAAAAACTTAAAAACAAAACCAATTACTTACCTCATGACCCTCCTTCTAGCGCCATGTTTTGGCTGGATTTTCGGACTATGGCCAACCATGGAGAAATATCCCATACAAGGCACTTAACATATCCCCCAGTATGTTTGGATTAGCTAATTCTCGCAAGTTCTAGGTCCTGCTACCTTTAAATTTATGCTCTCGAAAGAGTCTTTGTAATTGTTTTGAGTTTTATATTATTTGACTAACCTAAATTAACCTAATTATTAACAACTCCTAAACTATGAATTGAAATATAAGCTAATCTAATTCTAACTATCTTGGCCAAGAGAAATTTAGTAACTATGTTAATTGTTTTATTGGATTATAAATAACTTAAGGTATAGATTAACTTGAGAAGAATCACCAACTAAATCAACACCTTAAATTTAAAATATTACATTTCACAACCAAAGAATAATAAATATAAATTACTTATTATTCTATAATATATCAATGTCATAGAACAAGTTAACTATGGACAATTCAATATCTAAAATTTAAAATAAGTGATTACTTCATAAAATATCTATGAGAAACATGGGTATTTAAACAGGTAAATCAGTATAATAAAATATCATAAAATCAAATTTAAATAACAAAAGTTATTTAAACGTGACTAATATAACATGATAAATCAAATATTAAACTGTTTGTGCTCGAGTATTTATAAATCATACGCACAATTATATCCAAGTATAAATGTAAGAAATATAAAATAAAATAAACTATAAGGAGTTATATAATATGTATTATTGAAAACACAGTTCACAATGATACCAGTTTCCTTGAACAATGAATGACAACCAAACAGAGATAAAATATCATGACAATAACTTCATTTAGCACTTTGATGATATTTACTCCTAATACAAGATCTCTTCTTCACTTACTTGAACCCCCAGGAGAAAACTATACAGAGATTTAGAAAAAAGTTTTCACAAATTTAGCGTTCCCCCCCTCTCCCAGATCTCTGAGGTCCCATTTATCGTGTAAAAAAATAATGAGAAGAATAGCATCCCATCCCCAAAACTCTTGTTCGTTCAACTCGATTCTACTCAAATTCAATAACCATCATGTATTGATAGACGTTGATATACATTCTTTTAAGACGAAAAATGAAAGTCATAAAATAGAGCTTTTAGTTGGTTTGTTGTGATCCGCCAAAAATGTCTATTTAACCCATTGGTGGAGTGAAGGCCGAATTTCATCAAAAATGTCGAAGCCTTATATATTTTCAATTAATCCAAATCGAAGTATGTAAATGACTTGATTAAATTCAAATAAGAACATGTAATCATTGTAGAGCATCTAGAGTTAAATGAAAATATCATTGAAATCATCCAAGTCTCATAAAATGGAGACCTAGCCAAAGATCAAGCAGTGCAGAAATCCAAGGATCAAATGGAGATCGTCAATCGAGCAAGAATGATAGAAAACCAAAGGATAAATATTTACAAAATTCTAGTGGTCACCCCTTTGATTTTACAAAATCAAGGGGAAGTTGTTGGGGGGGCAACAATCACTTATTAAAAATAAATAAAAATAGTCATTTAAAACATTTTTTTAATGATACGTGTGTGTGTGTGTGTGTACACACACACATATGCATGTGTGGGTATATGTAAGTGCCTAATACATTAATGTTTTGTGTTAATCAAAGACAAGTGATGCCCACAACAACAATGGCAAGCCAATCGATACAATGTTGTACGAGATTAGGAGGCTAAAGAGAGGGAGAGATATTTGTACCATCTACCTATTATGGAATAGACATGTCAAATCTTATATACTGTTGGCCTCCTCAATTTTTATGAGGACGCAAAATCCTTAGGGGGAGCACAACATTACTAAGACAATTGATCTGTTGTTGGGACCATGCTATGAAAGCATTTAGATTTGGTATTAATATATGGTTCTAGCCCACAGAGGAAGACATATATTTCATTAATTAATAGGTTGAGTAGGAAAATGGAGTATTTCCCCCAATTCCCCAATCTATAATGTACCTACTTGGAATTTTGGAGAAAAGTGCAATTTGGGCAATTTTTTATCTTTACTAGTCAAGACTGTAGGGGGTTCCAACTGACTCCAAATGGTCTCAAATTTGAAATTCAAGGGTATTATGAGTCTTAGAACATAAAAATATAACCTATGAACACTTTTTATCTTAATTTAAGCTTTTGAAACTTGGTTTTGGGCTAAGGAGAAAAAGTGCAAATTTCCTAGGAAATTCAGGTTAAATCCCCCCAGGGGTGGAGGACAATTTGTCTCTCCAAATAAAGTATGAACCTCCAAAATTTTAGAACAAAGTATGCCTATGAATATAAAAAATCATTTTCTATCATTAATCATGGTTATTAATCTTTACAAACTGATAAAATTGTGCACAATTTCTATGGTAACTTTCATGAAAATTGCTTAAGGAGAAATTGCATTACTAGTTCAAATTGGACACATGAAAAGTAGAATAGATGGTTCAGAGAGTAACATGACATGTAGTGGTCATATACAAAATAAAAATTTCTTTCCCAACATCATCAAAATCATATAAAATACCTCATACAAATCTGATATAAAACTCCTTCAAGTTTGAAGCCAAAGTAATGAAAACTAGTGATTCAATGACATGAGAATGCAAGCTTTTCACACATGAGTTTCTTGGATTTCGAGATACAGAGATTATGACATGAAAGTAAAGAGTCATACATCAAATATTTCTTCCCCAACATCATCAAAATAAAATAATAACCCTCATACAAATCTGATATAAACCTCCTTCGAGATTGAAGCCAAATTCGTGAAAACTAGTGATTCAATTGCATGAGAATGCAAGATTTTCACACATGAGTTTATTGGATTTCAAGGTACACAGAGTATGGACATGAAATTATAGAGAAATAAATCATATACCCAATATTTGGCATCAAATGGACTCAACAAATAGCAAGCACCACCCCAACAAGTGTGTCATCAACATGAGAGTGTGGGGGAATGGAGAAGAAGGAATGAGAGAAGAGGGAGAAAGATGAGAAATCAAGTTGTATGGAAATTAAACCTGAAAATAAACACCATCAATAATATATATTGAGAGGTATGAATGGCCTCTCCATCAACCAAATTGGAAAGGAATCCAACTCCCTCAAAATTGGTTCAAGGAAGGAGGAGAGTAAACACTCACCGTGTAATGGACAAGAAAAAGCTATCCAAAATGACAAAGAAAAATTAAAAAATGATAAAAAAAAATATACCCCATTTCGACTTTATCCTATTTTAATAGCCTCCTTGGCCTCATTTTATTAAACGTGAATTACCTTCCCATTGGTTCATTCACTTGAATTAGTTTTAATCTAGGTCATTACATTAACCCAAGTGACACTTGTCTTGACTTTGCTTGCTCTCCCTTCAAGAAATTCGACTTGGAACCTTTCATTAATATTTATTGGGCCTCACAAACACCTAATGCTCCCTCTTGGTTATGTTTTTAGCTCTTACAAGTCAAAGATGTCATAGAATATGTCATAATGGTAAGAGAATATGTCATAAGTGTCATAAGGTGTCATAGAGTTGTCATAATTTTCATAATTAATGTCATAGTTGTCATAGAATCTTGTCATTGCCTAAACTTAGCCTGTGCCTCTTCATCTACCACCTTGGAAATAACTCCCTCTTCCAAATTCAAATTTGAGGATGATGCCATGTGTAATGAGGAATTTTCCCTCATGTGGACCCCACGCATCCGCTTATGCACCTCCATGGACAACTAGGACCCATTGCCACTTCATTTTGGAGCATTTAATATTTATTCCATAATTTATTGACCCATTTTTCGACTTCCACAGACATGAGTTCGAATTTACATGTGAAACAATAGGCCTTGGGGTTAATTACCAATAATTTGATTTTTCCACATAACCCTTAGGAATTGGACAGGCCAACTTAACTGTTTATTTGAAAATTATTTAATTGGGGAAATGATAGTCCTCCCCACCCAATATTTCTTGTCCTCAAGTAATTTCAAACATAGATTTTGAATAACCTTCTTTCCTTCCAAAACTTTGCTTCAAACCTTACCTGCAATTTGAGTAGTGACACTCATGTACTAAAATTGTGTGTTTCCAAAAGTAAAGATATGTGGATATTTTCATATTGATATATCATGTGACATCACCACTAACGCCAAAAGGATTAATCAAATCCATGAAAACAAAATTTGCACAAATAATCTTTACCACCTTCATATTTGGAAACCTTTTTTACTTACTGCATAATTTTTTGAAGTTGCACCTGAGTTGCCAAACTTTGAGTTTTCAAGATTCCAAGAAATTTTCAAAGAGGAACCACCATGCTTTCTGCTGCACTACTCTGATTACAATCACCTTCTCAAGTGGTGACTCAATCCCCATACTTCTTTCTATCCCAAAAATTGAAACCAATGAGACCAAAAATGATCGTAGAATCCCATTGCTTATATTGCACTCCAACAAATAAGAGTTCTCTCCAACCCATACCATTAGGCAAGAGAATTCCAAGATCCCTCTTCCTTGCATGCATCCTTCCAAACATCATGATTAACAAGAAGAGTACATTATCAAGAAGGATGGAAAAATCATAATACACTGGTGGAAGTTTATCACTCCCATTGCAAAACAAAATTTATGTGCAACTCTCTGAAAAAAGAATGCAACTTTGGAATGTAAAGCCAAATAAAATTGAGTCTCTTCAACAAGGAATGAAAGTGAACATCATTAAAACTCATGCCCAAATGACATAAGAAGGAATCATCAAAGAACCATGGATGCCATGTAACTGCTTACAAAATAAAAATGGTGTGTTCATGAGCTCTCTACAAATGTAAGCAAGAATTTCACCCTTGTGGGTGTTCAACTCCAACATGTGTCTACTCACCCAATCAATGGATGAACAAACACTCCAACTGAAAGGTCCAAAAATAAATCTTGAGTCTTCCCCAAGTTCACAACTGCAATCGCTCAACTCTCTATCATTGGTTCCACTCAAATGGTTTAAGTGGATGAGGGAGGCATCAAAGGATGCAATTGAATGCCTCATATGGAAGGGAGTTGGTGCTTTAATCAATTCATCACAAATAAATGTGGGAGCCTCCTACTCCTCGGGTGGCACCAACAAAAATAAACCTTTCACCCAATTTTCATCCCCAATTGATGTGGCTGAAAAAGAAGTAGGGGGTGAATAATTGTGAACCAACCTTACCTATTTGCAACTATTACCCATCAAAATTTTGAATGCATCTTCTCCATCATTGGTTGGTCCAATTGTTGTGAGATCATGTGCCTCCTCCAAGTCTCTGCCACTCTCACCAAGAGGCAATTCATAATCCCTCTGAACAAGAACAAGTGCTTAGTTTCCTTCTTGTTTGAATGTAGCCTCTTCAAGCACCTGCATATCAACATGTTCCACCCTCACATGAGGTTCCTCCTTTGTAACATTAATTCTTTCATCCATTTAATTAACGCTTGATATATAGGAGGGAGTAAAGGACCCTTGCAACCTCTCTTGAAGTTGCTCAATCTGCACCATAGATTTTTGGAGTGCTTTTTGGGTGGACTCCAAGTCATTTGAGATCTTGTCATTATATTCCACATTATTCAAGGTTAGTCCATGATACAAACCAACAAGCTCAATTACATATATCTATTAGAAAGCAAATTCAAGAAATTACCTTTGATGTTGGATATTGCCTTATAAATTTTCTCAATGTCCTCCATGGAATATTTATCCTCCATGCTCCAAGCCTTATATCTTTTCAATTAAGCCAAATACAAGTATGTAAATGACTTGATTAAATTCAAGTCATTACATCCAAGCCTTATATCTTGGATATTCGAAGCCTTATATCTTTTCAATTAAGTCAAATCCAAGTATGTAAATGACTTGATTAAATTCAAATAATAACATGTAATCATTGTAGAGGATCCAGAGTTAAATTAAAAGATCATTGAAATAATCAAAGTCTCATAAAATGGAGACCAAGCCAAAGATCAAGCAGTGCAGAAAGCCAAGGATCAAATGGAGATCGTCAATCGAGCAAGAATGATTGAAAACCAAAGGATAAATATTTATAATGAGAGCTTGTCATTATATTCCACATTCTTCAAGGTTAGTCCATGATACAAACCAACAATCTCAATTAAATAATCTCTATTAGAACGAAAATTCAAGAAATTACATTTGATGTTGGATATTTCCTTCTAAATTTTCTCAAAGTCCTCCATGGAATATTTATCCTCCATGCTCCAACAAATTTTCGAGACCAAAGCATGTGTGCCACGAAGAGTCTTTAGGACCTTTTGAATCTTGATATCTAACATCCTCAATGACACTTCAAGAAAAACTGTAAAAACAAATTGCTCCTCTGTTGCTGCAAAAAAAACTTAGACCAATCTCCACGAATTCACTTCTCTTCATCCAACATTGACTGTTTTTGGATGTGTTTATATACACATTAAAGTGGACATGTTTCATGTTAGCTAACTTGTCTTCAAAGGTAAGAGTGGTAAGAATTTTAGTTTTTAATTGAAAATTGTAATTTGAATTTTTAATTTGACTTTTAATTGTCACACAAACTTCTTACCACTTCAATGGTCAAACCTTACCAAAGAATTGCATGTATTTTATTTTCCATTTAATAGGGTGTCCACCACATAAACCATATGTATGACCAAGGACTTGAAACTTCTTACCACTTCAATGGTCAAACCTTACCAAATAATTACATGTATTTTATTTGCCATATAATAGGGTGTCCACCACATAATCCATATGTATGACCAAAGATTTTAAACTTCTTACCACTTCAATAGTCAACCTTATGTATTTTTATTATTTTCTTACCACCTCAATGGTCAACCTTATGTATTTTTATTATTTTTATTTTAAAACATACTTCAAAGTCAACCACATCATTTAAAATTCATCTGATTGTGTCCTCCACATCTTCATAGGGTTGCAGCAAGCCATTAGGGCTTTTAATGGCATTCCGTGTGCAAGGTGCCATATGGGCTTCAAGCTTGTCACTAAATGGACCATCATCAATCCAATATGTGTTTGGGTGCCTTAACCACATCAAGTGCAAGCAATGGGCATCAAGGTCTTCAGAAGGTTCCATGACTTCATTAAGTCACCAAAGACCACATCATCATGCCATCTAACCATACAAGTGCAATTAGTGGGCTCCATGAGCTTTGCAAGGGCATCATGGTCTTCATTAGGGGTTCCAAGTCTTCATGGGCTTCTTCATCATACCAAGGACATGTTCATGGGCTTCATAGCCTATCGAGGACCATACATGTTCATCATCATCATACAAGAGCTCCATCACCCAACAAGGGTTGAAAGATCATTACACCATCAAGTGTGGGTCCAATGACTCCTTCAAGTCCTCTTCATGAAGCAAGAGGCTTCTTTGACATTCCAAGCTGATTCATGGCCTTCTTCAACCACCTCAAACATACCAAGATACTTCCAAGGGTCAAGATCCTTCACGACATCATATGTGGGGTTGCTGGGCCTTCTCTTTGTTGCCGCCTTTCACACACCTGGGGGGGAACTGGCAGAAATCTTCAAGCCACTCGGTATGTCCTTGGGGGAAAGTCTCGAGTCAAGGCTGTCACCCTGTTCTTGACTCCTCCATTTAGGCTCAACTCCTAACGAAGCCAAGAGGGGTAGACCCTATTAAGTTACTAAGGCAAAATTATTTAGTATGATGATGGTATTAAAGAGTAAGTTTTTTAGGAGTTTTGATTTAACAATTGTAAACAACAAATAACATGATGAGATAATCACAAGTAAGCACGAAAATGACACCCAATCACATATAGATTGAAAGAAGAAAATAGTTGACCAGTGCCTCGAAAATGGAGTCGAAAAATAATTAAGAGTGCTTGCAAGTGCTGGAATGAATGTTGTGCAATTGTATCTTGGTTAGTTTTAAATTAATGTGAAAAGATAAGTAAATTAACTTAGGCTAGGGGACTCCAGATATACCTAGGGGGTACTTGGATTATGTCCAAAACTAAACCTTCACGGCTACCCGCAAAGAATATGTGGGCTGAATGCAGTCTCTGAGACTGTTGTTCATAATGCACCCGAAGGTGTAACAGAGATCGGTGCCCCGAGGTCACTTTTCAGGAGTTCTCGCTTCCTTTGGGTATTTTGCCACCGTAATGGTTTGATCGAGGCGTTGGATTTTTACCTGAGGTGGTTAATTTGGGGAGATAGAATCCTAATTACCCTAGTCACTCGTGTTGCTTTTGATGCAGCTTGACTGATCGAACGAACCGCCGCCAAGTGCAAAGCATACACACCGAAATCTTGTCAATTTTAGTAAATTTTAAGAGTATGTTCTTGTTAAAAAAGAAGACCCTCCAGGAATCTCTTTCGGTCCAGGTGGACCTCAATCGGTAAATCAAGGAGGGGTTAATTTTATTGCTTGAATGTGAAAAATAACAGTGAAAATGGAATCAAAGATACAAAACACTGGTTTTCTAATTAGTCCTACCACGCATCTCTTTCCCCTTGCGGGTCAATCGAGAAGTCGTGGGGTAAGTAGTATGATTAATTTTGAATTGAAAATATGGAATAATTCAAAATGTTATCAAAGTATACAATCCTGCATGTCAAGACTAAACTAGAACAAAAAAAGGGGGAAAATGCAAAAAGTGAAACGAACGCAGATCCCCCTAGGGGGGATGGGGAGCGGGCTCGAAAGAGCCTACTCGAAATGATTCCTTTTTTATTGTTATTGGTTACAATATCAGAAAAATGAATTATTCACTTTGGTCCTTGTTATAGAGGATCCAAAGGCTTACAAAAAGCTTGTACCAAGCTGAAATAAAATCATAGTGGTGGGGGAAGCCTCCGGGAAGCTCCGGTTCGCCCAAGAGTCGGAAAACGGGCAAAGTCTCCTTCTCCTTTTTGTTAAAGTTGCTAACAAAAAGCAAGCAATTAAAATCAAATGTTCCCAAAAACACTTTGAAAGTGTTTCGGGTCACCACACAAATTACCAAAAAAAACTAAGTAAAATTGTCAAAAAAAGGCTAATCTAGTTTTTCAAAACGAACCAAGGAAAGCAAGCTTTCCTTGGGATCTTGGCTTGCTGTTTCGGCAGCCAATGAGGTATGCATTTTTCTTGCAGAATATGAAACTTAAAGAACAGCAAGGGAAACTACCTTATTAGCAAGCTACAAATTTCCTTTATAATGCTTGCAAAAAAGAGGGTAATTTCAGCTAGATCTCTTCAAATATAACCTTGTATGCAAAAAGGAACTGAGATCTAAACTTAAGAAAGGATCTTAATAACTAGATCTATATGTTATTTTCTTAATGAGACAGATCTAAGCAATAAGATTCTTAAATAGTAACCAATTTGAAGAAAATTTAAGATTTTGAAGGAGGAAGAGGAAAAGAGAAGTGCTTGTTGTTGAAGCAGATCTGCAAAAGAAACTTGTCAGTGAAGCACCGAGGGGCACAATCTTTGCAATATTCGTTGGAAAACCAGTGGAATCAAACCTAAACCACAACTATTCCAATCACGGCAAACCTGTAAGCTAAACAACAAATCCTGCAAACAAAACCATTAAATTTGAAGATACATATGAGAAGTAGATGATATAGGATGAAAATAATCTTATTTAGCATGCAAATATTAGCTCATTCAAACATATGTAGAAAAATAGGAGTAAGTAAGCTTAATTACGATGATCTATTCCTATGATTCCAGTAATCATTCAGGCAGACAACAGTTTAATGCAAAAATTGAAAAAAATAGCAGTTCACCTCAAAAGCAGCATGATAATGATGATCCACACATGAAAAGTACTCCAC
>LPNX010171638.1:116935-129024 GCA_001517045.1 Pseudotsuga menziesii
ATAACTGGTGATCAATACAATATTACAATAGCAAGCCCTTCAATTCAACTCTCACTAGCTTGGAAGAGGTAATGGCTGCTTTATTTATAGCAAAAACAGGAGATCCAACCCAGGGGGCACAAATCCCAAGGAGAGAGAGACTGTAGCTACATGTGGAGTGAATCTGGGCTTGATATGTGTCTAACTGAGCCTACTCTGAGTCTCACTAAGTGCAACTGTCAATCGGAGAGCTGATCTGCCTAACACATCAACCTGCTAACCGAAGCATCCACCAAAACTAAACCAGAAGGGCCCACACGTGTGGAGGAGAGAGGGAGGGCGTAATTCCCAAGATTGCATGTTGTGGTGCACTCCTAGATCACCTCCTTCAGTCAAGGAATTGTCAGATCCAATCAATCCCAAGCCAATGAGACTGATTTCAGTCAAATTGGAGCAAATCCCAATGATTTAGGATTTTGAATTTTCTCCATTATTTAATTAATTTATCAATTAAATAATCAATATTTGATTTTTAGCGATTTTTTACCTGAGTGATGGACAAATCACTCAAAACTTAGAAAAAGTGGGTCTATGGGTTTACATGGTGCTATTAGCTTGAAAATGAGCACCCCCATGATTGAAACTAATTATTTGGCCCACTTTTATTACAAAACCAATTTTTCCAATTAGACTATTAAAAAATAGCCTAAGTTTTGTGGAAAAATTAAAATTTAAAGAACTTAAAAAATTAAAAAAATTAAAACCTAGAGGGACTTAGACATGTTCATATGACTCGGCCATGATGCCTAACATGTTTATACATTGACACATAGACTCTAATAACCTCAATAGGCCTAAATGTGAAACCGACCACCCCAACTTTGTAGGTATTGAGTGAAAAACTCAGAAATTATCAGTCGTTTATTCAACAACCAATAATAACCAAGGGAAAAAACACCCTAGGCTGACCGAATTGACAAATAAAGTCTAAGAGACCGAGTCTTTTACAGACACTATCATGCTAGAAGATCTTATTACAACTCCCCCATGGGGTATGAACATGTGATATAGTACAACAAGCACTTCCCAGAAGCACTTCCAAAGGTCTTCTAAAGTCTGGAAAAAAAATAATAATAAATAAAAAAATTCTTTATCTAGTTCACTGGGCTCACTTGATAAAAAACCACTAAGTACAACTTAGGTGGTAACATCTTGCTCCATCTAGGGACACATGCTCTGAATAATCTTCTGATCAAATAAGAGGATGTGAGAACTCCGCAATCTTTGGGTCTTGCATAGCAATTAAAGTTTGTCAGTAACATGCATATAAAAAAATAAAAATAAAAATCAACTATAAAAGCAGATTAATGTACAGAATTAGTCTATGATGTACAAAAAAGCAATATTTTACAAGACTAATATACAAAAGAAAAATTTCAAGGTTAGTACTATGGTACAAAACATCTATAATACAACAATATGATACATAAAATTTAAAAATACATGCAGGGCAAGGTTTAGAAATTGGCCATGAAACCACCGATGCCAATAAAGGCATCAAACCGTCTCGGTGAAGAACATCTTGAGGAGAAATCCATTCACTAGTAGGCTTAATCTTTCTCCTTCTAGGTCATTTAGATAGAAAGAATTTGTTCCTGCTACTTCATTAATGATATATGGCCCCAACCATAAGCTGTCAAACTTTTCGTGTTTCCTAGGTTTCTCTCGTCGTTTGTCCCAACACAAGACTATGTCACCTACTTGAAAGGATCCAGGACGGGTAGATCTATCAAAAGTTCTCTTGACTTTGTCTGAATTTCTGATACTTTGGTCAAGGGAATTTCTTCTACTCTCATCTAACTCGATCAACTGGTTGATTCTATTCTGAATGGCATCCTAATCTGAGCTAAAGGTCCGGAGAAGCTGATACACTTGAAGCTTTAAATGGACAGGTAAGGTGACATCTAGGCCATAAACAAGTTCAAAAGAATCCTTCCGATTGAAATTTTCTTTGTGATTCTATCAGCCCATAATGCAAACTTGATCTTGCTATGTCGGGCCTTTTTATTATCACCCACAATTTTCTTGATTATGGTCATTAAGTTTTTATTACTTGACTCAGCTATACCATTTCCTTGGGGATAATAGTTGGATGAATGGGATAGGACAATGTCGTACTTGAAACAAAAGGATGACATATCAGAGGGTACAAAGCACGGGCCATTATCTATGATGATTCTTGTTGGCACACCAAATCTTGTGATAATCTTATCTTCTAAGAAATCCATGACTACATCATCGGTTTCCTTCTTGGTGGGTATCGCCTCTACTCAATTGGTGAAATAATCAGTGTGGTAAGTATCCAAGAATAACCATTGCTTGAGTTATCCTTGAAATTACCGATGAAATCAAGCCCCCACTGTTGGAAAGGGGCTTGGACTACTATTGGATTTAAAGGCAAGGCTTTCACTTGTTGCTTTCCAGTGAACAACTAACACTGGGGGTAAACTCTGACAGACTTGTGCACATATGAAAAGAGGTTCAGCCAATAGTAGCCCGCTCTAAGGATTTTATGGGTGGTTGTTCTTGCTACAAAATGTCCACCACAAAATCATGAATGGAACTCAACCATGAGTTTTTTGGACTCAGGTTCATCGACACATCTAAGTATTACACCATCGGGGTTTCTCCAACCCAAACCATCTTTTGTTAAACAATACTTAGTTGCTTTTAACCTTAATGCTCTTCTTTTATGGCCAAGTAGGTGATCAGGGCATGTAAGTTTATAGAGGAGGAAGATGATGTCGGCATACCAAGGGTGTTGCTCTAATCTCTGAAGCTCGTCTAATACACTTTGTTCTGAATCACTGTTCTAGCAAATTATTCCTAAGGCCTTTTCATTTCCTTGGGTCAACATCTCTGCAAGACCTTGTCCCTTAATTAACTTAGTAACTTTTATCTCTAAATCATATTCTTGAATCTTTGAAACCCACTTACCCCTAATTCCTAGACAATCTTGTTGAGACATGATATCTTTGACAGCTGCATGGGGTACATACCCAATGATTTTGGAGTAACCTACATAAGTTCTGAAATGATTAAGGGACTTGACAAGGGCATAATCCTGTTTCTCCATGGTGGTATACTTCAACTCTGAATGCTGCAAGGATCTACTCATAAAGGCTATAGGTTGCTCTTGTCCCTCCTTATTCTTTTGAAGCAAAACACCAGCAATGGTGTCTTATGAGGCAAAGGAAAATATCTGAAATTCCTTGGAATAATCTGGACTGATCAAGACCGAGGACCTGGATATGGCATCTTTGATAGACTTGAAAGCATCTTTCCCTTCATCTGTCCACTCAAACTTAGCATCTTTCTTTAACAACTTTTGTAGAGGCTTCATTAATTCTGCTAAATTTGGGATGAATCTCCTTATGAAATTTATCTGACCATTGAAAGACTGGAGAGCTTTAAGATTCTAAGGCAAGGGGACTTTCTTAATGGTTTCAACTCTCTCAGGATCAACTTTGACACCATCCTTAGAGATGATGTGTCCCAACAACTTGCCTTCATCAACCCCAAAGATTGACTTGGCGGGGTTCAAGGAAATACCATATTTCCGACATCTTACGAAAACCTGCCTAAGATGACTTATATGGTCAGATATTTCTTTTGAAAAAATAGTTAAGTCATCTTGATATATTTCGATTATTTTTCCTAAAAGTTCTTTGAAGGCAAAATCCATGGCTCTTTGGAAGATGGCACCAGCATTTAATAAGCCAAAAGGAATTCTTAAAAATTTATAGATACCCCAAGGTGTGGTGAATGTAGTCTTATGTTGATCCTCTTTATTTACCAACACTTGGTTATAACTGGAAAATCCATCCAAAATGGACATCATTCTTGATCCCGTTACTCTTTGAAGCAATGTTTCCATGTCGGGCAATGGGTAATTATCTTTAAGGCATGATGTATTCATATTTCTGAAATCTATACATATTCTAATTGACCCATTCTTCTTTCTAACAACAACTAAGTTGGAGCACCATGAAGAATGTCTTGTAGGTGCTATGATCCCTACTGCTAACATCTTCTGAAGTTCCTTTAACACAATGGGGGCCAACTTAGGATTTATTTGCCTAAGTTTTTGTCGGAAAGGCTTGACCTCCTTAGCCTTTTCTGTGACGGGAATAGTGTGTTGAAACACATCTTCCCGATAGGCTTTAAGCTCATCATAACTAAAGGCCAACACATCTTTATACTCTTTGATTATGTTGATCAAACCGTTCCTTTCCTTCTCCGAAGTACCTTTTCCAATTTTTATTAACTTGGGGTCCTTATCAGTTCCTATGTTTATTTCCATATAATCCCCAATTTTTATTACTTCTCTTTGTTTTTTATGATGATCCTGTCGATCAAAAAGATTTTCGAAAGCTATAAGGCTACTCGGGATGTGATTCATTTCATTATCCTCGCATTCCTGGTACTCTTTACCCTCTTGCTGATAACTGATCTTGCAACCCTCAAACTCTTGGAGATTGTGGATGAATCTCAAGAGTTTCTCATCATCTTTAAACACCTGCCAATGATCTACATTATCCAGAATTGAAGGTCTGAAATTAATTTCCATTTGTCCATTCTCACTAATCATTTCATCTGATGGCTGGAGGGTGGATGCTGTTACTGCCAACTTATTTGCTAACCCATTCATTTTCCTATGGATCTTTTGAATGTTAAGTGCATCAAACCATTCCATTGTGTCCCATATGGCATTTCTATACTTCCTTAGTCTGTCATTTTTGCATTGATACTAATTCTTAATCTGGAGGACAACTAAGCCTGAATCACCTTTTATGTTCAACATCTTTATCCCCATGTCTTCAGCGGTTTCTAACCCTAGGAGCAATGCCTCATACTCGGCTACATTGTTTGATGCTTCAAACTCTAACCTGAAAGCAAAGTTGTAGACTTTATCTAAAGGAGAGATGATCATGATGCCCGCACCCTTTATGGATTTGGAATAAGCCCTGTCAAAGTACATTTGCCAAACTTCATCTATCTTTTCATTTTTAATGTTTTCCTTAATAGGGGCCATGAAATTTGACAAAATAGCATAGTTTCTGAAGTTATCGGTGAAATGAACAAATTCATTTATGGGCTTCTTAGGGTTTTCTACATGTCGTTTCCTTAGCTTCTCTATGTGGAGTATCACCCTAGCGTTTTCTGATGCAGGTATAGTAGCATATGTCCAATCCATTTGAATGTACCCACCAAGAGTTGCTGCCCACTTTCTAGATAGCAACATACCCCAATTATCTGGGACATCTATCACTACCACATCCATCGACATGTCGATGTCAGGATACTTGGCCAACTTAACATGTAGATTTAAGATTATTCCTACCACTTCAACTTCTCTTGCATCCATTGCACAAACATTGTGGTAGGGTCAGGTGATCCTTAGATTTAGTCGTTCCATTACTTTTCTTGTCATGACATTTGATGAAGCACCTGAATCCAACATGCAGTTATGAAGGAGAAGGTTATCAACTAAAAGAGAGACATAAAAAGGTGGGTGGTCTTCTCTTTTCGGATCGACGCTGTTGAGGACTATAGGCATATCCATAGGTTCAATTTGTTCGGCTTCAAATATAGCATTATTGTTAGGGGGAGGATCCTTTTTTACAATATTATGAGTTTTACTCTGACTATCCTCTATGGCTTTAAACAACTTTTCTTTTTGACCGGGAATTTTAAGGACATCAGTTGCATAAACATGAACCTTAGCATTACTTATCCATTCTCCCATGTCAATATTTGATTTAGGGATAACAAGGGGATCTGGGAGAGGAGGAGTGGTTACCTTCGATTTGTACTATTTAGATGGTGATGGCTTCTCCTTTCTTTGATAAACCACACCCTTAAATCTATCCTTCTTCATTTCTTGAATTCTTTCCGAAGTAGGCATTTCACCATATAAGTTGGAAAGGAGGTCCTTCTCATAACTGTAATCCATGGTCTACTGCCAATGTTGGTTTGATAAAGGGTAGGTTTGGCCTACCTTGTACACATGATTAGACTCGCTTGACGTTGTTTCCTGACTACTGACCTCGGGAATTCCATGATCTATAACTTGGTTTGCAATATAACAAGTGCTTTCTTGGTGGAATTGATCACAAGGTCTACACCATGGAATTACTTCTTCTACCATGTTAGCTAAGTCTAACTGGTTTGGAATCCTAGGTTCTTGCTGAGGAGATTTCTTTTGATACATCTGATTCTGTTTAGGATGAAAGTTCCTAGGTCCATTATTTCTTTCCATTGTGATTATTCTATTTTGCATATGATTCATTTGTGCAGAATGATTTTCCATAAATTGGTTTTGACTAGTAACCAAGTTTTTTATCATGTCCTTCATCTTTTCCATGGGATCTTTATAGGTTCCCTTTTCTTCTGATTCAATGGCTTTACCCTTTTCTTTGTTGTATCAAGTGTTTCCCCTAGTGTAACCTGGAATGTTGGACTTTCCTGAAGACTGCATATTATTTTCTATTTTCTCGGCCAAATCCTGAGCAGTTTTTAGATTGGTCGGCTCTTTGTCTCTTAACTGGTACCTCAAATCACTAGTGAAAGCTTCGATCAAGGATATGAGGATGGAGGCATCCTTTGGCTTGATGTCTTTAGGGAGGTCCGCAACCACACGCCTGAACTGGTGTTAAATTCATCCATGTTCTTTATGTTATGGAGGGCAGCAAGTAGATGTCTTGGTTCTTTCTTTTCTCCCCATTTCTTCGTAAAACCCTATAGGAATTCACTAAGAGTTTTATATGAATCATCACCTAGGACGAAGTACCATTCTACAACATCATCTTCTAAGGATAAAGTAAAGTGCTTCATTTTGACATCTTCATGGTTATGGGCAGCATCATTGCAATAACTGACCAGGTGCTTTTCAAACTTTCAAAGGTGAGACTTGGCAGCGATGGCATTATTGCCTTGAAATATGGGGAGCTTTTTGATAACAACATTTGGAATGTCATGGGGAGCACCTGCTATCTAAGAAAAGTCAAGGGGTTTGAAGAATTCTGTCATTTCTTGAGATTGGTAGATATGACTCTCTAGAAATATGTGATAGATATCTGAGAGGGATTGGTCTCCTAAATCTTCAAATTTTCTACGCGAAGTCTGCCTATTCAATCTTTCCCTAATAAACCTTTCAGGATCAGGGAGAGGATTGAATAATTGATGGTGGTTTCTTCGGGTATAACTCTTGGAGGGATGTCAGATAGTGGAGTCCCTAGATGCATCGAGTTTTAATTTTTATGTTTTTTAAAGACTAGATCAATCAAAAGTTTTATATATTTTTAGTTGTTTAGAAAAAAGTTAAGCTAGGTCATACTCGGGAATAAAAAGATTTATCCCCCGGCAACGACGCCAAAAAGTGTTGCCGCCTTTCACAAACCTGGGGGGGGACATGGCAGAAATCTTCAAGCCACTCGGTGTGTCCTTGGGGGCAAGTCTCGAGTCAAGGTTGTCACCTTGTTCTTGACTCCTCCATTTAGGCTCAACTCCTAACGAAGCCAAGGGGGGTAGACCCTATTAAGTTACTAAGGCAAAATTATTTAGTATGATGATGGTATTAAAGAGTAAGTTTTTTAGGAGTTTTGATTTAACAATTGTAAACAACAAATAACATGATGAGATAATCACAAGTAAGCACGAAAATGACACCCAATCACATATAGATTGAAAGAAGTAAATAGTTGACCAGTGCCTTGAAAATGGAGTCGAAAAATAATTAAGAGTTCTTGCAAGTGTTGGAATGAATGTTGTGCAATTGTATCTTGGTTAGTTTTAAATTAATGTGAAAAGATGAAATTAACTTAGGCGAGGGGACTCCAGATATACCCAGGGGGTACTTGGAGTATGTCCAAAACTAAACCTTCATGGCTACCCGCAAGGAATATGTGGGCTGAATGGAGTCTCTGAGACTGTTGTTCATAATGCACCCAAAGGTGTAACAAAGATCGACACCCTGAGGTCACTTTTCAGGAGTTCCCGCTTCCGTTGGGTATTTTGCCACTATAACGGTTTGATCAAGGTGTTGGATTTTCGCCTGAGATGGTTAATTTGGGGAGAGTGAATCCTAATTATTCTAGTCACTCGTGTTGCTTTGACGCAGCTTGACTTATCAAACGAACCGCAGCCAAGTGCAGAGCATACACACTGGAGTCTTGTCAATTTTAGTAAATTTTAAGAGCGTGTTCTTGTTAAAAAAGAAGACCCTCCAGGAATCTCTTTTGTTCCAAGTGGACCTCAATCGGGAAATCGAGGAGGGGTTAATTTTATTGCTTGCATGTGAAAAATAACAATGAAAGTGGAATCAAAGATACACAACACTGATTTTCTAATTAGTCCTACCACGCATCTATTTCCCCTTGCAGGTCAATCGAGAAGTCGTGGGGTAAGTAGTATGATTACTTTTGAATTGAAAATATGGAATAGTGCAAAATGTTATCAAAGTATACAATCCTGCATGTCATGACTAAACTAGAACATAAAAAAGGGAAAAATGCAAAAAAGTGAAACAGACGCGGATCCCCCAGGGGGGATGGGGAGCAGGCTCGAAAGAGCCTACTCGAAATGATTCCTTTTTCATTATTATTGGTTACAATATCAACAAACTGAATTATGCACTTTGGTCCTTATTATCAGGGATCCAAAGGCTTACCAAAAGCTTCTAACAAGCTGAAATAAAATCACAGTGGTGGGGGAACCCTCTGGGAAGCTCCGGTTCGCCCAAGAGTTGGAAAACGGGCAGAGTATCCTTCTCTTTTTTGTTAAAACTGCTAACAAACAGCGAGTAATTAAAATCAAATGTGCCCAAAAACACTTTGAAAGTGTTTCGGGTCACCACACAAATTACCAAAAAAAACTAAGTAAAATTGTCAAAAAAGGGCTAATCTAGTTTTTCAAAAAGGAACCAAGGAAAGCAAGCTTTCCTTGGGATCTTGGCTTGCTGTTTGGGTAGCCAATGAGATATGCACTGTTCTTGCAAAATATGAAACTTTAAAGAACATCAAGGGAAACTACCTTATTAGCAAGCTACAAATTTCCTTTATAATGCTTGCAAAAAAGAGGGTAATTTCAGCTAGATCTCTTCAAATATAACCTTGTATGCAAAAAGGAACTGAGATCTAAACTTAAGAAAGGATCTTACTAACTAGATCTATATGTGATTTTCTTAATGAGACATATCTAAGTAATAAGATTCTTAAATAGTAACCAATTTGAAGAAAATTTAAGATTTTGAAGGAGGAAGAGGAAAAGAGAAGTGCTTGTTGTTGAAGCAAATCTGCAAAAGAAACTTGTTGGTGAAGCACCAAGGGGAACAATATTCATAATATTCATTGGAAAACCAGTGCAATCAAACCTGAACCACAACTCTTCCAATCATGAAAAACCTGTAAGTTAAACAACAAATCCTGCAAACAAAACCATTAAATCTGAAGATACATATGAGAAGTAGATGATATAGGATGAAAATAATCTTATTTAGCATGCAAATATTAGCTCATTCAAACATATTTAGCAAAATAGGAGTAAGTAAGCTTACTTACAATGATCTATTCCTATGATTCCAGTAATCATTCAGGCAGACAACAGTTTAATGCAAAAATTGAAAAAAATAGCAGTTCACCTCAAAAGTAGCATGATAATGATGATCCACACATGAAAAGTACTCCAAAATTTAACCTCCAAAGCTTCTATTTATTTCAATAACTGATTATCAATACAATATTACAATAGAAATCCCTTCAATCCAGCTCTCACTAGCTTGGAAGAGGTAATGGCTGCTTTATTTATAGCAAAAACATGAGATCCAGCCCAAGGGGGGCACAAATCCCAAGGAGAGAGAGACTGTAGCTGCATGTCGAGCGAATCTGGGCCTGATCTGTGTCTAACTGAGCCTAATCTGAGTCTCACTGAGTGCAACTATCAATCGGAGAGCTGATATGCCTGACACATTAACCTGCTAACTGAAGCATCCACCAAAACTGAACTAGAAGGGCCCACACATGTGGAGGAGAGAGGGAGGGCGCAATTCCCAAGATTGCATGTTATGCTGCACTCCCAGGTCAGCCCATATCACCTCCTTCAGTCAAGGAATTGTCAGATCTAGTCAATCCCAAGTCAATGATACTGATTTCAGTCAAATCGGGGCAAATCCCAATGATTTAGGATTTTGAATTTTCTCCATTATTTACTTAATTTATCAATTAAATAATCAATATTTTATTTTTAGGGATTTTTGACCTGAGTGATGGACAAATCACTCAAAACTTAGAAAAAGTGGGTCTATGGGATTACATGGTGCTCTTAGCTTGAAAATGAGCACCCCCATGACTGAAACTAATTATTTGGCCCACTTTTATTACAAAACCAATTTTTCCAATTAGACTATTAAAAAATAGCCCAAGTTTTGTGGAAAAATTAAAACTTAAAAAATTAAAAAAATTAAAAACCTAGGGGGACTTAGACATGTTCATATGACTCGACCATGATTCCTAGCATGTTTATACATTGACACATAGACTCTAATAACCTCAATATGCCTAAATGCCACGCCGACCACCCCAACTTTGGAGGTATTGAGTGAAAAACTCAGAAATTATCAGTCGTTTATTCAACAACCAATAATAACTAAGGGAAAAAACACCCTGGGCTGATCGAATTGACAAATAAAGTCTAAGAGACTGAGTCTTTTACAGACACTATCATGCTAGAACATCTTATTACAACTCCCCCATGGGGTATGAACATGTGATATAGTACAACAAGCACTTTCGAAGGTCTTCTGAAGTTCGAAAAAAAACATCTTTGTTCGGTCCACCAGGCTCACTTGATAAAAAAACCACTAAGTACTACTTAGGTGGTAACACTCTTGAGGTACCATGACACCATCAGAGCATGAAGGACCACATAATGGGTCATTAATGCTTCTCCAACCCATCTAGGTATTCTCCATCATCCACAGGGAATTCAACACCATCTCTAGGGTCTTCGGCATCTTCAACAAGGTGGCGGCTTCAAGATCCATCCTTATCGGTACATGGACCTTATCAACTAGTTACAAGGTGCTTTAAGGCACAAATCCACTATGTAATGGATCCAAGGCTCAAACCCACTTTGTAAGGGATCCAAGGAACTGCAAGTGGGACTTGGTGGCATCATTGACAACCTATGGGGCCACTGCAAGTCCATATTGGCAACAATGAAAATTTCCTCAACAATCTCCCCCTTTGTTATTGTGTTGAGGCCTGGAAAATCGCAGGCGGCAACAGTGATGGATTCTCCCCAATCAACGTTCCCAACTAGCTCGTTGACTGTTTGGTGTAGGGAATCCGTCCGGTTTGCGGTCCGGCTACCGAAGGTCAAGTAACAAACAAGGCTTTACCGGTTGCGGCCCGGCCCACCGAGTTTTTGTGTTTTGACTTAAGATATGAAATGCAAGTGCCTAACTAAATGCAGGGTGATAAAGATACCGGGAGCAGTCACAATGTGATGCGCAGGTTCTTACCTCTCGTCTTATGGCTCATAGGCATCCAAATCGCATACAACAAAAGCAAACTGACTATCTAAACTATCCCTAGGGAGCAGAATTAGCATTTATTGGTGAGTAATACATTTTGCACATGAATAATGAAGAATCACAGATAGCTGATACTTCTTTCAAGACACATGAACACTCACAGATATTTAAATAACCAGATAGCCGATTATTTTATAAAACAACCTTTATTACTCACAGTGGAACATATCCCAAAAGATACTGAAAAAAGCATTCAACAAGAACATAGGTTCAGGAAATTAAACACTCTTACAGTAAATGAAACCCAGCTGAAAACGAAATAGTTCCTCTTCAACATTATTCATTGAGTTGTATTGATACATTCCACTTCTCACTCTCTCCAACAGGCAAAATTGCAGTTTTCTTTGCAAAATGAAGTAGTTCCTCTTACAAGCAAACATTTACAAAATTTTCCAAGGAAAAATCCCTTTCTCATTCCTACTTTCAAATATTTAAACTACAATTTGCGACCCTTGGG
>LPNX010171638.1:139247-187369 GCA_001517045.1 Pseudotsuga menziesii
GAAAATTGGGGAGGAAAGTTGCAGCTGCAACACATTGATGACAACAACTCATGCTCCCCCTATGAGAATGCTCCCCTTTTGTCTTCATCTCTCCCCCGTTGGCATCAATGGAAAAGGGTGTCCACATACCTGTATCTGAAATCACAAATCACTGGTCATTGCTCCCCCTATCAATATGCATGATCCTAGGACATGTCTGTATGCTTGGAGTAGCCATCCTTTCTCCTTTGAGTTCATCCTCTAGCCTTATGAACCCAAGGTGTGCTAAGGTCTTTGAGAGACCTTAATCTTGGCTTGCCATATGGAAGCCATCCCCCCTGCTCTGATAAACTTCTCCTATCTATAAATGCTTGGTCTTCTTCATCCATACTTGCTTCTTGGCATATGTCCTTTCAGTACTTGTTCCTTCATTTGTACTATCTTTCCTTGATGTGTTGTATGCGAACCTTTTCATGGGTTGATTCTGTGTACTCCAACATTCTTGAGCTTTTTTTCCAAGGCCACTGCAACTATAACACCTCATCATACAACAATGTTCAACAATGTGACCAACATGGTTACATGTCCAGCACCTGATCGAGCTATTAGACCTTCCAACACTTCTTTGATCAACTTCAGTTCTCCATGGCTAAGAGTGTCCCTGACTATAGGACTTTGTCTTCTGATCTTCAAATCTTCATGTTGTTGTGTATAAAGGACTCATCCTTGGTTGACTTCATTGACTTCCACATTGGGCTTTGTGACCAAACCCACTGCATGTGTAGCATATCCAGGTGTGACAGGTGGTAGCAATATGTCCAACTTGGTTACATGTCCAGCATCTAACTAATTCATTGAAGATTCCAACCCTTCTTCTTCCATAGAATCTACAATCCATATCCTTATGAACAAAGTTAGAACAAAAATAACAATAACCATTGAATCCACTTTCATACTTGGGACTTTGAGTTGTTTCTTTTCTAATCTTTCTTTGAGGGATAGGCATAACTCCTTGTTGCAATTTTGAGCTTCCAAACTCCTTGTTGTCATGTGCTGGAACATGGGGAACAACTTTGGACGTTAATGGACATGCTTCTGGAGTCTTCAGAGGCCAAGTGTCATCTTCAGATTTTTCTTTGTCCTTCTTGTAACCAAGACTGGTTTTGTTAAGTGGAGGTCTCTGGTAATCTATGATCTTATCTAGGACAAATGAACTATCCGTGAACTTGACAAAAGCTTCATTCTTCTCACCTTTCTTCCTGAGACCAACTACCTCCATTTCTAGCTTCTGGATTGTCTTCTCCTTTTCTTCCAGCTAAATCTTTAGGATTTCTTCTATCCTATTGGCTTCCTCCAGCCGAGTCTTTAGATCATGATTAACCTCTCTAGTTTCTTCAAACTCTTCGGCATGCTCTTCTGATTATTCCTTTTGACTTACCGATTCAAACTTTAGTTGTTCAAATTCAGCATCCTTGTCTTTCATTTTATCCTGCAACTCTTTGTCCTTGTTTTTAAGCTTCACAAGCAACACTTTCATTGTCATGGTCTTTTGTTGATATTCATTCAAGGAGTCTAAGATTTTTGTTTTGAACTTCGTGAAGTCACTCTGGCTTAGAATTATTATGTTCATAAACCAATTGCCTCTAAGATCAATATTCAGCAACGTGAAATGTATCTCATGTGCAGCCTTTGATATCCCTTCATCATCATCTGCAAGAACCCTCTAAATATCATCACACAAGCTATCATTATAGTCACAAGATTCCATACCTTTACTAGAGTCCTCTTCTTGCTTCTCTTATTCCTGATTGATCTCTTTTGTGGGCTTGTCTTCTGATTCTTGATCTATATTTTCGGGTTCTGGTCTTGCCTTCTGATACTCACTTTCCAACTTGAACCATGAGTCTTTGTCTAAAGTGTACTCCCCTACACTTTCTTTCACTGAACATGGAAGTCCGTCGATGTGGAACTTCAAGGTTGTAGTGTTGTCCTTCTTTGCTTCCTTCTGTGCAGCTGGTTTTCCCTTCTTGTTTGATCAAGTGGGTGGATTGATCACAATTTCCTAAACATCAAACTTCTTCAGGTATGCCTTCATATTGCTCCTCCAACTAAAATAATCTGTCATATCAAGTACATGCACGTCATTGCTTGATGACTCTTATTTTGCTTCCATTTTGTCTCTACAGATCACCTTCAAGCTTGTTAAGCTTGTGATGAAGGTTGGATCCGATACCAATTGTAGGACACAATGGCCACACTGAGAGGGGGGGTGAATCAGTGTGTGAGTAATTTTAAATTGTTTTCCTTATTTTAGTTAATCAGAGCATATCAATCATTATGTCATCATTTGGATAATCAAATTCATCATGAGTCATAAGCACAACATCACACCAAAAGGGACACAAAAATATATGGAATTTTGATCTTTATTTATTGTACATGGAAGACAACAATCTTCTTGATTACAATCAACACCAACTGATGAAAAGAGTACCAACTCTCATAACAGGACCCAGCCTGGGTTTTTTAGCTCCAACTAAGAAGGGTTTGAGGAGTCCAATCCTCAAGTGCAAGATTCTTCTTGCAAGCAGTCATATGGCTTTGTTACACAACCAACCTCTTCTCTGCACATCAATCTATACTCATGACTCTGTTGGTCAACACTACACATCAATATATGGTCAATCTGCTCATCACTGCTGCTCATCACAACTGCTCATCATTGTTTCTCATCAATCTCTAGTCAATCTGCTCATCACTGTTGCTCAACATTGTTGCTCATCATAGCTGCTCATCACAGCTACGCATCACTGCTGCTCAAGTATCTCTGCACATCAACTTTTCTCATCACTGCTGGTCATTCTTTTCTACTCATTAATACTGTTATTCAAGCTGGTCAATCTGCTCATGTACACCTCATCATACACAATTATTGAACAAGTAATTATGCTCTGCTTTCACTGAACATAAGGCATGCATCATCGTCATAGGGTATGCATCATCGTAATAGGGTATGAATTCTCATCATCAAATATAAATAATCATCATCTCAGTGTGCACATTTTATGCATCATCAACATCAAGTATACATCATAGTGCATAAGAGAGCATCATCACACTATGGTATGCATGTACATGATATTGTATAAGAGTGCATCAACATTATCACATGCATTATCATAGCATAAAGGTACACAACATCATCATCATATCCTCCATAATGACTTCAAATATATATACCAATATAGAGGCTCACATATTAAGATCAAATATGAACTCTATCCATGAGAGACATGTTCCATCACAAGAGAAACCTAGAAGAATGAACCATACCTTTTCGAATATCACAAGACAAAGAAATAATATACAAACCAAAAGAAACTCTAGATCATGTCATCACATAGCCCTCGTAACAAGCTTTCCAATGAGCCAAGAATTTTGTAATTTTGATTATGTATGAGAAAGTTATGCCAATTTTAGTGAAGATGCCCAAAAATTTATCTGTAAAAACGAACTGCTCCTCTGTTGCTGTGAAAAAAAATCAGACCTATCTCCACGAATTCACTTCTCTTCATCCATCATTGACTGTTTTTGGATGTGTTTATATACACATTAAAGTGGACATGTTTCATGCTGACCGACTTGTCTTCAAATGTAAGAGTGGTAAGAATTTTAATTTTTAATTAAAAATTGTAATTTGATTTTTTAATTTGACTTTTAATTGTCACACAAACTTCTTACCACTTCAATGGTCAAACCCTACCAAAGAATTGCGTGTATTTTCTTTGCCATATAATAGGGTTTCCACCACATAATCCATATGTATGACCAATGATTTCAAACTTCTTACAACTTCAATGGTCAAACCTTACCAAAGAATTGCATGTATTTTATTTGCCATATAATAGGGTGTACACCACATAAGCCATATGTATGACCAAGGATTTCAAACTTTTTACCACTTCAATGGTCAACCTTATGTATTTTTATTATTTTTCTTACCACCTCAATGGTCAACCTTATGTATTTTTATTAATTTTCTTTTAAAACATCCTTCAAAGTCAACCACGTCATTTAAAATTCATGGGAGTGTGTCCTCCACATCTTCATAGGGTTGCATCAAGCCACTAGGGATTTTGATGACATGCCATGTGCAAGGTGCCATCACGGGATTCAAGCTTGTCACTAAATGGACCATCATCAATCCAATATGTGTTTGGGTGCCTTAACCCCATCAAGTGCAAGCAATGGGCATCAAGGTCTTCACAAGGTTCCATGACTTCATTAAGTCACCAAAGACCACATCATCGTCCCATCTAACCATGTAAAGTGCAAGTAGTTAGATCCATGAGCTTTGAAAGGGCATCAGGGTATTCATTAGGGGTTCCAAGTCTTCATGGGCTTCTTCATCATACCAAGGACATGTTCATGGGTTTCATAGCCTATCAAGGACCATACAAGGTCATCATCATCATACAAGAGATCCATGACCCAACAAGGGTTTGCAAGATCATTACACCATCAAGTGTGGGTCCAAGGACTCCTTCAAGTCTTCTTCATGAATAAAGAGGCTTCTTTGACATTCCAAGGGGATTCATGGGCTTCTTCAACCACCTCAACCATATCAGGAGACTTCCAAGGGTCAAGATCCATCATGACATCATCTGTGGGGTTGCTAGGCCTTCTCTTGAGGTACCATGAAACCATCAGAGCGTGAATGACCACATAATGGATCAGTAATGCTTCTCTAACCCATCTAGGGATTCTCCATCATCCACAAGGGCTTCAACACCATCTCCAGGGTCTTCAGCACCTTTAACAAGGTGGCAGCTTCAAGATCCAGCCTTATGGGTACATGGACCTTGTCAACTGGGTACAAGGTGCTTCAAGGCACAAACCCACTCTGTAAGGGATCCAAGGCTCAAACCCACTTTGTAAGGGGTCCAAGGCACTGCAACTGGGATTTGATGGCATCAATGACAACATGTAGGGCCACTGCAAGTCCATGTTGGCATCAATGACAATTTCCTCAACAAAATCATCTATGAATGTTAAGACATACCTTGATTTTCCATAGGAGGGTGTGGGAATAGGTCCTATCATATATGAATGGATCAATTCAATCACTTGGACATCCCATTCTTACCTGTCCCTTGTCATACTTGCACTCTGCCTGCTTCCCAACAATGCATCCCTTGCATGTGCCTTTGGAAAACTTGATGCTTGGAAGTCCTTCAACCATGTTTTCTTTGCTCAAAGCTTGAAGATATGTGTAGTTGAGGTGTCCAAACCTCTCATTCCATGCTTGTTGATCTCATTGACATGTGACAGGAGCGCATTTCTTGAGGAGTAAGGAAGAAAGTGTGAAAACTTGTACATTCTTGACTCATGATCTGCAATACCCACTGCAACAACTTTTCTTGCTGAAATTGTTGATATTTCCACATCATATTGAGTGAATGTCACTCTCTTGTCCAAACTTGTATGTGTCATTTGATAGATAGAGAGTAGGTTTGTTGCAAGACCAGGCACACACAACACATTGTTGAAGTACCCATTGTCAAGATTGATAATGCCAATCCCTTTGGTTGGGATATCAGAGTCATCACCCATGAGGATGGATGGACCACTATATGGATGTAGGGCCGAGAAGGAGTCTTGTACATAAGCCATGTTCCTTGTGGCACCTAAATCTATGATGAAGGAGGAATAACTGGAAGATATAACAACCAATGCATGGAATCTCTCCTTGTTTTCAGAATTTGAACCTCCATCCTTCTTCTTTGCGCCATCTCGAAGGGGAATGTTGTTCTTCTCAAGGAGTTTCGCCATCATGTCAATGGTATTCTTCATGCATGCACTCTCTGGTCGCCAACCATTGTGACAGTAAGTGCATTTGGTCTTCTCTTGATTCTTTCCTTTGTCCTTGCTAGGATTCAAACCCCCATCAGAAGATTTGGGCTTCTCCTGCTTCTTATTCTCTTGATGCTTTGAATCCTTGGGTTTTTTCTTTCCCTTTGCTTGATTCGAAACCCCTACAGCAAGGGATTGATCCTTGGTGGATTTTATGGTACCCATTTGAACCAACTTATCTTTTTCTTGACTCAAAGACTCTATGAAGTCTGCCAAAGTTGGCATTCTCCAATTTCAAACTGTCAGCTTGCCTGAGTGGAATGTTCAAACGAACACTGAATATTCAGGAACTAGATTCGAAAGTATGGACAAAATAAGTTGATATTCCTTCTTTTTGATGCCACATTGCTTCAGTTGAAGTATTGTGGATTTGAACTTGGTGAAAGAGTCTTGGATCGTCTCAAAATGAGTTGGATTCAAAGTGATCAACTCGTTTTCAAGTTGGTGGCCTCTTAGTTCATAAGTCATCCCAAACAATGACTCGAGCTTGATCCACACTTCATTTGGTGTTGTAAGACTATCTACATGAAATAGGAGATATGTTGAAATTTTGATACATAGCATCCCAAACACTTCATCCAATCTATTAAAAACTTGGACTTCTCAACAGTTGAGTTTGGCTCATTTTATGTCCCCATGGTAACTTTGTAGAGACCTCTCGATCTCAATAGGATCACAATCTCAGCCTTCCACCTAAATTAGTTGAATGGAGTGAACAAGGTAACATGAGACTGCTCCATTGGTTGATGCGCACTGAGTGACAAAGAAGACTTGAACAACTTGTAATGCAAACTCTCAATTTACTAGAGGGGACCCTAGATTGCAATTCGAACCCTATAAACTCTCTGAATTCGACTTGCACCTCCAAAGATCTCTAATACCATGTGAAATTCTGATTCATAGCAAGATCTAGAAGCTAAGAGAATCCTCACAACCAAATAATTTGACAATACATGAAAGAAACAGTGTAAAAGAGCAAGGTTAACATAGAGATTGTGCCAATAGCTAATTTTTATATTACAATACAACATGTAAACATGTCTGGAACATGATTATATTACATTAGGAGAAAATTATCATCCTTTGGAGCTAAATTGGTGGCATACATGTGGTAGGCTTAAATTGGACCTCAAACCCTCCTAGGTGGACCAATAAGCTACCAAACCACCTCAAATAGTCACAAATGGCCATGTGAATGTTGGGGAAGCATGCTTGGTAATAAATAAGGGTCAGTTAAGTGTGTTGGAGTGCATGGGTGAGTGGGAGTGGCTTTACACAGTCATAAATTGTCCAAAATAACCAAAAACACTAAAATACAATGCATGGGTGCCTTTGGCCTAACCATATCCATGATTTAAGGAGTGGGAGCACCCCAAGGGACCAAAATGTCATTCATGAGGGTGCTCATGCTCCTGGTTGACCAAAATGTGGGCACTGGGTGGAATTAATGGTCTAAAACCCCCAATAACCTTTGGAAGTCGTCATAACCAATGTTTGGACTATGCAACATAAGTGAAAATGAATAAGACTATGGTCCTAGGTGGTATGTGACTATGGTACTAGATGGTATGATGTTCTAAAAGATGCAAAGGGACCTGTCCCCCAACATCAGGAGAATCCTCAGCTGAAAAAAAATCTTGAGAAATTTTGAACCACCTATAACTGCTCCCAAATGAAATTAGATCCCGACCACTAGAAAAGGGACAGAAAGTGTGAAACAACCGCTTCTTCTAGATTTTTTTGTCCATAAATAATAATGCCACCAGGGTCTTTTAATTCACAAATGGAGTTATTTACTCTACATTGATTAGCCATCTTGTGAAAAAACTTTGAATTGTTGTCACCAAGCTTTAACCAAGTTGCCTGACCCTTAAGGTGCTCGGATTCCTCCTCCAACTCAAAGCTTTTAAGATTTCCAAACGCCCAAGACAAGATATATCTACCGCCAAGGTATTCAAAAAATCGATTATAAACACAATGTTTATAGGAACTCGACTATAAATTATATTATAACATCATAGGGAACCAAGCTATAAATTATTATATCAGCGAGTATACGTTTGAGAAATTAATTACACTGAAGGATAGTGAGAATCATATAACTTTGTTTAGCTTACCAATTGGATTGGCAGTACTTACCTCGTTACTTATATTTTAAAAAAATATAGGGGTTGAATTTTGTTAGAAAAAAAACATTTTTTTTTCTCAAATGTAATTAAGTGAATTCAGTATTAATGAGTCCAGATTTTATTTAAGTTAAAATTCTCATTTTTAATATAGTAAAATTTGCCAGAAAATATATAGTTAGTAAAATAAGTATGAATCCTAAAATTTTCTATACTCAACATATTGAGATACACAAATAATAGTTTGAACCATGGAATTTATACACTTGGGAAATTAATGCAAAACTGAAATACGACCTTCTTCATAGAAGGTTTCTCAAATCTTAGTCTAAAATTTTTCATCCTTCGGGATTGCTATAAATTAAAGTGTAAAACAAGGGCGGAAAGATCACAACAAGTCACTTCTAACAACCCCTAACTTCACGACAATTCAAGGAGAAAATATACCAAACCAAGACATAAGTTTTTATCCCTTATAGAACAACTTATCAACCAATAATCAAATCTGAATATGTAATTTAACAAAAGTAAACACAACAATATGACAATAATAAATGCAACCCATTGTATTCTTCTTATAGTTGTTAAATCATTTAACAATATGGTCTTTTACTAATGTCAATTCAATAAAACATAAATTACTATAATTAGCAAAGCATAAAGAACATATAGCTGCAAATTCAAATATGTAAATGGCACAAGATATAAACATTTGGAAATTTCATATATAATATAAAGATGAAGTACAAGTACATATCATAGCATTCTCCCAATGTTGGTACAAAAATCCAACCATCCAAAATCCCTAGCTAAGAAAATTATCAAACCCTAGCTCAACCAAGAAGATCCAAGTGCAAGAATCTCTCCAACATTATCTCAAAGTAAATATATCCTCCTCCTCTTCTTTTCTTCACTGATCCGCCATAGGGTTTTTTCTCAAAACCCTAGTTTCCAATCTCCAAGGGATTAACCTTAGAACTTCAAGATGCTCCAAGATACTCCAAGAAAATCAAGAAACCTTAATGCCTCGAGAGACAAAGATAACAAATATGTGTGAAGATCCAAGAGAGAGAAAGCCAAGATCATCACCAATGTCTCTTCCACAAGAGAAAACCCTAATCAGAAGGTAAAACTCCACTTAATATGCCCTCCTTCCCTTCCATTAGCTTCTCTTAGGGTTCATGAGGAAACCCCAGTGAATTTCTCATAGAAGAAAAGTATAAAAAAAATTGTACAAATGATGTTGTGATGATCATGTAAAAGGATTCTTCCTTTCCTATATTTATATGAGAGATAAAGGAGGCCAACAATGCTATGTTGGCCTAATCCCTTACAAGCAACCTAAATGATCTTTTATAGGCCACACAAGTGAGAGACTCACTCAAGAGTATAAATGTCAGGCTCCAATTGTAATGTCATACAGAATAATGACTCCAAGGTGATGTAGCTACGCAAGGAAATTCCACAACTCTCCATTATGATCCTCCATAGACTCCATTTATCCTTCAAAGTGAAGTACTCCATTGGGTGAGCTACCCCCTACAAGAATATCGTCGAAGCCTTAGGTGTCCGCGAGCCATGCCCAATCCTTTAAATAGAAAACCAAGCCACACATGTCAACTAGGGCTTGATGCCCTCCTTCGTGATGGAAAATTATCCACATCCCCTGTAAGGTGCTCTCCAAGTAAGTGGCTCCTCCACTAGGACTCAATGAAGGGCATCAAACAAACTACCAAAAGGTCTCTAATGCCTAAGGGAAGAATTAACACCACCTTGAGGTCAAACATCAACTTAATATGCTATCTCAACTGTGCATATCCATCCTGGACCATCGAGGGGCTAGCCACACACCATGAACCCCAATTCTCATGGAGCAACTCCAAACAAGGTGTAAACACTTTCAGAGTAACCTAGAAGTCTAACATGTACTTAGCAGATGGAATTATACAAAGGATAGTGTGGAGAATTTTAGAAGTTAAACTCTATTGATTTATAAAAAATCATTTTTTACTAATAAAAATAACTAGGCGAATTTAATATTAATATGAGCCCAAAATGTCTATAAGTTATAATTCCAATTTTTCAAATTAGTAAAATTTAACGTAGAAGAAATACTAACCCTTAATTTTGTTGTACTTAGAAGATAGAATTATAAAAATGATAATTTATTGGTTTCAATGAAATAGAAACTTCAAAATTTCCTTTTATGTTTTTGAAGTTATCTTAATCAACTACATCAACCACATTATGAAATCATGGATAATTAATATTATTTATGAACATGGCTGCAAACCTTTCTTTGATACACGGAGCTCTAGAATAAATGGTTCCATAGTGTTGTTGGGACTTGAAAACGACCTAATGGATTTCACCTTCTAGAAGTGGGACTACTAGGGCATGAAAAATTGCATGGAACAAGAGCTGAAGGATGTAGGTCCAATTGTCCTTCACCTTCGTAGATTGCATATCAATGGAGATGGAGACAACAACTCCCCTTCAGAAAATAATTTGTTTTGTAGTCTTTGATTGACTACATGAGGACATAGGGACTCATTTATTGTGCAAAGAATAATAGAGAAATTGCAATTCATGAAATACACGATTACAACCATGACAATGCAATAGAATTTTTGGCAATCACTACTCTTTAATTAATTCAAAGAAAGGAATCCAATCACAAACTAAATCTAGATCCAAAGTTAATAATGGGGAACAACAACAACAATGGAAAAAGGAGCATACTATACTTTTCATGCGGAAAAACCACCTTCATGTTATTCCAAAGGAATCAAGGAAAGCTCACACACGCACGAGAAATCTCAACAAACTTCCCCACTTCTATGGATAGTAGGTCGAGCAAACTGTCAGTCAGACATCCAAGCCAAAACATGTCTCAACGGGATCGAACTTGGGTGGATGGAATGAAATCCATCAAGCCCACAAACGGACCATCGTATTCTTGACAAAAAGAGCATACTATATAATATAAGTACAAACATTTGTGTTAATACACTAATTATAACGTTCAGTTTGTAGGGATCCCTTTGTTAGACTTTTAAATGGTTATACAAGATTTTAAAACATTTAGCATCAGTGCATCATAACCATATGCAATATTATCACTGAAAAATAGACGAGTGTGACACAAAAGAAAGACAGAAGAATTGTATCATGGGAAACCTAAATAGGAGAAAACCCAACAACTTCTTCTGTATAGATTCGTCACTTAGTACAATGTTAGACGGAGATAGAAAACCCAAAGATAATATGTCTTTTGTTGCTTCTTCTTCTTCACCAGTGAACTTGTCTTTATCTTCCTTGGAGCGAACTTACTTGAGCTTGCAATGTGCCCAAATGAGGGAGGGTGCCTCCGTATTTACACGGATCATGTGTGTGACCTTTTGGTCAAATGGGGCTGACTTCTGGACCCTACTGGGATGACCTATATTATGGGTACTCAAAAAATACATTTTGCAATATTATTTTGGGGATTAGTTCCCTGACTTACAGGGGAGGTTTTACCTCGACTCTTACATGACTAATTGCATTAATGACACCTTCTGATCGGAGGGAAAATATCCCCGAAAGGAGGTACAATAAAAGTACAACAAAATATATAGATAATACAATGAAGAATAACTTTCAAAGTTACACTTACAACCACACTCCCTCTTAACAAGGAAGGTATTCTTCTGACTCAGTCATTACCACAACTGGACACAATCTCTAGACATCATCATTATTGGATCATCATCACTCTGGATCATTGTCGCTCGATCATCATTACTTTGGATCATAATCACTCTGGATCATCATCACGACTACAACAACTCTCATCTCATCGACCATTAACTAGTGACATCTATTGAATCTATATATCCTTAGGAGTTCTACATATCAAAGCCTATTTCGTGTTGGATGTAGGCCTAGATCCCATCTAGGGCTTCATCAACATATCTGTATAGTGCCAGCCATTTTTCATGTTGGATGGACCTCGTACAGTTCCAGTAATGTTTCATACTGGATGTACCTTGGAGTGCCAGTCTTGTTTGATACTGGATGCCTTCATAGGGCCAGTCATGTTTCATACTAAATGCGTATCTCTGTAGGGTCATCTCTATTTCATACTAAATGCAGGCCTAACACTATCTAGGACTTCATAGAGCTAGTTCTGTTTCATACTGGATATCTTCGCGAGGTTTGTCATGTTTCATACTAGATGTCTTCGCAAGGTCAGTCACGTTTCATACTGAATGCGAGCCTCTGCATGGTCAATCATGTTTCATACTGAGTGCAGGCCTAGCACCATCTAGGACTTCATAGAGCCAATCCTGTTTCATATTGGATGTCTTCGCAGGGTCAGTCTTGTTTTATACTAAATGTGGATCTTTGTAGGGTCAGTCATGTTTCATACTGAATGCAGGCCTAGCACCATCTAGGACGTCACAGAGCCAGTCCCGTTTCATACTCGATGTCTTTGCAGGGTTAGTCATGTTTGATACTTAATGCAGATCTCTGCAGGGTTAGTCTTGTTTCATACTAAATGCAGATCTCTACAGGGTCAGTCTTGTTTCATACTGAATGTCGGCCTAGAACCATCTAGGACTTCACAGAGCCAGTCATGTTTCATACTGGATTTCTTCACATAGTTAGTCTTGTTTCATACTGAATGCATATCTCTATAGGGTCAGTCTTGTTTCATACTGAATGCAGCCTTAGCACCATCTATGATTTTTTTTCTTCTCACTATGGACATCGATTTACACAACTCCAAGCTTATCCCTGAAGTATTCCGACTTCAGTCTCGCTAGAGGCTTGGTCAATACATCGTCTATCCACTCATCAGTCGCAACATACTAGAGATTCACTGCTCCTCTCTGCACCCGGATATAGTGATATCAGATTTCGATGTGCTGCGACACACAAGTCATATCTAACTTGACATCAAACGGTCCTGTAAGTATCTTTTGAAGCCACATTACCTCACAACTTGATGAACAAGTTGCAATATACTATGCCTTTGTTATACTCAGTGCTACGTTCGTCTGCTTCTCGTTGTTCCAAGAAATCATGCCAAACCTCAAGCTCAAGAAACACCCTAAAGTGCTCTTCCTATTTGTAGCACTACCAACCCAATCAGAGTCAACATATCCTCCAGGAAGATCTTCTAATCTCTCGCATATTTGAGGCCATACTCATTCGTACCCTTCAAGTACCTCAACACATGATTTGTCGCAACCATGTGAACACTTCTCGACTCCACCATGTACTGGCTCCAGGTATTCACTGCAAAAGCATATATCTAATCTCATTCTCATCATCAATAGACCAATCATATGCCTGTAGATTGTGGCATTAACTATCTTTAAAGTAGGATCACACAACAAATTCAAGTTTCATGCCATCGGTGTAGCCTCACTATCCAACATCCTGACCACATATTTTCCTTAGCTAAGGAAAATATCCTTTGGATTCCGCCACACCTATAATCCCAAGAATCATGTCAGGATTCTTGAACTCTTAGATCTACTATAGTCACTCCCTCTGAAGTAGAGCACCATCCTCCCTTTACATCTTGTACTTTTTGCATTAGGTCATTATGCACTAGAGTGACGGGGATCCTCCTTTGCTACTGATCTTCTATGTATCCATCTATGTCATCCCTAAAGGTCACTGGATACAAAGATCCTTTGTCTCGAAGTTCTTCTTGCACCCATTTGTGAGCTTGTCATCCTCTGTAGGCTTCCATATTCAACCTTGAAGCAAAGGTTGAGATCTCCATCACTCTAGGTGATCTTCAAGCAATTGTATGTGTTGTCCCATGGGTGCCTTATGAGCCAGTACAAAGACTTATATGCACATGTGGTTCTCTGCTTGACATGCACTTCTACTTTATTGGAGAAGTGTGTTTGGTCAATGGAGCATGTCTCGCCATAATCTACTCCCTCTTTATGAGATAAAACATGAACCTTGATTTGTATTTCTTGATGATGCCATATGTTGCATGCTTGATCTTGTAGATCCACATGGAAGACACTACGGACGTCCCTTCAAGTATCAAAACTGCATCTTGGACATCATTTCCCATGATCAATTGGTACTCTTTGATCATTGCCTCCTTCCATTGTTTCTTCTCGGTTGCTTCTTCATAGCTGGAAGGATCCGCATCATTAATGTCACACATCAGTGTCGCATAATTTGAGTGTGTCTGAGGCCTCTTTCTTTATCTTGAAGTCTCATCTAGATCACCATACTTTTCTTCATATTGGATGATCTCTTATGTCCATGCTGGTCTTGTCTTGTGGATGTTCACCTCTCATGGTGGATCTATAGGTATTTTTGGCTCAGTCATATCATGATTCTCATATTATTCTGAAGCTATTTCTTCTATCATAGTGTCTCTGACCCTATGAGCTTTAGACTCCTCTTCATTTTGTTGGAGTGAATCTTATTTGAGTGTTATGGTTGAATCGTTTTCACTTGTTCTTCGGAACAAGTCTCATCCTTTTTTCTTTGCAAGTGATTGTACACGATCTTTCCTACAAGTAAAATTCAGTTGCATGATTAGAAACATCTCATATTTTTAATAACAACAAATTTTTATGCATAAAGCTATATGTCACACAGTCATGCAACAACTTAGCCAATGCTATAACATTCATCATATATGATAACTTTCTAGATGCTTTCCATCTCTACTAGAACATTAGTAAGAGCGTATACTACTCCCAACATGTCAACAAAGAGGTTTCATTCTAGATAAGTAGCAATGGAATGACGTACAACACCATAGGTTACTTACCCGTCACATGCAAGTTAGCAGTGTACTATTCATAAATGAAAACACTCAAACATGCATAATACATTTCCTAAATCTAGGAACACAATTGAACAATATCATTTGAGTAAGTAGATATATAGGAAATGACAATTAAACACTTATTTTTGTTTGTTTGGTAGACTCTCTATTGGTCCTTGTCTCCTTGCAAGAATTGTTGGAGTCTGTGGCAATGTACTTTAATCCATTGTTTGATTCTGAGGACCTGTATTTGTCTTGATCATGATCAAAAATGTTGAGCAAGTCTTATAAACCATATATTTGAGTGTCCCTTCTTCTTCATAAATCATAACGGCATCCCTTCTTATCCAATGCTGAGAAGGATAAGAGGTTCTTCTTCTTCATGGGATGAATCCTTCTGGATCAAAGTACATGTTCCTTATTACTTAAGGAATCTTCCCTTTTTATCTTCTTAGCTAGTTCAATGCATCGAAAATATCCTTGGGCTGACACACGTGGAATGAAAATGGTCCTTGATGGAATATGCAATAATCTTCTTGGCTTTGACTAGGCTCTTCTTATGCTTAGCTTTGTCCTCATCTCCCTTTGGATCTGCAACTTCTATTTTGACATAGTATTCTAGGACATGCTCTTTTGTATGAGAAAAAAATTATACTTCTATGCTCGAAGGTTCTCGACTCCTTCAAGCTTGTGCTCAATCTTGGTACTGTTTGTCACCATCATAAAGTGAGAACCTCAAATGGAAATAGAGAGAATAGAACTTACCAGTGAGATTGCTTCAACTGGATGTTGGATTCAGTGTTTTTATGGAAGAATGATTTTGGTGGACCTAGGGTTTGAAAGAGAAACACTAATTTTTCAAGTTTGGAATCTTGAAACTCTGTATGGACAAAAATATGTGCCTCCTTGAGGCAAGTTGTCTAGTGAGGTCATTTTCCAAAAACTGTGGAGGCAAACTCTAAAAACTTGATGCCCTAGTTCTTTCCTACAGTGTCCCATAGTGTCCTGCAATAAAAAATTGAAAATCCATAAAATTATAAACTCTTTCCATAGGAATATGTGCCCTCATAGGGCGAGTTATATGGTCCTCCTTTTTCAACTGATCGGTGGAGGGAAGTGTCTAGAAAGGAATCCCTAGTTTCTTCAATTTTTTTCTATGGAATTATCCTATCTTAATATGATCCTCGAGGTCTGAAAAATTGTCCTAAGGTATCATGATTTCTCTTCTTTCCAACCCCACAGGTTAGAGCAATATTGGATTCACCAAGTTCAACTTATGCTAAGTTTCCCAAGGTGACCTATTTATGGACTGGTTCAGTATAATGAACTTGTGCGGACTGCCATGTGTCATTATTTGAACTCCTATGTCTAAAACTTGCATCACAAAAACTATAGTCCATTACCTATCTTTAGCATCTTATGGAATTCAATTTGGATATTCCTATCCCAATATATAGCAATTATCCCTAGGTCACATGTTTAAAACTGAATTCTGGAAGAGGCATAAACCCTATTTTGGAGGGATCATATCTCTTGAAGTATAGTGAATATGAGGCTAAAAATCGCACATAAGGTACATCGATATTTCATATTCGTCATGTCCAAGTTTCAGCTCCTCATCCTTCTCCAAGGTCGAGTTATATTGAGAATTCCAAGATGACTAGATTTTCCCTTCTAGGGTTTTCAAACATGAAACCTTAATCGCTAGTGGGCGCAATTGTAGTAGTGTTTCGGCTGCACAAAGAATTATTTAAGTGTGGCTCTGATTCCATGTTATATTTTTAATGGTTATACAATATCTTAAGACATTTATCATCATAACATCATAACCATATGCAATAGGATCACTGAAAGATAGATAAGTGCAACACAAAAGAAAGACATAAGACTTTTGTCTTGGGAAACCCAATCAGGAGAAAACCCAACAACTTCTTCTATATAGATTCGTCACTTAGTACAATGTTAGATAGAGATAGAAAAACCAAAGATAAGATGTCTTCTTCTTCTTCTTCTTCGCCAATGAACTTGTCTTTCTCTTCCTTGGAGAGAACTTACTTGAGCTTGCAATGTGTCCAAATGAGGGAGGGTGCCTCCCTATTTATACTGATCATGTGTGTGGCCTTTTGGTCCAACAGGGCTGACTTCTGGACCCTACTGGTCCGACCTATCCTAGGGGTACTAAAAAAAAACATTTTACAATATTCTTTTGGGGACTATTGCCCCGACTTACAATGGAGGTTTTAACTTGACTCTTACATGACCAATTGCATTAATGACACCTTCTAATTGGAGGGAAAACATCCCAAAAGGAGTTACAATAAAAGTATAACAAAATATATAAATAATATAATGGAGAATATATTCCGAAGTTATATTTACAACAACACCCTTACACATGAAAACTCAATTTCCCCGAGATTTGTAATATGAATCCATGTGTTATTTATGTTTTTATTATTATTATCTATGATAATTAAAGCAATATCATATTCAACACAGAAATGAACCTTTTTATAATATTATAGTAAACCGGGTTTTGAGAGTCGATTTTGGATTTAAGGTTGACAAGGGAGTTATCATCTGGTGTTTTCTTTTGTGGAGGAGGCACCCTTATGCGACAACCTATAGAGGGGTCGAACTTCCATTGGTTCTTTTGTGGCGATAGTGGTGACCTTTCTAAGGTGGGGCAGAAGATCATTTGGTATAGTGGATATGAGATGACAATTTCTACAAAGGGGGATGTAGTGGAGTGGCATTGGCTCCTTCGGCGGTGGCACTTGTGTCATAGTTGGTGGTTGTGTCGTAGCTAGTGGCCATGACCCATCCCTTGCTGTGTTTGATCTCGCAATCGATGATTGTGACCCTTGCAGTGAACGACACCCTCGGTGGTGGTACTCTTTCTTTGAAGTCGACGATCCAAATCATTTGTGTGAATACATTTCCGACATCATTTGTTTCAGATGGGTACCTGTTCAGTGTTAAGCTTCCCCTAATATTGTAGAGTTGGCTGTGATGCAACCCTTCCAAGCAGCTTAACGATTGACACTAGTTGGGGTATACAAACACAATAGTGACCTAGTATAGAATTTCGTTGTTTTGATTAGTTGTATGCTTAAGGAAAATCGATCGCCCTGTAATAGGGGTTTTGGACAATTATGTATATTTTTGGGCTAGATGGGTGATAATCCTATCTAAACAAAAAGTAAACATGTGTTGATGACAATGTGTATGCCATTTATGCCAAATAATCAATATGGTTTAGACTTTTTTAATAAATATTTTAAGCTGTAATCTTATTTTCGTGGAAAAAAAATTATATTCAACACTACATATAATTTTATAAAATACTATTTTTTTTCCATCGACAAAAAAAAAGGTTCCTTGATATTCATGGTTTGAATCAAGGAAACTACAATATAGTTTATCCCATGGATAATAACTATGGTCCTTTACATTAAATAAATGGAGTTAATCCATAAATTCAAACATTTATACTATTTTGTTCAAGTCTAAACATCAACTACTATAATTCTATGTGCTTCAAAGATATTTAAGGGAAATATGTCTATAAGATTGTTTTACAATATCTTCCATAAATTCAAAAAACCAAAATTGACTCAGATATTCAGTATATCTATAGTAGACCAAACTCCACACACTGATGGTTCCTAAATTCTGCAAAATGTAGAGTGCCTTCTTATAGTCCCACACCCTTCTTTGAGAGTAGATCTACCCTACTATTATATTCTCTGTATACATGGCTGAACCTAATAGAGTTAAATGATTGAATAAGCAGTTGCTGACCATTAATTAGAACAACAAAATTAGCAGAGTCAATGTAACCCATGATCCATTGAGTGATCACATAACTAAGCCCAACATTAATAAACAAAAGTCTCAGGAAGGATCTGTCTACCATATCATAAGCTTTAACCAAGTTTAATTTCATATCCAATGCACTTTGATTTTTTACTTTCGTTGAGTGTATGGCTTCTTGTGCCACTCCAATGACATAAAAAAACTACCACTAATTAAGAAGCTTGAATTGCTCTTTCAAAATGCCCTTAGATAAACCATATTTAATCATGTTATCAATCACCTTGACAATAATCTTGTAAATAAGATTGCATAAGGAGATCAGACGATAGTCCTGAAAAGAAATCAGATTTGAGAGTTTTGGTATTAATGCAAGGAAGGTAGCATTTACCCCACCCAACACCACTCCATTGGTCCGTGATTTTTTCAACAAGTCTCACGATCTCATGACCCATGATATACAAATATACACACACACACACACACACACACACACATATATATATATATATATATATAATTTAACTATCCAACCATTTGGCCCAAGACTTTTGTCCTTGGCCATCTAGTTCAATATATCAACAATTTCCTTAAATGTTACCGGTCTCTCAATATCCACATAGTCCTCATCCGAAAAGATACGAGGCAAAACTTGTAATACCTGGAAATACCTAAAAGCAATGTCTTCTATATCCTCATGAGAGGTAACCTTATTACCACCCTGATCCTCAATATCCCATATAGCTTTATGACGCTTACTTAAATGGCTGAATAAGCAGTACCAATTTTATAAAATACATATGTCCAAAAGTAATAATGAGTTAATCAAACATTAACATGTATAAAAAATCTATCTACTAATTACATAATATGAAATTAACCATAAATTCTATATGTATAAAACTTCATAATTATTATTACTAATTTTAATGATTAGATCAATTGTAAAACATATTTGTATAAGCCCATTAAACATATGTAAAACTATCTATATTATTATTATTATCTTTCGAAGTTAGTTGTTATATTATATCTTCAAAAATTTACAGATACATATATTGATGAGGCCCTCGGTACTCAGAAAGAAATAAATGACCCAAGCCTAGAGCCAAGAAAAGATTGTAAACAATTGTTATCAGTCTACCCATGAATTAGCTAAGTCTACTGCATAAGATATTGATGTCTAAGAATTGCCTCTACCAAGCTTACATAAAAATAGAGATATCTAAAAACTTCCTCTATCAACCTTGCACAAAACATCTTGAGAGCTATCGCTACTCTGCTACCTAAAGGTACATTGAAATTGTTTGAGATAAACCATCGATTTATAGACATATGATAAGGAGATAAGAAAAAACCAAAACTAGTGAGCATTCTAATATAGAAAATGAAGTTAGGCTCCATGGGAAACCCAATAGTGAAAGAAGATTGAGCCATTACTTTTCCTCTGCCCAAGATCCTGAATCCAAACACCGATATCGCACAGGAGCTTCCAATTTGTTGTCGAAGACTCCCTCATTTTGCTGGATAATGCTATGCAAGTTACATCTGCTGACCTTTGGAACTTTTGTCGGCTTGATATCTTCCATGTCTATGCTCAGAGCCATCAAAGCCTGAGGTTGATTCCCATTACCACCTTCTGAGTCAACCCGAGTTGCGAGAGGGAGAGCAGAGTCTTGAGCCTAGATCTCCATCTCAGTCTTTTTCCCCATCGAGAAATGTGGTAGAGAAGATTAAACATCTCAACAATGTCTGCATACCACTCCACGACCACATGAACCCTATAAGCCATGTCCTGAACTTTGGCTTGTGTATTCTTCCCCAGGCTTCGAATCTCCTTTTTAATTTTGAGAAGGGTATCCACCATGGGAACCAGGTGTTTGGCAACTACACTGTCATTCGTCCAGGGACTATCCAAGTTATCTTGACCCTATATATATATATATATATATATATTACTTCTAATGATTTTCTATGTTATTTTTAATCTATCTTCCATATGAGAGGTGTTTAACTTTTGATTAATTTTATATGTTTATTTTAAATACAAATGATAAATTTATTATTCATGATTTTTACTTTTTCTTTTTTCTTTTGACATTTTTTTTCCTTGTAAAAAAACATAATTTTATTTCATCCGAAGAGAGATAAAATTACATTTTGTAGATATACATTTCTGCATATATGAAAAAAGAAAATCAACATAGTATGAGCTGATAAAAACAGACCCATAACATTCATCATCAAACAGACAACAAAACTGTCAGCAGACCAAGGTCACCATAGCCCTATCAAAAATTAAAACTATCCACATGAACACTCTCCAGTGTTTCGATGCCAATATATCTCCAAACATATAGTTCTGTCCAAAAAAACAGACCACAAAAACTGTCTTTGCATAAAAAATAGTTCGCTGCAAAATATAAAAGATTGCCGCAATAGAGAATACCGACCAATCTACAAGAAATCTGTCAAGTATAAATTGATGCATAACAGAACAATACGCCTGAAAAAAGAGAGTTTTTTGAGCCAGTGAAAATTATATTGGAGCCGCCACCTCTATAAAAGGCCAGTGAAAATGTTCATATACAGAATTTTCTACTCGTTCCTTAATCTTCCACAAGGCCGTAGCCAACTGGAGCCCCGCCTTCGAGGCTGTGTCTGCTTGGCAGTTGTTTTCCCTGTAAACATGTTTGCATGAAATCAATTCAAAAGAATCCATGGCAAGCCATATAGAAAGTAAAATGTTTTCAAGATGTAAACCTCTACAAATTTGAATCCTCTTAGTCTAGTTTATCACATTCAACGAGTCTCCAAAAACCTTTAAAGCTCTGCACCTCTTCTCTGTTGCAAAAATGGGTAGTAATTAATTTTTTTTTCCTTTTGACATATAATAAAAAATGAATTTTAAAAGTTGTATGATTAAAGAAGACAACTATCACTATGTCGTTATCTATAAATTTGAGTCTACTAATCACTGTTATTTAGGGAAAACCATGCTTGGTGGTTTGCCATCACAATTCATTTAATTTTTTAATAAAAATACATATATCTAATCTGACTTTTATTATAAATGATCATATATTACACATTCATCTTTTGGACCAACTTTAGTTTATTAGACTTTCAAAAAAGTAAAGAGAAACTATTTGGTTTGCTTTGATCGCCATGGAGATAACACATGTTCTTAACTATTATGCCCACTCAGGTGCTCTACATTTTCAAAGATAGATATTAAACTATGTAACATATCACTTGTTATAGGGTAGGTGGTATTTGTGAAGGTTAAGTCACCACAACTTTGTACAAAGTTGGTGACATCATCTTTATGGCGGATATATCATTTTTTCATTCAATATTGAGACCGGCCTCGCTTAGATTACAAACCCATCATTTAGATTAAAACCCATCCTTTGAATTAAAAAATTCTTAATTATAAAAAAAATCATTTATTATTATTATTACTTATAATTTAAATACACACTCATACAACAGATGCTTTACCACCCAAAGAGAAATATTATTATTACTTATAATTTAAATACACACTCGTTGTATACAACACATGCTCTACCGCCCAAAAGGAAAAGAAAGGGAAGGAAGAAAAAAAAACATATTTTACCCCAAAACAATTTTGAATATGTTTTAAGGTAATTTCCATGGCAACTACGATAAAAAAAAAATTTAAACACCAATCATCCTCTTCCTCATCTTGGGAGACAAACACTGATAACCGATCGATTGGAAGAAAATACAATTAAGCATGATGAAGAAGAAGGCCATCCAATTATTGTTGTGGTCGGGAGTTGGTAAATGCAGAGGAATTGCAACATCCTTACCTTCCAATCCAAAGGCAATACAAACATGGTCAGCATGGCCGTCAAATTTCTCCATACATTACAGGAAAAACAGCAGCACTTACATCACCGATAAGCGAGCAGAAGCAAAGGACCAGTTTCTTCTCCAAGTCTTGCAAGCCGAGATCGCTTACGAACAATCCCGTCAAACTCACTGGGTAAGTATAGCTTACAATACCCCCTTCCCCTACATAGAGAAAAACCCATGAATATATTAATTATGTTATAGATGGATTTGTAAGCAGGCTATGGTGGATGAATGAACGCAGGAAGAGGAGGCCGATAGGAGGTTATTAGGGCCCTTTGTTTTGGATTGGGACGCGCCCGACTCGCAGGACGTGGTTTTGCGCAGATCGTATGGGCAGGAGGAAATCGCCATAACGGCATTGCTCGATTCCGATTGTTGTGGAGAGAACGACGAAGGGGAGGTTTATCTCAGGGCTGTGTTGATGAAAGTCTGCATTACAAAGCCAGGGATCACTTCGGTTCTGCACTTCGATTGCCGCTTGCAAGGTTACGGGAACGACGCTATAATCAATCTCGTCTCCTACCATCAGTCGACCCAGTCTTTGCATCCTTCAAAGTACAGGGGTCCGCCATTCAGGTCTGCCTTCTTTCCTTGATCGAAATTTAAGGTTTAGGCTTGGTTTTAAGATTCAAGGGTTGGTACTCACACCACTTCCAACTTTTGCATATAATAATTAGAGTAGCTCGGCTTCAAAATTTGACAGTCAGTCACTCCATGAGTCTTCATTCTGCTTTTGGGTTTAACCAATCTTGGAATAATTTTGAGAATTTATCCGATGATCCGATACTGTTATTCCTGTCTGTGCTAAGAAGATTCTTAAAACAGCTGATGGTTTCTTCTAGGGAATCTTCTCCGCATTCCAGTTTCATTTGAAGTTGGAATTGGTGTTTATCTTTTGTAAGGTAGTTCTAAGGAAGTCTTTGGGTTTGTAGAATTGAATCTCCATTTTTCTTCCTTCCTATGGCTGATTGCCTCAAACTCTCTCGACATCTCGTCTGTAGCTTCCTTTTCAATCCATTGCCTGTCTTGGCTTACCAACCCGAATTCCAGTTCATTTCTTCCACCTCTGACTGGCAATATTTTTTAGACCACTCTTTTAGATCATCTTCAGATTTTATTAATTTGTTGCAAATCTAAAGGTTGCAGATTCTAACAGTCGTTCCTTTGCCCAATTGAATCGTTTATTTCCATTTAGCAATGATGCAGCCTACGACAAGATACTGAATTCTAATAGAAGAAAAACACAGCAGTAAAACAAGGTGGAGATTTAAAAATTGAAAACCATGACATTAAAAACATTAAAACTTGCCCCCTCTTTTGGAATTCAAAATTTGGGAATACAGTAAAGTTCTCTAAATGTTTAACTATATTTACTTTTATCTTTCAAGGATTTACAAATGTTACTATTAAAATTTACTTGTTAAGATAAAAATGGAATTTCTAGCATCTTTAGCCTACATTCTTTTTCTTATAAATAAACATAAACTCATCATATAAAAGAAAAGATTTTGTAAAGCAAAATAAAGAAAAATCTGGACACACAAAAACTCATGAATCATTCAAACAAATTTGTGAAGTATTATTCCAAGTAACCTTTAAATAAATGTTGAAGTAACACACACTAGATCAATATTAAAAAAAATAAGTACATCGAGTCCATGAGCTACATATGACTTAATCAACATTAAAAAATACATACAATGAGGCCATGAGCCCATACTTGCCTATTAAATTTTGTTATATCATATGTTATGTTTCAAATTTGAGATATGTTGCAAGTTGCTTACAATGAAGAATGAATGTCATTTTAATAGTTTCAATGGCCATGCATATTTTAAAATTAAAAAAATGCATGTTTTGTGTTTATGACATGTCTACTTTTGTATCTTAGTCGTACTAGGATTTTTCTTTATGTATTATTTTCCATACTGAATCACATTCGTATTTGTACTTGAATATTGCTACTATGCTCTCTCCTATCCCCAATTCAAGCAAAGTGAAATTGGTTCTATTTTCACTAAAACAATGACCCTCTTTAAAAACATGAACATGATGGAGGCAGATAATCAAAACTTAAAACACTACAAAGTATGGTCCACATGGAATCAAATATCCAATGTTACATGGAAACACATTTCTTAGTTACGGAAAGTTGGAAACACGATTCCACAACCCCGTGAGTTCTCGGGACAGGGAAACATGAGTGGAAACGTTTCCCTCTCGTACCCAAATTTGGAAATGCTCGAAAACGCAACTAGGGGACGTTTCCTTGAAATCAGGAAACGTTTCTTTAGTTTCCTGCTTCCGCGCTCCAAAATGAAAAAGTGGTCGATTCTTAATTGATTTTGGTCTTTATGAGTCTCGTGGTTGACCCTAGGAATGCTTTTTAGCATTTACACACTGATTTCCATAGTGGTCGACTTCCATAATCCAATTTGGCATTTTCTCAGCGCATTGTCTTGAGCAATGATGTTCATTTGCCATTTGACATGTTCTATTTCTTTTTATTTTAGTTTGTCTTTTCTTTTAATATTGATATATCGGACTTGCCTCTTGAACTATTAACTTTAAAGTCCCACAACATTTGAAAATATGAACCTTGATGTACAAGATTGATATTTTATAGTTTTAAGTTTTATTTTACCCTACAAACTTCAATATGGTTGTATTTTCAATTTTGTTTTTAATATTGATCAATTCTAATTTTAATTTATAACTTATGTATTATAACTTATGTATCGTTGTAAGTTGTAACCTATATTTTGTTTTAGATTTATTTTAGTAGATGATTTATCATTTATGATTGAATTGTGATTTATGATGTTGGTGTTTTAGTGTTTACACGATGACAAGCACAATACATGATGCCAATGTTACTGTTTTGTTACTATTAATCTTTAGAGTCTTAAATGATAAAATATAAAAACTCCAGTGATATAAATTTTGTAATATTCTTGGTGGGGTCCACTATGTTGAAGGCCCTGACATACCCTTCAACGTTTCCTAAAATTTGGGGGGGGTACTTTTGCATATGCCGTTTCCGTGTCCCCATCGTTGATGTTTTGTGTAGCTTCGAAAGATATTCTTATTGTATTTGATATAATAAAATCCCTAAAGGAGCAATGCTAAGTTATACTTGTAATATCGACCCAGAAGATTTTAGAAATAACAAATAAACAATATTATATTGTCTCCTAGACAAGTAGGCCCAATGAAGAGAGACAAGTCGGCCCCATAGTAAAAAAGGTAGCTAGAAAACAAGTTTAAATAAAGGGGGCACTCTCCTCATTTGGACACACAACAAATCAAGCAAGTTCGCTCCAACACAAGGAAGAAGTTCGCTCCACCTAGAAGAAGATTGTTTCTAGGTTGTAGAAGATTGTTCTGGGTTTGTTATTGTTGGAAGACTTCCATCTTTGGCCCTAGGGTTTGTCTATCTTTATATGAGAGAGCTTTAGCTCTTCATTGTCTTGGCATTGTACTTTGTTGCGAATCTAAACTGAAGAAGTTTTGTTGGGTTTTTCCTGTGAAAGGGTTTTCTAAGATAAATCTTTGTGTCTATTTTTGAATGTGTTTCTTTCAGTGATCTTTATGCATGCAATTATTATGATGTGATTGTAAATTTTCCTTTAATATTCAACTAGGGCTAAACAGTGCATGCAAAATATCAAGTGATAACCACACATGAATATCTTTTATAGTATGCAGCGGAATATAAAACTGAGAAATAAATCACAACATCACATCACAATATTGACACTATTATTTTGGGTATGGAAACCCCCGGAAAAACCCAAGATGGGAAAACCGGTGCAGCAGTCAGATATAGATTTTATTATGAGAAAATATAGAACTTTTACAATCATTGCAAATTCACCCAAACCTGGCGAATGCAGTACCCGGCAGAATCACTGGGCAAATCCCAGCTAAACCTCAACACCCTCCTGTGTGAGTGTACGACCCAGCTGTACGAAGCTTGATGATCCTGCTGCTCGCTCCTTCGTCTTCTCGGCTAAATCCTCTGTCTGACTTTCTCTCCTTGTCTGTATCTTGTCTCTGTCGGAATACAAGTGTGTGTGTTCTCTCCACCAATTGATCTCTCTTTTATAACTTTAGGTAAAGCGAAAACCCTAATTTCACTTTCACTTTAACTAGTGGTAAAGCAAAAACCGTAATTTCACTTTCACTTTAACTAGTGGTTCACTAAAGTTAATTTAGATCACTTTAGTTATTTTCCAAAGTAAACTTAGGAAAAATAATTAAATACCATTGGCTTCCTAATTTAAGTCTTCTGCATGCAAGAACACATGCATGCAGGAAGACCTTCCTTGTTGCTACTAGTTTAACACTCCCTCTCAATGAGGAAGGGATTCGGTAGCAACCCCAACTTATCCCTGAACTTCACAAAACTCTGTCTACAAAGTGCCTTGTTGAAAATGTCTCCCACCTGCTCATCTGTCTGTATGTACTCCAACTGAATGGTTCCCCTCTAAACACAATCTCTCAAGAAGTGGTATCAGATGTCTATGTGTTTGCTCCGGTCATGGAACACTGTATTCTCAGATAGCCTGATGCCACTCTGATTGTCATAGTGAACTACTGTAGCCTCTAGCTCACACTCGAACAACCCTGCAAGTAACTTCTTTAGCCACATACCTTCACAAGCAGCCATGCTGGCTGCCATGTACTCGGCCTCTGCCGAGCTCAATGCAACTGACTTCTGCTTTCTGCTGAACCAAGAGACAACCCCTGATCCGATGTTGAAACAACAACCTGAAGTACTCTTCCGGTCCTCTACACCAATGTTATCGGAACCGGACCGGTCATCGAACCGGCGAAGCCCAAAATGTGAACCGAACCGGAACCGACAAAAAACTGGGTAAAAAACCGGCTGACTAAAAAATACATAAAATATTCATATTTTGTAAAACATATATAAATTCATGTGCATACATATGAATCCAGGACATGATCATTCTTGGGACAGCTGCCAAACTTGGAGAAGATATCCCATGTCACCGTGGGTAATACACATCAAACATCTTGTCCATCATTTCCAGGCATGTAATCAAATTCTTTAATGAACCATGTATATCTGAATATGCTCTTCCAAGTCTGATTTTGATGTGTCGAATAGTTACTTCTATATACAAAGTTATATATGATGCATTCCACACACTTCGTTTGATGAAACAACCTCAAATCAATCAGCACAAGTCATAGAGAGAATTTCCAGTGGTATGGTATTGGGCAGTGAGTTTCAGCAGCAGACATCTGAACTGTTTGTTGAAAATCCTTAACCAAACTAGCAGCAGAAATGCCCTAAGTCAGTTCTCAAGTAAGGAATATCACCTACAGTAGAAAACAACCTAGTGGTGCCAAACTATATGCTACAGCAGTACAAGACCAAGCCTTTTATAGAAGTCATAACTCAGTGTCTTCACAAAGTCATCACAGTCAGATTGGGCTGAGAAGGACATGATCATTCTTGGGACAGCTGCCAAACTTGGAGAAGATATCCCATGTCACCGTGGGTAATACACATTAAACATCTTGTCCATCATTTCCAGGCATGTAATCAAATTCTGGTTTTAAAAAAAAAAATTGAGTTTCCTGAGTCCCCAGTTTAGACTGGTTCGGCCGGTTTTGGCCGGTTTTGGCCGGTTCCGGCCGGTTCCATACCCGGTCTGGACAAAAATCCGGTTTTTTCAAATTTTTTTGCTGACCGGACCGGCCAACCCTGTAAACCGGTCAGACCGGCCGGTTTTGCCGGTTTCGGTCCGGTTCCGATAACACTGCTCTACACATCCTGCCCAGTCAACATCTGTGAAACTTGCTAACTGTACACTCCCCCTGCGCTCATAAACCAATCCATACTCCACTGTACCTCTGATGTAGTGAAGTATGTGCTTCGCAGCCGTCCAATGCACTCTTCGAGGGTCCATCATGAATTGACTCAAATAGTTGATTGCAAAGCTGATGTCTGGTTGAGTGTTGACTTGATACATAAGCGATCCGATAAGCTGACGATACAAGGTAGGATCAAATCTGTCCGACCCTGATGCATCAATCTTCCTCCAGTTGGAAACTAGAGTTATGGCCATAGGCTTGCAGTCCTCCATATTGAATCTCTTCAGGATCTCTACTGCATACTTCCCCTGTCTGATGAAGAAGCATCCATCTCTCTGCCAAACCTCCAAGCCCAAAAAGTAATGCATCAGCCCAAGGTCTTTCATCTCAAACTCTACTACAAGGTTGGACTTGCAGTCTCCAATCAGCCACTCATCTCCTGTCAAAAAGAGATCATCCACATATAGGACCAGTATGAGAGGCACCTCACCTGTCAAGAAGTATAGGTTGTGGTCAGCCTCACTCTGCTGAAATCCCATCTCCCGTATATAGCTGTCAATCCTCGAGTACCACGCTCGAGGTGCCTATTTGAGCCCGTAAAGAGCTCGATGCAGTCTGCATACATGCGTTTCCCTGTTCTCCACATCAAACCCCTCTGGCTGCTCAATATACACCTCCTCCTCTATCACTCCGTTGAGGAAGGCGGTCTTGACGTCCATCTGATGGACACGCCAACCCATCTCAGCTGCTAGTGAGATAATGGTCCGAATGGAAGAATATCTGGCAACAGGGGCGAAGATCTCCTCATAATCAATATCCTGCTTTTGTGAAAACCCCTTTGCCACGAAACGCACCTTATACTTCTCCACGCTTCTGTCTGCTGCATGCTTCACCTTGTAGATCCATCTGGATCCCACCACCTTTTTCCCTTTTGGCCTCGACACAACCTCCCATACCTGGTTTTTCATAATGGAGTCATACTCCTCAACCATAACGTCCTACCACACATCATGTTGTGCAGCCTCCCCGAAGCTAGAAGGTTCAGAGTTAATCAACTCTGTCATCAGTGCCATATAACTAAGCCTCTCTGGTGGTACACTCCGTCTAAAAGATGTTCGTGGAGGATCTACCTGCCTGGAATCCTGCACTGTGGATCTAAACCACTTAGGCCTTGGCCTAGTGTCAACTGTTGCGACTGCTGGATATCCGTCTCCTGCTGCAACTCATCCTTCAAGTCAATGACTGAAGGATCCTGTCCACCTGATCTACCTGCCTGGAATCCTGCTCTGTGATTGTACCTGTACTTGTACATCTGGCTCCTCTAACTTGACTCCCGACTCCTGTGCCGGCTGCTGCTCTGCTGGTAAGTCCAGAGATCTCCGCAAGGCCCTGTCCTCATCGAACTGGACATCCCTGCTCACAATGATCCTCCTGCGAGCAGGAATGTAAACTCTATATGCCTTCAAAATCTCGCTGTAACCAACAAGTAACCCCTTCTCTCCAGAAGGGTCCAACTTCTTCCTATTGTCAGCATGAACATGACATTAGTAGACACTGTCAAATATGCGAATGTGACTCACATTTGGCCTAGTGCCTGTGAAGACCTCCTTCGATGTCTTCCTCCCCAAGGCTGTGTGGGGACCATTGTTCTGAATGTATACTGCAGTCCTGTATGCCTCGACCCAAAGGAATAGTGGTAATCCCTAATCAAATAGCATGGCCTTGGTTGCTCCAACCATACTCCTGTTCTTTTGCTCTGCAAGTCCATTCTGCTGTGGGGTATGGGGCATAGTGTGTTCCTTCTTGATCCCCTCAGCCGAACAATACTCCATGAACTCATTGGAAGTGTACTCACTGCTGTTGTCTGTCCTCAACACTCGAATCTTCTTTCCTGTTTGGTTCTCCACAAGAGTCTTGAACTCTCGAAACCTCTCAAAAACTTCTGACTTGGCCTTCAGGAAATAGATCCAGGTTTTCCTGGAATAGTCATCAATGAAGGTTATGCAGTAACTGTAACCACTAAACGAATGGACACTCATAGGTCTGTATACATCCGAATGCACCAAAGTTAAGGGCTCCTTAGACTTGTGCTCACTCTGTGGGTAAGGCTTCCTAATGTTCTTCCCCAAAGCACAACCCTTGCAGTGGTTATGCTTTTCCTCCTGTACCTGAGGAACTCCATTGACTGCCTATCTCAAATGCTTCAGTGCTCCATGGTGTAAGTGTGCCATCCTCCTATGCCACAACTCACCTTGACTGCTGCTGCTGCTGCTGACTAGAGCCTTTGCAGGATCAAAGTGTAATCTGTACACTTTCCCGCTCTTTCTGCCAATCACCCGATCCAAGCTCCTATCTGACCCCTTGGGCCTGATATACACTCTATGGTCACGGAACTTCACCTGATATCCCTTGTCCTCCAGAGTGAATACTGATATAAGGTTCTTGGTCAGTCCTGGAACATATAACACATCAACAAAACTGAGGGGTTTGCCAGACTCCCTCTCAAATGAAACAGTGCCAACTCCCTGCGCTTGATACCGCGCATCATCACCCAACTCAACGTGGATCCCTGATCCACCCTCCTGCAAGTCTTTGAAGAATCTCTTCTGTCCAGTCATGTGACTAGATGCTCCACTGTCAATGTTCCATATGCTGCTCCCTGTGGTGCTTGCCATGCAAGTTATCAAGCAAAACTCCTCATCGAAGTTCCTGCTGAACTCATCTACCTCTGCAGATCTAGCCATCTGAGTGTTACTCTTCTTCTTCTTGTCTGGGCACTGGGAGGCAAAGTGTCCCTTCTTGTGGCAGATAAAACACTTGACCTTTGATACATCAAGGTTCTTCTTACCATCCTTCTTCCTCTTTGCCTTCCCCTTGCTCTTCCTTGTAAGGGCTAGAGCCTCCTCATCCACAATCTGTGGGGCACTGCTGGATGAGCCTGATCCTTGACCCATGCGGGTCTCCTCCTGCACAAAGTCATCCCATAGTCTCTGCCAATCAGGGAGCTTCTCCCTAGCCACAACACCTTTGACAAAGGTGTCCCATGGCTTAGAGAAGCTATTGAGGGCTATCCGAACTAGCTCCTCATCAACTGTGTTAGAGCCAACAACTCCAAGCTCGTCCCTGATCTGTGTGAGCCTCGTGAGATAAGGCACCACTCCTTCTCCCTTGGCCATCTTGGTGCTGCGCATCCTCTCTTGCCACACCATCTTCCGGTTCTCGTTCTTGCTTTGGTACAGAATCTCCAAAGCCGTGCACATCTCTGCTGCGGTCTTCGTACCAGAAAGGTGAGGGACTATATGGTTCTTCACTCCATCCATGATAATCAGCATGGCTCTGGAATCAATCTTCTTCCAAGCTGCTAAATCTACCGGATCTGTGGGTGCAACCTTCGTGGAGTCAATGTGCTCCTCTGCATCACTAACGTCCAGGATCCTTGTGATCCTTTCTTTCCATGTAGGAAAGTTCTGAGCACCATGGAGTCTATCCTCAACTCTCAACTGCACGGCCATAGTGAAGTGTACCTGTCAAACCCTAGATCTGGATGTCTAGGTTTGTGTCTTCTTATAGATCTACCCCCGATCTATCACTGTTGCTGCAAATCTCTCAACTTTAGCTCACCAGAGCTCTGATACCATCTAAATTTTCCTTTAATACTCAACTAGGGCTAAATAGTGCATGCAAAATATCAACTGATAACCACACATGAATATCTTTTACAGTATGCAGCGGAATATAAAATTGAGAAATAAATCACAACATCACATCACAATATTGACACTATTATTTTGGGTATGGAAACCCCCGGAAAAACCCAAGATGGGAAAACCGGTGTAGCAGTTAGATATAGATTTTATTATGAGAAAATATGGAACTTTTACAATCATTGCAAATTCACCCAAACTTGGCGAATGCAGTACCCGACAGAATCACTGGGCAAATCCTAGCTAAACCTCAACACCCTCCTGTGTGAGTGTACGGCCCAGATGTACGAAGCTCGATGATCTTGTTGCTTGCTCCTCCGTCTTCTCGGCTAAATCCTCTGTTTGACTTTCTCTCCTTGTCTGTATCTTGTCTCTGTCGGAATACAAGTGTGTGTGTTCTCTCCACCAATTGATCTCTCTTTTATAACTTTAGGTAAAGCGAAAACCCTAATTTCACTTTCACTTTAACTAGTGGTAAAGCAAAAACCCTAATTTCACTTTCACTTTCACTAGTGGTTCACTAAAGTTAATTTAGATCACTTTAGTTATTTTCCAAAGTAAACTTAGGAAAAATAATTAAATACCATTGCCTTCCTAATTTAAGTCTTCTGCATGCATGAACACATGCATGCAGGAAGACCTTCCTTGCTGCTACTAGTTTAACAGTGATATGACAAATTGATTGAAAGTCTAACATAATCGCTCTTAAGTCAAAATTCTAACATGGTATCAAAGCAGGATTGAAAGAAAGCATTGCGACATTTGCAACAATCTGAAACCAGGGCTTCCAAATTCGGGCATTTCTCTCCGCAGATTGCATTGCAAAGTAACACCTTGCAACTTGCCCTAGGAGGGCGCACTTTTCTGTCCAAGTAGAATTAGATTCGAGATCTTTCACTTTTGACCTAGTCTCTATAAGATCGAGAAACTAGGGCATCAAGTTTTTCCCTATTCTGTCCACATATTTGATTGAAAAGAAGGTTTGATTAACTCTCCTTGGGAGATCGCTTTCTTCCAGTGGATCGGTTTCTCCATTGAAGAACTTTCAATTTTGACCCTCCTCTTGCTAGGGATTCCAAAACCAGACTTAGCAAGATGGCAAACAACACCAAGCTTGATGAGAAGCTTGAAGGAGTTGATAACTTTAGAGCATGAAAGTATAGGATGATTCTCATTCTAGAAGAAAATGACTTGGAAAAGTATGTTTAAGAAGAGGTTGTAGAACTAGAGGGAGATGAGGCTAAGTCAAAGCACAAGAAGAACATGATTAGGGCAAAGAGGATCATTGCAGATTCTAATAAGAATCATTTGATCCCTCATGTCTCATCTTTGAAGACTCCAAAGCAAATGTTTGATGCTTTAACCTAATCGTATGAAGGCAAGAATACCAACCAAAAGATGACATTGAGAACACAACTCAAGAATGTGAAGATGCAGAACTCAGAAACAATTCAATCCTACTTCATAAGAGTATCTCAAATCAAAGAACAACTTGAAGCCATTGGAGACACAGTTGAAGAAGCCGAAATAGTGATGACTACATTGAATGGTTCCAAGATCTTGGGAATCATTCATTTAGGGAATATGCTCTAGAAGAAAGTTAACAATGTTTAGCAGATTATGGGAGAATGCACACAAGAAGAAGCTAAGTTGGTAGCAAGAGAATAAAAGTTGGGTAATGATAAAGATCAAGCACTAGAAACTCATACAAGAAAAGGAAAGAGCAGAAGAGAAGTTCATCTTTCAAAGAAGTTTCAAAAGTTTCAAAAGGCTCAAAGGGATTATTCAAATTACAAATGCTGCAGCTGTCAGAGGATTGGACACATTGCAAGAAATTGTCCTCAAATAAAAGATCAGATCAAGAAAGGAAAGATCAAAAGACATCATGCTAATGCCGCAGAACATGATGAACTTGTTCAGAAGAAAGTAAGTGAAGAAGATTCAAGTGAAGAATATTTATTGATCTCAACTCTTACAGGAACAGTCACTCATGGAAGTGACACATGGCTTGTTGATAGTGGTGCTTCTAAGCACATGAACGATCACAAGAGTTCTCTCACAAATTTGGTCCAATAGGATTCACCTCATAAGGTGAAGCTCGGTGATGATTATCGGTATCCCATAAAAGGAGTAGGAGAATCCTCCTACAAGTTGGATTCCGGAAAGTCTACGAAGATTAAAGATGTATTGTATGTACTTGGTTTGAAGAAGAATCTCCTCTCCATCTCAACATTAGAGGAACGAGGATATAGAGTTGCTTTCTTTGATGGAGAAGTTCTCATGTGGCCAAAGGGAAAGACTATTGATGATGCTAGACTATACAAGTTGAAGGGACACTCGGATTCAACATTGGTACATAGCACTCTGAACCCAAATGAACTGTGGCATAGAAGACTTGCTCACCTACATTACAAAGCATTGTCGATTGTGAGCAAGATGGTGACAAGTCTACCAGAGATTCAGGTGAATCATGATGGCATATGCAAAGGACGTGCACAAGGAAAGAACGTGAAGAGTTCGTTTCCAAGCAGTGACAACAAAGCAATAGGAGTCTTGGACATAGTACATTCGGACGTGTGTGGACCGATGTCTTCAACACCACTTAGTGGGTACGTATATTATGTTTCATTTATTGATGATTACTCATGTAAAACTTGGATTTATTTCTTGAAAGCAAAAAGTGAACTATTTAGCAAGTTCAAGGAATTCAAAGCTCTTATAGAGAATCTCTTTGAAAAGAAGATAAAGATATTAAGATCAGATAATGGAGGAGAGTTCTTATTAGATGACTTCAAGACGTTTTGTATAGAAGTTGGGATTAAGAGGGAGATGAGCACTCCCTATAATCCTTAATAGAATGGCATGGCCGAAAGAAAGAATCGGAGAATAATGGAAGCAATGAAGGCTATGATCCACGATCAAGATTTACAGCTACACATATGGGCAAAGGCAACTAGAACCGCTGTATATGTGTAGAATAGAACTCTACACCGTGTACTTGGGAACAAGACGCCAAAATAAATGTTTACAGGAGAAAAGCGATAGGTCAGCCACTTGAGCATATTTGGTTGTCCTGTATATGTACATGTTCCCAAGGATAAAAGAACGAAGTTGGATCCTTCAAGAAAGAAAGGTATATTTGTTGGATATAGTGAGTCATTGAAGGCATACAAAGTCTACATTCCTGGTTACAGATAGATTGAGACTAGTAGAGATGTCACCTTCGATGAGGATACAACTTTTAGCAGATTGAGGCAGACCCATATAGATGAGGTCCATGATGAGGAGCCTGAAGCTCCTACAGTGACAGATACTGCTGTAGAGAAGATGTTGTACCAGAAGAACATGTCCCGGAGGATCATGATATGACAGAACCACAGAGGACCTATAGATACACCTCGAGAAATGATTACACATAAGAGAAAACTAGCTTGGGCTTGGGAGATTATCCAGGTTGCAGAGAAGAATGGTGCTCCAGATGGATCCTTTAGAGAGAGCAAGAGACCTTGACCATATTCCAGCTTTTTTTTCCTCGGAAATTTTTTTTAATTTTATTTCATAGAAGAACAAAATTACAACTGCACATGTAATAGAATCACTAAGGATCCCTACATTGTCATGATTTATCAGTCGCATATTACCCAAAAATTACATAGCTGTGCCAGACTCAGCTAGAAACAACACAGCAATTATGAATATCCAATTCATAAATTTGCTTTCTCATATTAAACTAATAAAAAATCAGCCTGTCATAGGAATTCGGTTAAAAAAAAATACTCCATATGCATATCATTTGCTGTCACAGATCGAAATCTATGATAATTTCAAATGCTCAAAAGGTTGACCCAGCCTGTCATAGAAGCTCTGCTCATTACCAGGTCACAAAAGCTGGAAAAAATAAACATATCCGCTCGTTACTAAAAATCATGCCCAAATCAATGTGATAGGACACAAGCTGTCCTGCATCATACCACCGTTTAAGTCGTATATACACTGTCTCGTATCATAACAATTTACTATTCCATCCCTCGCGATACATAGTAGTATTAGTTGACAGATCACAGAATCTGTGCAAAATCTCCCTGCTGTTCCAACAACTCTTCATGAAACGACCTATGATAATAGCTGAATGAACCCTCACTAGAGTGAACAAAGATCCTCCATACGCCATAGTCTATATGCCTCTGTATCGCTTCCTTGGATAACTGATCAGCCACCCCATTCCGTTCTCGAAAGACATGAGTAAAAGAAAGATGATTAAAATGTTGCTTTATGCGAAACACCTCCTCCAGAATAGGTAAAAGGATCATCACATGGCACTGAACAGTCCCTTTTGCCCATTCAATAACTAACATAGAGTCACCAAAAACCTGTAAAGACAAACAACCCTGTTCCAATGCAAATAAAAGCAAAAGTCTGAGTGACATTAATTCAGCATAGTTGTTTGATCCCCTCCCTAGTCCAGCCGAGAAATGAAAATAATAAGACTCAGATTTGTACAGTACACCACCCCCACCACAGCTCAATTGCCGATCTTGAGATGCTCCATCAAAGAAGCCCCAGGGAATAGTTTTGTCAATCAATTCCTCCCGCACAGGCCTATTCTTGAGGAGCTTCTTAGGTTCCCTAAAATGTTGAAAAATTGCAACAATATGAGCCACAACAGACTCCATCAATTTTCTACAGTCCTGAAAAATAATCTTGTTGCGAGTTAATCAAATCCCCCAAGCAAAGATACAGGGAACAGCTCGAAGAGTTTTATGGCCTGACCACCAACTTTGAAAAGCATTGAGAGCAGAATCTCCCTGCCACCCCCCGATGTAGCCCAACTGTTTACCCACTTCAGTCCATATAGTTTGAGAAAAACTACATTGAACAAAGAGATGATGAATTGTTTCCTCAGCCTTCCCACACAGTGCACAAAATCTTGGACCTTCAAGAAATCTCTTTTGCAATATGTCCCATGTTGGAGTTTTATTTTCCAAAATAGCCCAGAAGAGTAACTTGGCCTTACCCGGACATTTTAGCTTCCACAGCTGTTTCCACCACCAAACCAATTCTCGATCATGGACCAAAACATTGAGCTGAATATAATCATGTTTAGGAGTATAACACCCTGAAGGATGATAATCCCAAACCAATTTATCATCCCTGTTAGACAATCTGGCATTTGAAACCCTTAACTGCCTTATAAATCCCTCCCAAGCCTCTTGCAAATCATCATGAATATCAAGTCTCTGAGCACTGATCCATCCTTGATGCCATAAAGAAGAATTTTCCTGATCCTCAATATCAGCAATAAAAAGACACCCTCTTGTTTCCAAGTGTAATTGCAACTCCTCAGGAAGAACACTATCCTTCCCACAGCCTACCCAAGGATCAATCCCAATACGAACCATTCGCCCATTACCTATTCTCCACACCAAACCAGAGCCAACCAGATCAAAATGCTTTACCACCGCTTTCCAGACCACTGAGCAATTTGATCGAGATTTGTCAGCCAACCGAATCCACTCAATGAGAGTCAATGGAGCAATATATTTATGATACACTACTCTAGTCCAGAGACTCTGTGTATGAATAAGTCTCCATGAGACTTTTGCTCCTAATGCCTTTGCAAAAAGGAAAATATTTTTTAACCCCCACCCTCCCAAAGCTTTGGGAACAACAATTTTCTCCCACCTCACCCACACCATAGCCCTATGATCATGCTTACCTCTCCACAAGAAAGAAAAACACAGCCTGCGAACCTGTTCCAAAATCCCCTTAGGCAGCCATGCAAGGGACATCCAGTAGACGGGTATTGCTTCCAACACAGATTTTACCAGCACCAGTCTCCCAGCCCGAGAGAGCCATTTATGACTCCAACTTTTTAGTCTTTTCTCCAATTTGGTCAATAACCATTGCCAATCTGCCTTCAGGTAAGAGTTCGGTTTTAAGAAAAACCCCAAATACTTTATCCCAGCATCCAAATCCATAATTTTAAAAGGCAAATGATGGGAAATACTGAATGTCTCCTGTTCAGATAAGTTCGAGCATGATATAGTGGATTTTCCAATATTTACCACCATACCCGTAGCAGCTTGTAACAGAGTTAGTCCTTCAGACACCTTATCAATATCCTGTCTCGATCCATTGGTGAAAATCATAATATCGTCAACAAAAAGAAGGTGTGTAATATACAATACCTGGGAGATGGCAATTCCACGAAAAGTCCCTTCCGCTTTTGAAGACAATATAAAGCGACTGGACCTTCAGCAACAAGAAGAAACAAAAGGGGAGAAAGAGGACACCCTTGATGAAGACCCCTTCCCGCATGGAAGAAAGGGCTAGCAGCTCCATTTATGATAACTGCAAAACTCACCGTACTGATACAAGCCATAATCCATCTTACAAAATCATAACAGAATCCCAGGTGTGTAAGCAGCATCCTAATGTATAGCCAACTGACCTGATCGTAAGCCTTTGAGAGATCAATCTTAATCACTGCTCCTTTCTGCTTCTGAACTTTCAAAGTATGAAGGCCTTCCTGAGCAACTCCAATGGCCTCATGAATTTGACGTCCCTCCAGAAACCCAAATTGCTCACTAGAAATATGTTCAGACAAAACAGATTTGAGACGCTTTGCAATAACCTTAGAGATGATCTTATATAAACAATTGCAAAGTGATATGGGCCTGTAATCCTCAAAACTTGCAGGGTTATCCACTTTTGGGATAAGAGCAATAAAAGTAGTATTGAGCGGGCCATGTATAAACCCAGCCTTACGAGATTCCTCAACAACTGACAAAAGCTCCTCACCGAAGAATTCAAAGAAACCCAAGAAAAATTCAGCATTCCAACCATCAGGCCCCAGGCTTTTATCTTTTTGAAACGAGTGAAGAACCCCAGACAGCTCCTCCATCGAAACTTCCCCCATCAACATCCTGTTTTCCTTCTCATCCACAAATCGGGGAAAGAGCTGTGCCACCCGAATGACCTCAGCAATAGTAGCTCCAGATTGTGCAGAGTATAAATCCCCAAAATATCTAACACCCATATCAGCCAGCCCATCGAAACTAGACACCGGTTCCCCTTCAGCCGAAGGCAGCTCCTATAAATAGAATTGGAAAATTTTCTCCCCTTAGCATAAGCTTGAAATTTTTTTGTATTCTCATCTCCACACTGAAGCCAAATTGCTCTGCTCTTCAACCTCCACAATTCTTCTCGCTCACAGAAAATTACATTCCGCTTCTTTTCCAAAGTAATGAGTTCGTCCTTACTCTGTTCATCCAAGAACCCCATTCCCGAACTGTGAAGCAATCTGTCAATAGCCAACTCACAGTTCCTCAATATCAAATCATCATTCACCCGCTTAGCATGAGCCCAAGAGATAGTAGCCTCCTTTATGCGTTTCATATTTTGATAAAAATGTACCCCCGCATGCTCCAAAGAATTTGTGGACGATGATTCCACATCTCCTTCACCAAAGATTGAAAACCCTCTTCCTTCAACCAGCTGGAGTTAAATTTGAATGGACTAGGGGGTTTCCTCCTATGTCCCCGAAATTCCAGAAATATGGGGCAATGATCAGAAATCCCACCTGTCCCCACCCACTGCCGAACCAGATCCACCCCAAGAGCCAAAGATTCAGCCACCAAGAACCGATCCAATCTCTTAGCTACCCTTTGATCCCCTGCTCTCTTATTTCTCCATGTAGGGACAAGCTTTGCCGGGAGGATATCCAGAAGATCCTTCCTCGCAAAAGATTGAATGAAAAAATTTGCCAAAATATCCGGAGCAGCCCTAGGCCCCCAGACCTCAAATGCTCCCAGTGATAGATTAAAGTCACCCCCCATAATTACCTCAGTGTCTTCGAAAAGGTCCATATGGAATAGAGAATCCCAAAAGCTAACTCTGTTCAAATATGGCCCATAGATGTTAAGAATCGTGATAGTCTTTCCAAGCTTAGAGTCCCATACAGCCAACCCCACACCAGAATGAATTCCCCAAGAACAGTCACACCTACAGCTTTGAACCTTCCATCCTGAGGCCAGACCTCCAGAACGTCCCTTTGCATCCACAGCCACAAACTTCCAACCAGAAAGCAAAGATTCTAAAACCCTAACAACCTCCTCACTACCCCCCAAAGTTTCCTGAAGCAGAATAACATCCGGCTGATTTAACTCCACCAGCCTTCGAAGAGACGATTTTTTGAGGGGACTCGCCAACCCCCGACAATTAAAGGACATAACTTTCATTTGGGAGACCCCGCTTGGGCTTTCACTGCTCTAAGTGCCCATTCAATTGAAGATTGTGTCCCCAGCTCTAAATCCACCTTTGCCTGATCTTGTGCTTTGGACAAAAGAGACTTTCTGCCACGACCTTTCTGTGCCACACACAAAGACAAATCAGAAAGACCTTTACCTCCTGACCCCTCAAAGGATATCTCCCTATTTCTAAGAGCATATCTGATACAACTACCCTTAGAGCTGGTAGAAATTTTTGTAGAAACAATGGAAGGGGAGAAAACACAATCAGACAACGGCAGAGGACAAGTATCAACCGGACAGTGGACAGTCGATTTGACTAAAGGAGAACCAGAAAACAAAACCCCCCCCATAACATCAGAGACAACAACGGGAGAAGGGCAAGTCTTCAAGGAGCCTTCCAACGAAGAGGAAAACGAAGTATTATCCCCTGCCCCCAGTCTGTCATCGCCCAAATCCCCAAGGACCTTCTTGTTAATGTCCACCTCGCTCCTGTCTGATGTAAAAGGGATATTACTGGAATCAACCTGAATCGCTGGTTCAGTGACCTTCGCCCTTTCATCCAAATGCCCAGAATTTAATACCCCCATATCAGCAGTATCCCCCATCACCTTAGAAGCAGCTTTACCAGCTAACACTTTGCTGGCCCTAAAAGGAAGCGGACAATTAGCCACCATATGACCACATGAATGACAACGGTGACACCGAAACGGCACACCCACATAATCAAGAAGCTGCACAAAGTCCCCATCCTTCATCTGAATATTTATCTCAGAGGAGAGTCCCAGCCGCAAATCGATCTTTACTAGTAATTTGGCCACCGAATACTTTCCTGTCTCCAGAAAGGATGAATCAGCACACACAAATTCACCCAGAAAATTCCCAATTGCTGCAAAACGGTTCTCATTCCATAAATGCATAGGAAAACCTGGAAGTTTTACCCACAGAGGCTCCTTGTTAATCTTCTCCTTTTGAGAATCGAAAAAAGGTGTCCAGCGTTTCAGAACAGAAGGAACCCCTTGCATTGACCACTGCCTTCCCAGAACAGCATCAACCTCCTCTTTGCTGTGCATAATGAATGAAAACCACCCTTTAGTCAAAACCCGCACTTCAGGTACATTATTCAGCAAATGTGCCCATTGCTCAACCGCCCACCTCCGGAGAAAACCACGGCCAAAATGTTTGCCACGAACATGTCCAACCACTGCTGTCATGGACATATCCTCAGCCTCTTCCAACGACACATCCACCCCCAACACCAGCTTGTCCCTACGCAACCTATTTTTAACAGCCTTTGGGCCTTTTTTAGATCTCTCCTTCGTAGACCCCCCTTTATTAGGGCCTAAAAATGCAGCCTCAGGAGACATTTCATGACTGCCCAGATCAGCCTCCGCTTGACCCCTGGAAGAAAAGGCCTCCCTAAGAATCTCCCTACCTCCAGTATCAAGCACTGTGTCAATCCCCCGACCAGAACCATAATCTCCCTTCAATCCTGCATTCTGAATACCTCCTCCAAGAAAAGGAGAAAGACTCGTTACAGGGTTTTCTGATGAATTTGCAGGAAAATTTGTAAAGAACCCAGTCTGAGGGGAGAGTGTACGTCCCAGAAGTCCAGCGAGGTCGGGCCGGTCCAAAATTCTGGGGTTCAAAATCGATGCATCAGTCACTGCCAGCCCCACTTCATCCATAATCCCAGAGCAAACCACTGGCCCCCTTCCTGACAGCAGAGGTCCAGATGTCCCCTGCCATTCCATTGCACCAGAAGAACCTCCTACAACGAAAATTTCACCTTCATTGACCCCATCCGATGTGTAATCCACCTCCTCCTCCATAACTCCCCACCGAACCACCCCAAAAATTTTCAAACCTCAATCCAAACCCCAAAAAAACCAAAATCCACCTCTGAACCGCCAAAGAACAAGGCCACAACCACCACCCCTAACTTATGCCTCCATAAACTCGAGCTCCAATACAAGATCCATATATCAGACTCCCAACGCAGTCAATCTCCTGGAAACTCATAGACTACTTAACTCCATAGCCATCGTCAAATCCACCAGACTGCTCCCTTCCGTCTGAACCAAAACACACCTTGATTAAATGATCGGCAAGGGTTTATGAAGCAATCTCGGACTCCACAGATGCCAAAAAGTCTTTCCTCAAACGACTTCAGAGGAGATCGAAAAACAGGCACAGAGCCCAATCTAGGAATGCGAGCACCAACAAAAATTCTGGACCCAAAAAACAGCAGACCAATCTAGCTGCGATCTCACCAAATATTCTCCAGGAACAGTCTCAGTCCTTGGGAAAATCCCATCATCTCAAACTGGCAAACGCACTTCTCCAAGAAATGAACCAAGAACAAACAACAATGAATCAAATCATGAGCTCTCCCATTAGATGCTCCTGCAAAAGACACTCCTCTTAGTCACTTCACTGAGCAGCTCCACTGCAGATCAACCAGCTGAGAAACTAGAACGAGCACCAACGCATGAGATAACCAGGTTCAGATCAAGAAATTTTTTTAAAAGGTTCTTGGAGCGAAATCCCTATCTCTTCATATATATCTCATCAGAAGGTGTACAAAGTGTAACTACTCGACCATATTCCAGCTATGGCATTACTATATGACATTATTGATACAAAGCCTTCCAGTTATGAAGAAATAGCTGATAAAAAAGTATGGAAGGATGCCACGATCGAGGAATGCCAGTCCATTGTGAAGAATGATGTTTGGGATGTTGTTCCGAGACCGAAAGGGAAGTTAGTTGTGACATGCAAATGGATCTACAAGACGAAGCATTTAGCAGATGGCGGTGTCAAACCTAGAACAATCTTCTACAACCCAAAAACATTCTTCTTCTAGCTGGAGCAAACTTCTTCCTTGTGTTGGAGGGAACTTGCTTGATTTGTTGTGTGTCTAAATGAGGAGATACTTGTATTCTAATTGCCTTTTTCACTATGGGGCTGACTTGTCTCTCTTCACTAGGCCGACTTGTCTAGGAGACAATATGATATTGTTTATTTGTTATTTCTAGAACCTTTTGGGTCGACATTACAAATATAACTTAGCATTGTTCTTTTAGGGTTTTTACATTATCAAATACAGTAAGAATTTCTTCTGAAGCTACACAAAACATCAACACTCCTTAGCAAGGAAGGTATTCTTCTGACACGATCTTCAATATTGCTTCAGTTGACTTTGTACTTGATCATTTACTCGTTGACCTTTCACGAATCTATCCATCATTAGAAGTTCTTTACGAGCAATCCCTTAGCTATATAATGCTTCCGGGATCTCAACATAGCATCTCACTAGTGGGTGCATCCTCATCGTCCTTTCGAACCTTATGGGTCTCGACGTCATTTCCGACCTAATGTCATTACGCGACTTCACCTAGCTCACATAGAATCTAAGCAACTAGTCTGTGAATGACTACTCGTTGCTACTACACTCGGTGTGCTACTGCCTCTGGAATCGCATTTATAACCCATCACGAGCCATGTAGATCTAAATAAATCTTCCAAGGATATATGGAACAATCTGAACAAATTGTTTGGGACACAAGTAGTGAATGCAAAATTTTCCCTAAAACTACAGTTGTTTAGCTTCAAGATGCCCACAAAAGCTACCCTGCCAAGCCACATCAACAATCTAAGATCTATTATCAGACAACTTGCAAAAGTAAAAGCAGTGGTTGATGCAGAGGATGCCAAGGCTATTCTCCTGAACATTTTGCTGTCTAAGTACAGTAATTTTATCTTTACCCTGAGTCAACTACCTTCAAAAAGTTTGAACGAAATGATTGCAACATTACTAGCAGAAGAAAAGAGAACTACTTCAGGTGAAAAAGGAGATATTGTACCATAACTTGCATTTTATGCAAGAAACAATTGCTATAGATCACGTGTTTCCTCCTGGGAGGTCATAAGTTCAAATCCTTAGAGGGGTAGGGTATGTACATCTCTATAGACTTTAGCAGTTACATTTCTAGACAGAGGGGGTCCGTTATCCCACAAACAAGTGGGTGTCATACACCAAATTGTTGTTTGGCTTAGTTGTGACCTTAGAAATAGATTATTAGATTATTATTATTATTATAGGAAAAGCCAAAGAAGAAACAAAATGTCACTATTGCAAGAAGCTAGGTCATACAACTTGGAATCGTAGACAACGAGCCAATGATGTTTTGAAGGGAAAGGTCAGAGATAGACAATAAATAGCTATTTCAACTTTGATCGAAGAACCACATGATGTTGACAGTGGCGAAGAAACTGCAGAAGAAAGAACCTTTTATGCATTTTAGGAAGCGAGTGCTTTAAAGACAAAAAGGGATTAATTAATAGCTCAATATGGATGGTTGTCCAAATAGTTTGAGCGTTGTGGATCTAGGGAAAAATCCTTCATTGGTTGAGACATGAATGTGGATTGCAGTCTACTAGCACAACATGCACATGGATTGATGCTTAGTAATTGTGTTTGAGAGATCCATGATTCAGTAGTTTAGGGAAGTGGAATTTGGGAAATGGAGAATACAACTCAGGAGCTACACCTTTTCGAGGGTTATGAGGCAGCTTGAAGGAGCTCAACTTGGTTCAAGAACTGTTTTCAGAGAAAAAGCTTTTGAAGAGTGTCTACCTCTATATTGTTTTTAGTTTGTGTGTGTTTTTTATTATATGCATTTGATTTCAACACTATATGCCTTATGGGGGGGTGTTAAGGTACAAGGCTACACATGTAATAAAGTCACTTAAGTGACTTATGTTAAAATTAGGGTTTTTTTATTAGGTTTTTAATCATTTAGGGTTTTGTTCTCTCAAGCCCTTTATAAGAGCGAGGAACTTTAATGTAAGGTTGTACTATCTCATAATAATATCAACCATTGAGTTATTGAGCTCCAATGTCTTCGGTGATTAATTCGCTCTAGGTTTTCTTGGTTTTTTGAATACTGGGGCTGAGAGGGCTTGGATGTACTATCTCAAGGGGCAACACAAGAGCGAGGAAGTCCAACTCTTCTAACATCCAAGGACATGGGAAAAAACTCTAAATGGAAACTTGGTTACTCGGTCGATCCTGGTGAGCAATGTGTTGGAGGGTGGAGGTCGACTATAGGACTACCTATAACTGATTAATCTATTGGTTTAGTGGTGTTTTCCATGTACTGAAACAACAACTCCTAATGAATTTTGAGGAAGTTGGTTGACTGCTTGGAGGGGGGTCGGGAGGAGACTCGAGGTCTCATTGATCTGGAACCTTGAGTATCTTGGATCTTTGCTTGTTACTTATTGCCTTGATGAGAAGAGATAGTACAGAAGCATGAGGTGATTCTTTTGAAGCCTCTATTGGGACAAGACCTATAAAGAATAGGATTTGTGATTGAATACTATGGAAATTTGAGAATTGGGCAATTAATGCAAATTCTAAAATTTCACCTCAACCTTGAGGTTTCCGAGATTTATTTTTTGTGAACTTTCAGCCTTAGGGCAGAATATGAAATATTAAATCACAACAGTTAATATTTCACTTACGTTCAACCCAGTTCACTAGGAAACCTAAGAAAATAAATAACAAACAAGTGTATTCTAGTATCGACAAGTTACAACCCTTAGGGCACACTTCCCAAGCAAATTAGAGACTTGAAAATACTTTATTACGTCAGAGTATTACAACAGTAAATATTCTCCTTCATGTTCCAAATATGTGTTAAATCACTTAACCAATTCAGCTCAATGTTATGTCAAATCACCATCCATAACCGGGGTGGAAATCTACTCAATCATGAAGATAACATACGTTGAAATTAAAACTTGAAATTGCACAAAATTTGGACCTCTAGAAACTTCATAAACACACACACAAGTACATATGACAACTTTATCACAAAGTTGGTACAAGTCAAGCTCTCCAAATTGTAGGTGGGGAAACTATAATAAAACCCTAGCCACAAACTCCTCCTAGCTAGGAATCACCCACAACCAAAGCTGGTCACTCCACCAAAGATCGTCGATAAAGCAACATCAACACCATCAAGTCCTCCTTGGCACATACACCAAGCTTGTATTATACAATATTTTCACACTAGCTCCCTTATCTTCCTTAACATTTACAAACCCTAGCTATCTTGCATCACACGAGTGCATGGCAAGACAACTCTAGTGCTAACTTGCAAGTGTTCATGTCCACTGAAGTGTTTGAGTCCTCAAACCCTATATTTTCAACCTTTTCATCAACATGAACACCAAGACCTCCATGTAACACCAATAATACATTAACCGACTCTTCTTCCAAGCCAGGCATTTTGTTGAAATTTTAGCATTAGCATAAACTTTAAAATTTTTACAGATCTACTTAAAACATTTTAGTAGTAGTAAAAACACATTCATCACATTAGCGCACATGGACACAAGATTTTTCACTGGGGAAACCTTCAAAGGACAAAAACCCCAAAAGCATTAATAACTCATCTCGTAAATGAGATGGCTTAAGAAATTCTTCAAAACGTTCCTCAAATTCCAGATCTGGAATTTACCCACGATCATTGAAAGTTTATCAGTAAAAAATCTGACTGATAATTTTTACCATAATTACAAAATTTTCCAAATTAGGGCCTTGTCAAAAATACTGATATTTTCTCTCTCCTACCCCCAAAACTTACAGGCTGCTCGAAAAATCAGATTGTCTGCCCGATCTGCTTGCCTGCTGCCCGGTTGTTGTTTACCTTGCCCGGCCTGCCCAATCTGCTGCCTGTTGCCCGACCTACTGCCTAGTTGACCTCTATTGTTGCCCGGGACTGTACGGCTGACCTCTGTTGCTGCCCGGGACTGTTGGAGTGGCTGGGCTGTTTGCTGCGGGTTGGGTCGAGGCTTTACAGCCTGCCCTAAGTCCCTCGGGGCCTCTCGGTTGGCAGCCCGTGAGCTGCACCTTAAGCCTGGGCTGTTTGCTGTGGGTTGGGCCGAGGCTTTACAGCCTGCCCTAAGTCCCTCGGGGCCTCTCGGTTGGCAGCCCGTGAGCTGCACCTTAAGCCTGGGCCTGCTATCTAGCAACCCTACAAGGGCATGCCCTAGGCTGCCCATGGGCCAAACCCTTACGGGTATGCCTGTAGTAGGCTGCTCGTGGGTGCCAATAGGGCAGTGCCCTAACGTGGCCTGCCCAAATGAACAATCAACCCGAAAATTTGCTGCCTGGAGAGAGAAGTGAGACAGCCGTGAGGAGAGAGGTGGTTGCCCTGGAAAAGATGGAGAGCTGCCCAGAAAATACAAGTGCTGATAAAAACCCTAGATGAGGGTTTGCTGGGAAAAATGCCCTAGCTGAGGCAAGATTCGTTAATAAAAGTAGCAGCTTCACCTATGAGAGAGAACTTGTATATCAAATAAGAAGACTTGATTAGGAAAGATAAAAATAATAATATTTTTAATCTTTTCCTAATTTCACTTTTACTTTTACCAAAAGGGTCTAAGAATTTAAATAGAAGTGTTCTCACACTTCACTTGACACATTCACAACACACTTCTCTCTCTCACAAGTGCGCATCATTTAGCTGGGTTGTCTAAGATCAAAGGAGCAATATTTGGGGTTCCCTTATTCTATTGAAGACTCGCTACCTAAGTTGCCAAGAAACTTGGGTACGGGGATGTGGATACCACTTTTTGAAACAGGGGACTTGCGTACGCCAGGGTACTATTATATATACATATATATATTATATATATGAAATAAAAAATTAAATCATTTTCACTGGTATTCAATTTCAATAAGTAACATGCACATTGCTTCAAAGTTCATAAATCATTGATATAAAGT
>LPNX010171638.1:189391-220066 GCA_001517045.1 Pseudotsuga menziesii
TGTATATATATATATACATGTATATAGATGTGTGTATATACATATACATGTATACATGTGTGTTATATACATGTATATATATATATACATGTATATATATGTGTGTATATACATATACATGTATACATGTGTGTATATATATGTATACATACATGTATATACATGTATGTATGTATATATATATATAATTTTTTTCCTTTTATGAAGAGGGACTATATATATACATAATTTTTTTCCTTTTATGAAGAGGGACAGGTTGGGCATGGGTCCCCCTATATATATATATTTTTTAATTTTCACAGATAGAAGTTTCCTTGAAGTCCCCAAAATCGGGGGATATATATATATATATACATGTATATATATACATGTATATATATATATATATATATATAATTTTTTTCCTTTTATGAAGAGGGACTATATATATACATAATTTTTTTCCTTTTATGAAGAGGGACAGGTTGGGCATGGGTCCCCCTATATATATATATTTTTTAATTTTCACAGATAGAAGTTTCCTTGAAGTCCCCAAAATCGGGGGATGGGGTCTCCTGAAGTCCCCAAGTTTCCTGTTTTTTGTCAAAAGGTTTTCGGTACTCAGGGACTTCGATGGGACTTCAGGGGACGTTTGTGAGGTCCCTGACCCGGTTTTTGAGACTTGGGGACGGTACCCGGGACGAGGACGCAACCCAGCCCCTTAGGATGGGTACCCAACAACACAGCTCGCTACCCTTAGTAGGGTTTCTTGTGGAAGAAGAGCACACTCTTGTGCTAGGGCATAATCTTTATGATTGGTATCAATGTTATCGGAACCGGACCGGAACCGGCAAAACCGGTTGGTCTGACCGGTTTACAGGGTTGGCAGGTCCGGTCAGCAAAAAAAACCGAAAAAACTGGATTTTTTTCCAGACCGGGTATGGAACCGGTCAGAACAGGCCAAAACCGGCCGAACCGGTTAAAACCGGTCGAACCGGCCGGTCTGGACTGGGGACTCACGAAACTCAATTTTTTTAAAAAATCCCAGAAAATAAAACTTTGCTGATGTACTTTGGAGCCTCTTTGTTAATGTACTTTGGTTCAGAACCTCAGAAATGTATTGCACTAGGTGCTATTTTGGATATCTACACCCATATTTGCTATATATATGAGAAACTTTGCATATTTCTGTAGTAATGGTTTGGATTCATATGTATGCACATGAATATATATGTTTTTTACAAAATATGAATATTTTATGTATTTTTTAGTCAGCCGGTTTTTTACCCGGTTTTTTGCCGGTTCCGGTCCGGTTCACATTTTGGGCTTTGCCGGTTCGATGACTGGTCCGGTTCCGATAACATTGATTGGTATTGTTCTTGTATTGGATTGCTTTTCTTTTGAGAAAAGTTTGTTGGGTTTTCTCTCGTTAGGGTTTTCCTGGATAAAATCTGTGTCTCTTGTGCATGGTTATCTTTCAGTGATCCTTGCTTTTATTTCTACTGCAAATGAATAATGCTATAATTGTGGGATGAAGTGAATAATGAAATAAAGTTGAAAGATACGAAAATTATACTGCTAAAGCTAAAACACTAACATGATACACCCAAAAAACAAATCTGCACATCTACTGAGACAATCTGCTTGTTGAAAAATGAGAAATTTTCATATTGCCTGATTTTGGATGTTGTATGGCCCTATTCGTACGATTGTACATAATTTGTACAATTGTATAGATATGTCTGTAAGGAATTCCTACGGTTTCCCAACTTTTGATCCTCTTTGATGCTTTAGATTTGTTCAACCAATGAACAAAGTCACCTTCTGACAAAATTTCAAATTTGTCTTTGAATGATTATGTCTTAACCCTCTATCTTGACTTGCTTTTATACTTGAGCTGAAAGTCTAATCCAATGCTATCGAGAGTAGGGAGTGTATGCAAGAAGCTGGAGTGGGAGTGGAAGGCGAAATTTTCAAAAGCTTTTGTTTTGGGAGCTTTTTTTATACAATACATATTTTAATATATTTTGATGCAATTATATTAAAAGAACATGTAGAATGCCAAATTAGCTATAGAAAACATGAAAACCTAGATATAACCATTTAGTACACATATAACATCAATCATCAAGGAGCTATAACTTATAACATTGTCATCAAATGATCAATCATCAACAACATCAACCTTCAAATTTCAACATATAATATTTGCCATCAACAAACTCTAATAACAGATAACATCAACCATGAAAAGAAACAGAGCATCATATTCATTACCAAAGAGTTGTAAGATGCAAGCAACAATTTAAACTTCATAGGTAGGTTCGAAATTTAAAGTTCAAAGTTCGAAGTTAAAACTTAAACTTATCTAATGTTTGCCAAATAGCCCAAATAAACATTAAATACAAAGTACTATCTACTAAGCTTTCCTCTTGCCACAAGAAACTTCCAATTTCTTTTCTCGTGGTCTAGGTACAGGAATAGGAGCAACTTGAAGTGTTCATGGAACATGAGAAGAAGATGCGTGGCCCCCACAGATTGTTGGATGTTGTGAAGATAAAGGTGAAGCTCCTACATCTGAAAACCTGCTGGTGGTTGGGGGTGGCATCTCTGTTGTATGAATTGATCACCAATCTGATCACCCAATAGTTCAACCTCCAAGCGCTCTAATGCTTTGGCTCCATCCTCCAAATTAGCTTCCTTTGGATTGTTGTCCCAAGTCACATATGTTCTATCATTCTTGGCTGCATCACAATAATGGGACAACAATCTCAAGTTGTAGTGCACATAAACCAAGCTTTCTGCCTAATCTACATTCAAGCTATTTCTCTTCATGTTGTGGATGAAGTTGTAGGTGCTCCAACACCTCTCTGTAGAAGAAGTGTTAACAACCTGTGAAAGCACCCTCATCACCAATTTATTTAGATGTGTTAGAGGAGTCATACATGTTCAACCATTCAATAGGATTCAACCTATCTCGATCTTTGGTTGCATACATGTTACCAAAGACTCTGTGTTCATTGATGTATTTGCTCAATTCACTTTGTACTTGAGTACACTTCTCCTCATTAGGAACCGACTTGTCTAATGCAAGCATATACCCATTCTGCACCTCTCGATCTGTGTGTGGTTTTCTCCAACTCAAAACCCAGGTGCTGGTTGGGCTAACCAAGATGGAGAATAATTTTTTGGTGTAAGGACATATGCTAGGGCATGGAGTGGAACATTCATATTATCCCACCTTTTGACCACATGTTTATGAATATGATCATACAAGACTGCATCTCTTTGTTCAACAATGTCTTTGATTTGGCCAAACATGCTATCCATCTTCTCATACACCTCCCCAATCATTGGCTAATCTGTTTCTGTAAACCGAATCATACTATAAACGAGTTTGGTGAATTGCAGAACATACCTAACTTATATCCAAAATTGACCATCAAGAACAATGTCCTCCACCTCCTGAAAGTTGTGTCTATCAGATTTGCCTGTAGCTCTGTCTTTCAAATCCTGCCTTGAATCACTTGGGACCATACTAGCCAATGCTTCTCTTACCTTCAAAAACCGCTTGAAGGTGAGGTAGTAGCTAGCAAATCTAGTATTTGCAATCTTCAATAGCTCCAATCTAGAGTGATTGCGAAAAATGTGGTGGTCCATGCTATTTTTGGTAAATTTTTTTATCATTTCTTCCCTCACTTGTACTAGGCACCTATCTATTGATAATTAGGGTCCCTCATCTTAACAATATCCTGAATCAAAAGATTCAATGTGTGAACCAAACATCCTGACCAAAATATGTTGGGATGCTTATTCTCAATGGTTGCTCATGCTGCCTTACAATTAGTAGCATTATCAATGATGACATGAATGACATTGTATGGCCCAATCTCTTGAATGGTTTTAAGTAAAGATTGTGCAATATTAATACTAGTCTTGTAGTGATCTGAATAGTCATGGTTTGAAAGGAAGACCACACCACTAGCAGATACACCAAGAATATTTATCAATGGCCCGCCTTTAACATTTGTCCACCCATCAGATACAATGGATACCCCCCATAGTTGGTCCAATCATTTGTAAACCTTCCAAGACCACTATTGATTTTGGCTCTTTCCCTGTCAAGTCCCACGGTTCTAGCTTTTGTCATACCCAGGGGTCCTGTATTTTTTAGGGGCACCATTGATGGCTTGTACCATTTCATGTCAACAGGGTGAGCGAAGAATATTAGATGGTACACCACATACGTAGAGAAACCTGTAAGTTTTTGAATCCGCATCATCTCTGCAAACTTGGTCAAGGAAATATGATAATGTTCTTCGCATAGAGGAGAATCCACTGCTATGGGGGGATGAGGATCTTGATTGAGCTGATCCACTACAAAACATTCTATGTGAGGCTTTAGATTCAACCCTTGATTTCTTGGATTTGTTTTGAGCGACCTCTTCTTCCAACTTGTATTTGTTTCTTTCCCTGGCACTTTTGTAAAATTTTCCTTGAAATCCAAACTAGGGCTAAACAATATATTTAATTTGTTACTGGAAACCACACATGAACTTCTTTTTCTAGTATTGCAGTGGAAATAAAATACTGAGAAACATTCACAACATCACATAAAATATAGACACAGCATTTTGGGTATGGAAACCCCCGGATAAAACCCAGGATGGGAAAGTCAGTGCAACAGTCAGATATAGAATTTATATTATGAAGATTAGGAACTTTTACAACCAGTAGATAGATCAACCAACTTGGCGAAATGAAACCTCTGCAGAAACACTGGACAAACGCAACAACCCAACACACCCCCATCGCAGCTGTATGGCCCCTGCGTTAGCAATACGACCTCCTTTGCACAACTGTACGGATCCGTACAACGTTGGCGTTAGCTTGTACGGATGCCGTACGGTTGTACGACTGCCTCCTATCGAATGGTACAATTGCCCTCTGCGTGATTTTGTACAGCCTCTAGCTTAGCCTGGAACCTTGGTGAATCTGTAGGGTAGGTGCTCCTCCGTCTTTTTAGTAAATTCCTCTGTCTAATTTCTCTCTATCTGTATCTCACCTGTGTATGTGTTGTCTCCACCAAATCTCCTTTTAACTCAATGGCTAAGCGAAAACCCTAACCCTCACTATGGATTAATGGATGTGATCCTCTACTGAGATCAATGGCTAAGATTAGATTAGCCATTAGTTAAGTTTAGCTCACTTTTCACTTTATAAAAGTGATTCCTTAAAGTCAAAATCAAATTAGAATTATTAATGTATTTTCCTAAGTCCAAACTTAGGAAAATCACATTAAATACATTTGGCTTTCTGTTTAATATTTTCCTAACATTCAAGGACACATGCAATGCTAGAAGACTTTCCTTGTTGCCACTTTTTAACACTCTCTCTCAACGAGAAAGGGATTTGGTAGCAACCCCAACTTATCTCTGAACTTTACAAAACTGTGTCTGCAAAGTGCCTCGGTGAAAATGTTCGCCACCTGCTCATCTATTTGTATGTACTCCAACTGAATGGTTCCTCTCTGTACACAATCTCTCAGGAAGTGGTACTGAATGTCTATGTGTTTGCTCTGGTCATGGAACACTGGATTTTAAGATACCTGATGCCACTCTGATTGTCACAGTGAACTATTGTAGCCTCTAGCTCACACTCGAACAACCCTAAAAGCAACTTCCTCAACCATGTTTCCTTACAAGCAACCATGTACTTAGCCTCTGCCAAGCTCAATGCAACTGACTTCTGCTTCCTGCTGAACCAAGAGACAACCCCTGATCCAATGCTGAAGCAACAGCCTGAAGTGCTCTTCCGATCCTCTACACATCCTGCCCAGTCAGCATCTGTAAAACTTACTAACTGTACACTCCCCATGCGCTTATAAACTAACCCATACTCCACTGTACCTATGATGTAGTGAAGTATGTGCTTCACAACCGTCCAATGCACTCTTCGAGGGTCCACCATGAATTGGCTCAAGGAGTTGACCGCAAAACTAATGTTTGATCATGTGTTGACCAGATACATGAGTGATCCGATAAGCTAGCGATACAAGGTAGGATCAAATCCGTCTGACCCTGATGCATAAATCTTCTGCCAGTTGGAAACTAGAGGTATGGCCATAGGCTTACAATCCACCATCGTGAATCTCTTCAAGATCTCCATTGCATACTTCCCCTGTCCAATGAAGAAGCACCCGTCTCTCTCCCACACCTCCAATCCTAGGAAGTAATGCATCAACCTAAGGTCTTTCATCTCAAACTCAATTGCAAGGTTGGACTTGCAGTCATCAATGAACTTCTCATCTCTTGTATGAAAGAGATCATCTACATATAAGACCAGTATGAGAGGCACCTCACTTGTCAAGAAGTACAGATTGTGGTCCGCCTCACTCCGTTGCAATCTCATCTCCCATAGATAGCTGTCTATCCTCAAGTACTATGCTTGAGGTGCCTGTTTGAGCCCATAAAGAGCTCTCTGCAACCTGCATACACGCGTCTCCTTGTTCTCCACATCAAACCCCTCTAGATGCTCAATAAATACCTCCTTCTCTATAACTTTGTTGAGGAAGGCAGTCTTGACGTCCATCTGATGGACATGCCAACCCATCTCTATTGCTAATGAGATAATGGTATGAATGGAAGAATACTTGGCAACAGGGGTGAAGGTCTCCTCATAGTCAATACCCTCCTTCTGTGAAAACCCCTTTGCCACGAAGCGCGCCTTGTACTTCTCCACGTTTTCGTCTGCTGCATGCTTCACCTTGTAGATCCATCTGGATCCCCCCACCTTTTTACCTTGTGGCCTCGGTACAACCTCCCATACCTGATTCTTCATGATTGAGTCATACTCCTTAACCATGGCCTCCTGCCACACGTCATGTTGTGTAGCCTCCTCGAAACTGGAAGGTTTGGAGTTAATCAACTCTGTCATCAATGCCATATAACTAAGTCTCTTTGGTGGTTTGCTCCGCCTCATGGAGCTCTGTGGAGGATTCACCTGCCTGGAATCTTGAACTATGTACCTAAACCACTTAGGCCTTGGCCTAGTGTCTACTTGCTGCGGTTGCTGGATATTCGTCTCTTGTTGTGGCTCATCCTCCAAGTCAATGACTGTAGGATCTTGTCCACCTGACTCCCTCTAACTACCAGAACTTGTGCTCTGTGTCTGTACTTGTACCTCTGGCTCTAACTTGACCCCTGAGACCTGTGCTAGCTACTCATGTGCTGGTAAGTCCATAGATCTCCGCAAGGCTCTATCCTCATCAAACTGGACATCCTTGCTCACAATGATCCTCTTGCGAGTAGGAATATAAACTCTGTGCGCCTTTGAAGTCTCGCTGTAACCAACAAGTAACCCCTTCTCTCCATAAGGGTCCAACTTCTTCCTAGTGTTAGCATGAATGTGAAAATAGCAAACACTCCGAAATATGAGCAAGTGGCTCACATCTGGTCTAGTGCCTGTGAAGACCTCCTCAGGTGTCTTCTTCTCCAATGTTGTGTGGGGACACCTGTTCTGAATGTATACTGCAGTCCTGTATGCCTCGACCCAAAGGAATAGTGGTAAACCTTGATAAAATAACATGGCCTTGGCTGCTCCTATTATAGTCCTGTTCTTTCTCTTTGCCACTCCATTTCACTGCGGGGTATTAGGCACTGTGTACTCCTTTTTGATCCCCTTTGAAGATAAATACTCCAAGAACTCAGTGGAAGTGTACTCACCCTCGTTGTTCGTCCTCAATACACGGATCTTCCTCCCTATCTGGTTTTCCACGTGAGTCTTGAACTCTCGAAACCGATCAAAGACCTCTGACTTGGCCTTCAGGAAATAGATCCAGGTCTTCTTGGATTAATCGGTAAGTTACCAGAAATGTCTAGGAAGGGAAGGGGAAATGCCGTTCCCCGTTTCGAAAACTGAAACGGAGGGGATACGACTTGGGAAGGGCATTGAAATGTTTCAAGCCGTATCCAAAAATCAGAAATGTTTCTAGGCCATTTCTAGTCGTTTCCTGAAATGTTTCCAAGCCGTATCCAAAAATCAGAAATGTTTCCAGCCGTTTCCTGAAACGTTCTAGAGTTTCCAGCCCTTTCCTGAAACGTTTCCAGTTGTTTCCTGGTTTTTTGAAACGCTTCGAATGCTATAGAGCAAGTTTTTCACTAGAAATAGTGATTTTTTGACATGAAAATAAACAAATAAATAACCCCAAAGGTAAACTATAAAACCCTAACCCTAAATTAAACCTCAAAACTTAGATATAAAGCCTCAAAGCTTATAAATCAAGAGCAAAACCTTATTGGTGAATGGTAATCTAACATTTTATGTCTGATCGATTTTGTTTCATTGTAATTTTCCAAAATTGATAGAGGCTTACTGTTGGTTCAAAAAATAATTGATCTGTGGACATTTCATTGTATCAAATGCTTGTCTACTATAGTGTTACTTTCACAGCCTAGTGTAGAAGTACAATGACTATTTTTTTCAATATTTTTGCCAATTCCTCACAACTTTGTTTCAAATAAACCCCAATGACTTGCGAATGTGATAAAACAACTTGCATATCAAAATTGATACAATGGTAGCTTTAGCCATACAAAATAGCGTACTACATTTATGAAGGGTTACATAAACCAACACATATTTCCAATAATTTTCCAACAAGCTTCAGTTTTCTTCTTTTCCTTTTGAATTAGTATGAACCCTTGACCTATGGCCTTATTTACTCCATTGCTAGTACACTCATATCCCTATCCTTATGTCGTGGAGAGAATTATGATGGTGCGTCGTTTAGCTAGTTCTCCATATGATATGCATGTGATATTTTAATCTTATTTCAAGCATTTTTATTAGTATAAGCCATAAACGTGAACAACATATCCAAGGGAACTCATTGGTATCTAGAGATAGTATTATGGCATAGACTTCAATAATGCGTGTCATCACAGTCACACCTAAGTTGCACTAAAACATGAGCTCACTTATTTATACTTGAGTGCTTAATTAACCCTCTTAAAACATGGTTGATTATGTCAGATTTGAATATCCAAGTCGGTTCCAAATCATAGACAATCCTGTGAATTTAGGCCCTTTATGAGCCAGTCAGCTAGTCACATTTTGAACCAGTCGGTTGGTCAATCGACTCTCACTTTCCTAGTTGATTGTCTCGTCGATGAGTGGACCAACCCAAATACAACATGGTTGAGTCTCTAGCTTACATCAAAAATTGTGTTTAATCACAAATTTCAACACTTTTATAGAGGCGCAATCAGCGTAATATTTGTTATATGGTAACATTTGGATACATCCATCAAGTAATTTTAGGGTTTGAAATCTATGTTTAGAAGTACTTGACATGTTCTTGTTTAAATGCTTGCCAGTGGGTGACTTATCTATGGCACTTGAGATAGAAGAATATTGTTTAAGACAATATTTGAGTTTGCTAATTTTAATTGGTATAAATGACATGGCTACCTTTAAATCTAATTAATGAATGGTAATCTAAAGCAAAAATTTTCATCGAAGTTCTTGTTGAATTCCTCCACCTTTGCAGATCCTGCCATCTGGGTATTGTTTTTCTTCTTCCTGTTTGGGCATTGGGAGGCAAAATGTGCTTGTTTGTAGCAGATAAAACACTTGACCTTGGACATCTCAAGGCTCTTCTTACCACCCTTCTTTTTCTTTGCCTTACCCTTGCTCATCCTTGTCAGGGCTAGAGCCTCTTCATCCACAATCTGTGGGGCAGTGCTAGATGAACCTGATCCTTGACCCATGCAGGTCTCCTCCTGCACAAAATCATCCCACATCTCTACCAATCAGGGAGCTTCTCCCTAGCCACAACACCTTTGACAAAGGTGTCCCATGGCTTAGAAAAGCCATTGAGGGCTATCCTAACTAGCTCCTCATCCTTAGTCTTAGAGCCAACTACTCCAAGCTCGTCTCTAATCTGTGTGAGCCTTGTGAGATAAGGCACCACTCCTTCACCCTTGGTCATCCTGGTATTGCGCATCCTCTCTTGCAGCACCATCTTTCGATTTTCGTTCTTGCTCTGGTACAGACTTTCCAAAGCCTTCCACATCTCGGATGCGGTCTTCTTCCCGGAAAGATGAGGGACTATGTGGTCCTTCACTCCATCCAAGATAATCAACATGGCTCTGGAATCTATCTTCTTCCAAGCTACCAACTTTGCTGGATTTGTGGGAACAACCTTCGTGGAGTCAATGTGCTCCTTTTCATCACTGACATCCAGGATCCTTGTGATCCTTTCTTTCCATGTAGGAAAGTTCTGAGGCCTCTAGAGTCTATCCTCGACTCCCAACTGCACGACCATACTGAAGTGTACTTGTCAAACCCTAGATCTGAACTCTAGGTTTGTGTCTTCAATAGATCTGCCCCTGATCTATCACTGCTGTTGCAAGTCTCTTCAGATTTAGCTCAGCTGAGCTTTGATACCATGTAAAATTTTCCTTGAAATCCAAACAAGGTCTAAATAATATATTTAATTTGTTATCGGAAACCACACATGAACTTCTTTTACTAGTATTGCAGCAGAAATAAAATACTGAGAAACATTCACAACATCACATAAAATATAAACACAGTGTTTTGGGTATGGAAATCCCCGGATAAAACCCAAGATGGGAAAACCGGTGCAACAGTTAGATATAGAATTTATATTATGAAGATAGGGAACTTTTACAACTAGTAGATAGATCACCCAACTTGGAGAAATGAAAGCTCTGCAAAAACACTGGACAAACCCAACAACCTAGCACATCCCCAGCGCAACTGTATGGCCCCTGCGTCAGCAGCGTGACCTCCTTTGCGCAGTTGTAGGGATCCGTACGACGCTGACGTTGACTTGTAAGGATTTTGTACGATTGTACAGCTGCTTCCTATCGAATGGCACGACCGCCCTTTGCGTGATCCTGTACGGCCTCTAGCTCAGCCTGTAACCTCGGTGAATCTGTTGGGTAGGTGCTTCTCCGTCTTTTCAGTAAATTCCTACGTCTGACTTCTCTCTGTCTGTATCTCACCTGTGTATGTGTCCTCTCCACCAAATCTCCTTTTAACTCAACGACTAAGCGAAAACCGTAAACCTCATTATGGATCAATGGATGTGATCCCTCGGTGAGATCAATGGCCAAGATTAGATTAGCCATTACTTAAGTTTATTTCACTATTCACTTTATAAAAGTGATTGCATTAAGTCAAAACAAATTAGAATTATTAATGTATTTTCCTAAGTCCAAACTTAGGAAAATCACATTAAAATTTTAAATACTTTTGGCTTCTTGTTTAATGTCTTCCTAGCATGCAAGGGCACATGCAATGCTAGAAGACCTTCCTTGTTGCCACTTTTTAACAACTTTGTCAAAGGTTTAGACTCTAATAGTCTTACCTTCATCCCATGGCATAATCCATTACATAAATGCTTTCTCACATGGGTATATGAACCTGTGTGAGTTTTAGTACAATGGGGGCATATAAACTTTGTGGTTCCACCCCCTTTACCTCTCCCAAGCCTTGCCACATACTTCCAAAAAGGTGTTGTATCTTTTCTTTTGTCCCTCATCACTCTCAACATCATCCTCTTCCCTTGTTCCTCCTCTCAATGGTATGTGCCACTCCCTACCTCTTCCTCCTCATCACTGCGATTGGTATATCTGTTTCCCAACACCACCATTATGATAAGAAGTGAAACCAATAACAATAACCACATAACCATCATGCTTCTTGACTCAAGATGAGAATCGCTTGTTGCCTCCAATAGAATGACGGAGAAGGAGAAATGGGAAAGAGTAGGAGAAGAGAACATTCAAGATTTAAAATTTTTACATAGTGATTTTTTTTTCAAAAACAAATGAAGAGTGGGATTTAGAGACTAACTCTTTATCTCTCCAATGGTGGTTGAATGTCTGTATGGAAGTCTTCAATTTCCCTTTCAAGCTCTCACAAATAGTAGCCTTCAACCACCCCTTCAATCTCCCTTCCAAGCTCTCACAAGTTTGCTCACAAATAACTAGCAAACCCACGCAAAACCCTAGTAAAGAGGAGTGAAATGAATGAAATGAGAAATAAAATGGGTGCAAATGAAGTCAAAGAGTGTTTAAATCCCCTAATTGAACCCTAGCCATGCTAAAAAAGTCCAAGTGAAACCATGTGTTGGTTCCAAAAACCAAAAAAGCAAAAAGCTTTCGCCTCAATTTGTGGGAGCATCGAGGGGGTGATTTTTTTGCTCCTGGGAGCAACAAAGGAGCGATGAGGGAGTGAGCCTCCCTCATTGCTCCCTAAAAACTAGGGATCATTTTTTTTAGAAGGGAGCGCACTTTGGGGAATCACTCCTAGAAGGAGCGATAAGGAAAAACACGCTCCTAGGAGCAATTCTTGATCACTCCCTCTGGGAGCGAGCTTTGGGAGCGAAGCGTTAGGGGGGAGGGCAATCCTTCGCAGCCTTTCTCTACTCTACCAAAAGGCTATTCTCTTAGTGAGATGTACAATTGAGATTAGTCTAAATCACTAATGTATAAAAAATAAAAAATACACTTTATTACACTCAACAACTAAATATATGTTAGAATTTTAATGTTTATGCAAGATCTTAAAACATTTAGCATCATAATATCATAACCATATGCAAAAGGATTACTAAAAGAAAGGCAAGCACATCCACACAAAAATAACACAAAGATTTATCCTGGGAAATCCTTGTGGGGGAGAAAACCCAGCAAAACTTCCTCGATATAGAATTCGACCAAGCACAGTGTAAGACCCCAAGAACAAGACTAGAATCTCCCTTTCCGCAGTGGACTGATTCTCTCTCTCTCTTGCGTAATGCTTGAGTGAGAAGTGTGTATAAATGCGGGAGGCGCCTAACGTATTTATACTCATCAAGTGAGTGATTCAATTACCTAACTAGTTAGACTAGGTTCTCTAATTGGCGCCAACCTACCTAGGAAGACTCAAAATAACATTTATATAATACTTTTGTGGGTACTATTGCCTCGACTTATAGAGGTTTTACCTCATGACTTTTACATGACCAATTACATCAATGACATCTATGAATGGAGGAATAACATCTTTGAAGGGAGGAATAATAATAATACAGTAAAAGGTACAATAGAATATCTTCCGAAGTTACATTTCTTTAACAATATAAGACTTTCACTTTATTACTAAAGTGAATTACAAAATATATTTAACTTGAACTACTTCCAGTCTCCAGCGTGTTCACACTAAACCTGTGTAGAAGTTCCTGTTTGAGCTATAACTTTAAACACTCCCTGTTAGCGAGGGATGAATTTTGCACCAATCCAAGTTTGTGCAAGATTCCAGGCTTCTTTCCTCATTCCGATTTCATGATATCCAGAACGGAGATCCAACTTGGTAAAGAAAATTGCTCCCTGTAATTCATTTAATAATTCATCAATGACATGAATAAGAAACTTATTTTTAATGGTCAATTTATTGAGCTCTCTATTATCTGGACACGTACACCATGAACCTTCCTTTTTACGAACCATCAACATTGGTGCAGAGAAAGCACTTTTGGCTAGGTGGAATGATGCTTGAATTTAACATTTCTTGATCCATATTTTCAATCTCACTTTTTTGTGCATACGAGTACCTGTAGGGTTTGATGTTAGGTGGTACAGTTCTTGGTTGCAAGTGAATAGTATGGTCATGATCTCGAGTAGGTGGAAAACCTTTATGCATCTCTCTAAATACCTTGAAATGATTGTCAATAACTTCTTGGAGATCCACTGGAATAGAGGGTATTGATGCTTGAACATCTAGTGAGCACAATTCTGCAATTACATCACTGTGTCCCTTTTATAGCAATTTTGTCATGTTGTTAGAGCTTATCACTCGAGGGTTTCCCTGGAATACCTCTGAGTTCAATTTATTTTTCTTCTAAAGAAAATCTCATGAAAAGTTTTTGAAAAGTAAGAGCCACTATTCCCAATGATTGTAGCCACTAGACCCCTAGTACAACATCAACACCACCCATTTGGATTGAAATCATTGGACTATCTAATAAATACTCCCCCATGGTAAGCTTAATACTATGGCACTTCCCTAAACAATATACAGTACCTCTATTTGCAATTATTACTTGAAATTCCGGTGTTGGATATATAAAGCAATTGAGAAGTTTGGCTAATTTGCAATTAGTGATGTTATAGATACTACCAGAATCAATCAACATTGTGACCTGTTTCTTTTTGATCTATCCTTCTATCTTGGGAGTTTGAAGAGTGTTAATGTCGGCCAATGCATGGCAAGATATGCTTGGATTAATATCTTCTAGCTTTACATCTTGAGACTGTTCTGGTTCTAGATCTTCTTCCTCTTCACAATCTATGTAGAAGAATTTCTTCTCATTGCACTTATGCCCCTTACTGTACTTGCTATTACAATTGAAGCATAGTCCCTTTGCTCTTCGTTCCTCCACTTGCTGAGGTGTCAACCTTGTAGGCTGATTGAGGTTGGGGGAGGAAACATTCCCTTTTTACAGGTGTCAGTAGCAGCCCTTCTAGTAGCCATATTTTTACTATCAACTTTCCTTGCCAAACTAAAAGCATTCTCCAATGATTTAGGTTCAAAGAGACATACTTCATGTTGAATGCTCTCCTTTAAAGTGCCCATAAAGAGATCCAACAAATTATCATTGGTATATAGTTGGATTTGTGAGGGTTTCTGTCCTCTTGGGCTTCATTGTGTATCCTATGGAAGGCTTAATGGGCGATTGAGGTATCATTTCTATCAAATGTGAGGTTTGTTACCACACAAACTAGCACCCCTAAAGTCTAAGGTCTTCACTAGGGTTTAGCTGAGGGCAACTCTAGAAGTGTTGCCATTGTAACCTTATCAACAACTTCTCTGACTTTAGTGTTTGGAGAAAATCCAACACTTGTGCGGATTCCTTAAGCTCAACTAAGGTTCAAAGAATGTATTCTACAGGAAGATGATTTGAAACTTGCATTTTAAGTATTAATTGCCAAAAGGAACACTTCAAAGCTAAGCAGAACAGAATAACTACAAATTTAGAACTAGTTATTGTGATTGCAAGATTGATTAAGGGTTTTAATGTAAGTCCTTTAGGTTTCAGATTTGATACTTGTATTGAATGGCTGTTATAAAGTACAGATTTGGACCAACAATAATGTTCTACAACAAGAGAAGATTCTAGCCTTCTAAATGATACAAAGTTAGGCCAAGAATGAAACAAACTACAAGTTGTAGATGTAACAATTAAACAAAACCTTTAGCTGCAAATATGAGTTTTCAACTTGTATATTGTTCAATACCTTTTAAGTTGATATTAACAGCAGCTTGCAGATTGGTTCAAGTTACCTTTATGATAAGGGAGGATAGAGGAAATTAATCGTTTCTATGAGTTAATCACTATCCCACAAATATACCAAATCTTAAACCTACTTAATTCACTGTTATAATAGTGTTCCTAGGATGTCAATTAGACCAGCAAACGACTCTGAAAACAACCAAGAATTTAACCCAATAAAATATGGCTGAATTAATTAAAACGGAGTTAAATTCTAGGGCAAACCTAGGATCAAATTCACCTTAGTTTTCTGTTATAAATCAGCAAACAAAACTAACCATAAAACTGTCCTAAAAATCAGATCTGAAAGGACAAGGCACACCTAGGGGTACGACCTTCTATGAGATGAAGAATGCAGCCTTAAGAGATGCTTCTAGATGATGATTGGTTTGGTGTTGTTATCACATATATAGTAGCCAAGCTACCATATTCTATTTTTCAGACACAGTACATTTTTCAGCCAGATCTCTTACATATGAGATGCCGAGATGAGCAGTTTTGACGGATCATTATTGTATTAGTCTATTGTACTCTCCCATGTTAGGACTGAGTCTCAAGACATTCAGATTTGAGGACCGATGTAACCATTTAGTCATTACAGAGCAGCGATTGATGCCCAGTTTTATATCAGTGCTTTCTCATTGGACAGATGATGTTTCAGATGGATTACATTGCATGATTATGACTCAGCTTTTTATATTGTGTTATGGTTATCATTGCTCTTATACTCATTTTTGTGACATGTATTAACATGTGGTGTCATGATCTGACGGTCATAATTATATGGACTTGGATGTATCTTGTATTATGTATTGATGTCCCTACTTAGACTTGAAAGTTCTTGATTTATACTCATTGGTTTTACCCTCCTTAGGGAAAATAGAGGTAGTCATTCCCACCATTGTTTTGGCTTGTTAGTGTTGGTTTAATCATTCACTATCTCCACCCATCCATTACCTCCCAGTTTAGTTTTCAACCCTACTGACTTCTTGACTTATGGTATGGAGAACCTTTTCCCCTGCTAGAACCTTTGTTGGACAAGCCTCCTTGTTTATATTGTGTCTCGGCTTTGAGTTGGTGACAAAACTTGTCTTTGGTGAGTTGGATTGTATGCCTAAATCATTTTGGTCGGTTGTCGCGATGTTTGGCACTGTGCAGAACTCCCCCTGGTCACTTGAGATGTTGTTGGCTAAAACTGAAAGCTCATGTACTTCCTGTATTGAAAATATTGAATATGCGCCCATGGAAAATGAAAATGATAAAACGGTGTTTCTTAACATATGTAAAGAGGGCAAGAGCAATGAAATGCTAAAATACTCCTTGAAGAGTATAAGAAAATGTCCAAAAAAAGCAATGGTTAAAAATATGCAATATTTAAATATTGTTGACCTTATAAAAAATAAATATGTCCCGGATGAAAGCTATGATTAGCTCTGCTTTTAAGCACTGGTGAAGTCCCAAAGGGTCATATAGGCCAAAAAGGCCATGGGATAAAATTGATGGTCTTAATGAATTTGGATCAATCTTGATGTAGTCATGATGCCTAAGTTGAATAAGCACTCTCTAAACAACTCACCCATTTGTGAGGCACTGCCATTCCTTGTGTTGTTGTTTGTCCAACATTGGTTATAGTGAGTATTCCCTTTCCATTATCCAAAGTGTCATGATGTTAAGTAGGAAGTCATCCTTTGCCTTAGCCTTGTCAATTTTATCCTTCACTAGCAAATTGGCTACAACTATGAAATGAGTATAGTCCTGAAAGTCTAGTCTAAGTAATAATAAATAAAGCCTTGTATATGTATTGGTTGATGTACCGCCAGTGAAATGACTGCTACTTGTTGTGATTGTTGCTTGAATGAGTTGTAGAGCATGTATTAGCCTTTTGACACTTGCAGTAGATGGATGATAGTTTGAGTTATTATTGGTGTCTGATCATTTACAGATGGTTATATTGTTTATCGAATATGGTTGATGATTAGATAGAGACCTGTGAGGGGTATGAGTATACTCCTTAGATGGATTTGGACTCTCCGAGTCTAACGAGACAGTTTATTTTCAGTTTCGGGCACTTGTAGATATGATTAGGCTCATTTTGCCTTTTTGATGCAGTTTTTCTTCATAGGTTGGTATGTCTGAGCAGAGAGATGTTTTAGTTGGATCTCCTTGGGTGTTGTATGGGCATAGGGGGTGCAGCCACTTGTTTGTACCATAGTACCCCCATCCCAGAGAGCCTGTGGGCTCAGTTTGACAGCGCAGACACCCTAGGAGGCTGTTTTGGAAGTTTCATGTTTCCCGAGGCAGATTAAAAAATGATTAAATGGTTATTGAAGAAATCGATTTGGGCTACTGAGACAAGGAAATGACATTGGATGAGTCATAATGATGAGAGTGATGCCCTCCACACCTTCACCAGCAGTTGCAGCACCTGATTGGGCCCACACCTATTTTTTTGGGCATTTTTATATTATTTTCTAGAGCTTTTGGGAGGCTCACGATTTCCTCAAGGAGGCACAAAGTCAAAGAAATAAAATATTATATTATTTTATTGTGCCATGGGGACACCCAGAGGGAGTTAGTCAACACTCCTTGGACCCACCATGTGCTTCATTTATTTCTTGTTGAGTGGGGTACCTTCTTTATGGGCAATTTAGTCCACTTTGGTACTTTATGGTTATATTGATCCATGTATTGTATGTTGAGCTCATCTCAACCATTGATTAGAACATTTTATCTTTTAATCTTAGCCACTCGTTTTGAAAGTGGTTAGGATTCGGTTATGATTGTGGTTCTCTCATTTCTATTTAAAGGAGAGAGCTTCTCATTTGTAAGGGGTCTTTGGCTCTTGGATTTGAATAATAGAAAGACTTTTTTGTGGAAATTTTCTGGATCTGCTTTGCATCTGATGTTCTCAAATGGTGATTGGATAGTCTTTTGCTTCCTAGCATTGTGGAAATTCATGTGAGATCTATATTTTTTTGCTATCATTGTTTTGCCTACAGGAGGACATTTTGGCTGGAGCGTTTTTGTAGGGGGACCTCAACTCGCTCGGTTTTCTTCGTCTTGGATCAGGGGTTTTCATTAGTTTCATTGTGATCTATGATTACTTCGTTTTACTTTCTTGTAGCATTTGGTTTCTTTATCTCGTATTGGCAAATCTGATATTGTTGACGTTTGCTCATGCAGGATAGGGGGCGCATTGGTGGCTTGTGGCTTACATCCTTCACATAAATCATTGGGATCTTCCAGAATTGATTGGGATAGCAAAGATCATCACTATTAAAGAATTCTACAAGCATTTCCAGGTATGCTCTAACATGTAAGTCTCTTCTCTTCAGATCTTAATCCATTGTACCTTGCTTTACCTCAAATTTTTTGAAAACTCCTAAAATACTAAAAAACCCTAAAAAGCGCTAAATTTGGGAATCATCCGATCTTTGGCCAAACCATTTTTGGGTTTCATAGATCGGGCCTCCCCTTCACCAAATCTACTGCAACGCTGGTCAAAGTCCTGCTGGTTTGACCTAGATCTGATTTTTAGCCAAAAAACTGCATAAACCCCCACTGAAAATTTGACCTGCTAGGGTTGACTTTTTCTGAATTCTGACTTCACAGACGGATAGATCGGGTCCCACACAGTCCAAATCACCCTCAACCCTGTTTAGATTCTTGGCAGTTTGACCTAGATTTGAGTTTTGACTAAAACAGCCCTAGCGCCCTCACTGAAAATTGGACTTTTTCGGAATTGACTTTTTTTGAAATTTGACAAGATAGGCTGATAGATCAGGGCTTGAGCATTCCAGAACACCCCCAACGCTGAGCTAGGTCCTTCCAGGTTGCCCTAGATCTGAAAAACTGGTTTTCACCCCCTTAGCCCCCTTCATCAGATTTTGACTTTTCCAGATTTGATCTTTACTGAAATTTTCTGATTTGGGTTTGTAGATTAGGCCACCCTGATCTCATTTCCCCTTCAACGCTGAGTTGACAGCCTCCTAGTGACCCTAGAACTTTAGATCTGCTTCTCCAAGCCCTAGCGCTAGCCCTCAATTGAGCTGGTTTTCCTGTAACTTGAATTTTTTGGGCCAAATCCTCTTTGGGTCCATAGATCAGGGTATATCCCAGGTGGGTTCACTGAAACATTGTGATTGATGCTGACTCCATTGCCCAATGCATTAAAGGCACTGATCTCTGTCTCTAGCGCTATCCTTGACTTGAGCTTACTCCCATTCTCTTTACCAACATTTATTGATAACTCAAGTTACCTATCTTTCGCTGAGTCTGTGTCCTTGGTATTAGACAGTCCCAACTCTGTCTTTGCTCGCCTTATCATAGTTATGTTTCCCAAGACAGTGGTCATCCCCATCAGTTGCTAGTACCTAAACCCTAGAGCCAGGGTTCCCATTCACCTTGCACCTTACGTACTTGAAGCCCCATTTGATCTGTTCTGGTGTCTAGGTCTGATCTCTCCTGTCGAGAGCAGATCCGAGTCTCCCCCGTTGTTATCTTGGACTAGGATAACATAAAGTGAAGGCTGCCTTGATTGGCGTGACAACCATCCATTTGGGAGTCTAGGTAGTCGTGGTTCCACCCCTTGGTTGCTTGCCTCTCTACCATCCATCCTGGATCCACCTCACATAGGCAACTACAAGGTTGGTGACAACAGGGGTTTTGCAGAAATTCCTTATGCCAAAGATGAATTTAAATTCCAGATTTGCAAACTGTTGCCACCTATATCGCACTTCGGGTCACGTGGCATAAATCTTCAAGCCATTGGGTGCAACCTTGGGGGCAAGCTCGAGCTAAGTGCTGTCACCTAATACTCGGCTCCTCCGTTTCGGCAAACTCCTAACGAAGCCAAGGGGGGTAGACCCTATAAGTTGCTAAGGCTGATTAGGCTTTAGATGGTGGTTTGTGATTGATTGAGTTGTTTTGGAGTTTTTGTAAAATGACACAAGAGATTTGCTATAGTAATTAAGACAACATTATGAGCAATATAAATAATCAACACATTTGTGAATTAAAGAGAATTGCTTGTATGAATAAAGCAAAGACCAGTGCTGAAATGGAGTCTGAATTGGAGTGCTGTTGGATTGCTGAATGTATTGCAATTGTTCTTGGTCAATTAAAAATAAATGAATTAATGAGTGGATTAAACAAAGGGGGAAGGGGACTCCAGATATACTTGACGGTACAAGGAGTATGTCCAAAACTCTTATTCGATGCGGTTCCACGCAAAGAATATGTGGGCTGGATTGGAGCCTCTGGGATGTGTCCAACACTACACCAACGAGGGTGTAGCCTGACGGTATCCCGAGGTCACTATCCAGTTGTTCCTGCTTCCTCTGTGAACTTTCTTAGCAATGGATTAATTCGAGGCGTTGGATTTTCTCCTTGGGAGGTTAATTAGAAATGACACTAAATTAAACTAGTCACCCATGTTGTTTTTGATGCATCCAACTGATCGGTCGAACCGCAGCAGTGCAGAGCATACACAACGAAGGCCTTGTAAATTTTAAGGATTTTTGAACAAGGTTTGTTTTGTATTAAATTCCCAAGGGTCTCTTTCAAGTTGTAAACCCTAATCGGGTAAGCAATGGGATGTAAGTTACTGTAAAAGTAAATGTTGATGTGTTTGTAACTTTGGAAAATATTCTGATGTATATTATCATTGTATGTTGTACCCCCATTGGGGATGTGTGTTACCCCTTTACGGGATGTCTAAATTGTGTCTAGATCTTGAGGTACAACCTTTGTTGTAAGTCGGGGCAATAGTTTCCAGTGTAACGTCATGTAATATGTAATTGTGGTCTCTATAGAAGAAGTGGGTCCCATGTGAGATGATATGTAGGCTTGAGTCTTATATTTGATCAGTGACCTGAAAGGGTATAAATAGGGAGACTCTCTCCCTCATTTATACACACCTCACACACTCTCTAAAGCGTTTGAGAGAGAGAGATAGTCATAGGAGGATAGAAAGATAGCTGCTGAACATTTCGTATCACTGCTTTTGATCATCTTACTATTCTGAAGAAGTTTGCGGTGTTTTCTCCTTTATGGTTTCCCCGATGAAAATCTTTGTGTCTTGTGCATCTTTTACATCTTATGCATTTTGCTGTACTTGTTATTCTTTCAGATAAAGATCCTAGATAATCTAATCAGATCTTAAGAAAATCTAACATGGAATCAGAGCCTCTCTGAAAGAAGGCACTGTGCAGCTGCGGGAACTAGGGCTTCCTAGTTGAAGGTGTTCTCTCCACAGATCATCAAGCAAGGAGGGATAGGCTAACTCGCCTCACTAGGGCACATCTGTTGGTGGTAGCAGTTTTTGAATAACAGAAGTTTCACTGTGCAACCGAAATACAGCTACAATGGCAGCTAATGGAAATTAGGGTTTCATGCTTGAAAACCCTAGAAGACTGAATTTAGTCATTCTAGCAATTTTGCTATAACACAAGATTGGAGAAGGCTCAGAAGCTGAAACTTTTACAGGCCGAAGAGAAATTCGTGCTGTACATTGTGTAAACGTTTCAGCCTCAGATTTGCTATACTTCAGGAGATATGGTTCCTCCAAATCAGGGTTCCAGCCTCCTCAAGAATACAGTCATAAACAAGCGACGTAGGGAGATTTGCTATATCTTGGGCTAGGAAGGTCCAAATGAAATTTCTCAAGATGTTGCAGTTAGGGCACGGACTGTATTTTTTGTGGTACATTTTTTAGATCCAGAATGTGAAACAGTGACACATGGCAGTCCGTACAAGTTCGCTATGCTGAACAGTCCCCAAAACAATCACCTTGGGAAACTCAGCATAAGTCCCACCTGGAGAATCCATTTCTGCTCTAACCTGTGGCGTTGGAAAGAAGACTTATCAGGCTACCACAATGAGAAGTTTTAGACCTTAAGGATCCAAAACTTCGGAGATACAACAGAATCAATATCAATTATTTTTGCAGAAGAAATTGGAAAACTAGGGCTTCCTGTTACGAGAGCTTCCCTCCACTGTTTTTCGAAAAGGAGTACATTTGACAGCTCGCCTTGAAGATGCCCATATTTCTATCCAATCAGAAGTTTGAAATTCCAAGTTTTGAAAATTAGGGTTTCTTTGACAAACCCTAGATCAACGATCTCCGGAACAAGGACGGACACCTCAAATTGGTAAGATCTAAATTTTTGCTATTTACATTTGAGGTTCTCATTTCAAAATGACTAATCACACCAGCTTGATGACAATCTTGGTGAAGCTGACAACTTCCGAGTATGGAAGTATAGGACCTCCGTGATCCTTGAAGAAATTGACTTGGATCAGTATTTTAGTAAGAAAGTTCTAAGAGCCAGAGGGAGATGAGGCTAAGGCTAAATCCAAGAGAATCATTGCAGATTCTATTAAAGATCATCTCATCCCTTAGGTGTCATCCTTGAAGACACCAAAAGGAAGTGTTCGATACTACGACGAAGCAATTGAAGAAGAACAAGATATTGTTATAGCCACCTTGAATGGCCTCCCAAGATCATGGGATTCATTCATTCGAGGAATGTGTGCAAGAATGAAGTGATTACCTTTAGTGGACACTGGGAAGAGTGCACACAAGAAGAAGCTTGACTCATAATAAGAGAAAAGAAGATGGGAGCAACTGAAGATCAAGCTCTCACGATTCAAAGAAGATCCCTCAAGCGATGAGGAATATGAAGGACTCAATTCTTGAAGAACCTCTTATCCATCTTAGCATTTGGATAAGAAATGATGTTGTTATGAATGAAGAAGATGATGAAGCTGAAGGCTCAAGAATGAGTCTACCCATGAAACAAATAGAGATAAGTAATCAATTATCATTTCATGATATTGTTTGGTTATGCATTTGTTTATATTCAGTTGATGTGTTATGCATGTTTGAGTATTTGCATTTATACTACTGAATTGCACATGATGGGTAAGAAGTCAATGATGTTGTACATCATTCCATTACTACTTATCTAGATTGAAACCTCTTTGTTGACATATTAGGAGTACTACACACTCTTAATGACATTAGGGTAGAATGCATCTAGAAGTTACTGTATGTATACATGATATGAATGAATGTTGTAGCATTGGCTAAAATAGTCGCATGGCTATGTGACATATATTTGTCACTATTAATATGTTTTGGAAATTATGATATGTTTCTAATCATGCAAATAAGCTTGACTTGTAGATCATTCCAAAGAACAAGGTGACGACAGTTCAGAAGAGGAACCTAAAGTTTCCCAGGATCTGAGACATGCTCACCTGGTTACAAAGCATGCAGTGAGGTACCTGAAGGGTACAGTTGAGTATGGGCTCAAGTATGATACGAATCAGAAGACTAACCTGCATGGTTATGTTGATTCGGATTGGTAGCACCACTAAGAAGAAGAGCACCTTAGGTTGCTTCTTCCGTTTGAGATCCAGTACGGGCTATTGGTTTAGCAGGATGTAGTCCTGCATGGCGCCGAGTACATCCGAGGCAAAATATGTTGACACTTGCTCGACTATTTGTGAGGTAGTGTGTTTCTTTTTAAAGCTACTATTTGATTTGATTGATCTGACTTGCATTTTTGTATGATGCAGAGAAGAGCAGTGAAGCTCCAGTGTGTACTTCATATTGAGGTTCCTTCCAAGGGGAAGTGATGAATCTGGAAGACGCAGATACACATGAGAGCCTTTCCGACATGGTGGCAGGTTGGGCCTCCCATGGTTGGATGTAAGTGCAGAGCCTTTCCGACATGGTGGCAGGCTGGGCCTCCCATGGTCGGATGTAAGTGCAGAGCCTTTTCGACATGGTGGCAGGCTGGGCCTCCCATGGTCGAATGTAAGTGCAAAGCCTTTCCGACATGGTGGAAGGCTGGCCTCCCATGATCGTGATGTAAGTGCTGGAGCCTTTCCCGGATTGTAGTAGGTGTGTCCTACCATGCTGGTGGATGTAAGTGCTGGAAGCCTTTCTCGGATGGTAGTAGGTTTGTCCTACCATGCCGGTGAATGTGAGTGCTATGTTATGTGTATTTGGGCTGTGCTCCATGTGACAATGAGATGATTTGAAAATGATGAAGATGATAGTAGGGTACACAGGTGTTGCAAGGCATGTAATCAGTCCTGGGATGCTCCTTCAGGTTTTGCAGTGGCATATAATCAGTCATGGGAGATCCTGCAGGTTTTGTAAGAGGCATATAATAAGTCCTGAGATGTACCTACTTGATGGCTTGCTCGCAGAGATGATGAAGACCTGGCAGAGGGCTAGGCCTACATCCAGCATGAAAAAGGGATTGCACTGTAGAAACTTTTGATGACAGATAGTATGGGATGATGGTCAAATTATAAGAAGATGATGACATTAGCTATGATGAAGACTCTATGACTCCGTGATGATGATGATGACCTGATCAGATGTGTTGATGACTGTGTAGAGAGAGAATACCTTCGTAGTTAAGAGGGAGTGTTGATGTATTTGTAACTTCGGAAGATATTCTGATGTACATTATCATTGTATGTTGTTGTACCCCCATTGGGGATGTGTGTTACTCCTTTATGGATGTCTAAATTGTGTCTAGATCTTGAGGTACAACCTCCGTTATAAGTTGGGGCAATAGTCCCAAGTGTAACATCATGTAATATGTAATTGTGGTCTCTCTAAAAGAAGTGGGCCCCATGTGAGATGACGTGTAGGCTCGAGTCTTATAATTGGTCAATGATTTGAAAGGGTATAAATAGGGAGGCTCTCTCCCTCATTAATACACACCTCACACACTCTCTAAGGCGTTTGAGAGAGAGAGACAGTCATAGGAGGAGAGAAAGATAATTGCTGAACATTTCTTATTACTGCTTTTGATCATCTTGCTATTCTGAAGAAGTTTGTGGGGTTTTCTCCTTAATGGTTTCCTCGATGAAAATCTTTGTGTCTTGTGCATCTTTTACATCTTATGCATTTTGTTGTACTTGTTATTCTTTCAGATAAAGATCCTAGATAATATAATAAGATCTTAAGAAAATCTAACAGTAAAAGATAGTACAAATCAAATTAATGTTATTTAATTAATCCTACCACTCGAGAAGTCATGGGGTTAGAAGTTGTATTACTTTGCAAGGATAAAGATACAACTTAAAATAACAAATAAATAATACCAACTGCACTAGAAAAAACATAAAAATGAAAAATGACATAGACGCGAACCCCCCAAGGGGGATGGGGAGTGGGCTCTGAGGAGCCTACTCAAATCAGCTTACAACTTATTAAAAAAATGATTTTTATGCAAGGGGGATCTACGTGGGCCTTCCTTTTGCTCAATTTTGCCAAAATTTGCCAGAGTTTCCTCCTCTTTTATTGTAACCCTGCAAAAAACAACAATGAAAATAATGTGAAAGACACCCAAAGACACTTTAAGAGTGTCTTGGGAAAATCTACAAAAATAAGTCTAAAAAATTCTAAGTAAAACTAACTGAAAATGACTAAGTAAAGCAAGCTAGGAAGCTTGTCATCTTAGGATCTGTACTTATTCTTTTGGAACAAGTAAACCAATCTCTAAATAGCCAGTATGAACCTTTAAACTCTTGAATCAAACTACCCTTACTTAACTTTGGATTTTACTTGAAAAAAGATTTAGTAAAAACGGTAGATCAACTCTAACCAGATCTAGACTTTGAGATTTTAATTGTAAACTACTTAGATCTAGCCAACTACTTAGATCTACTTATATTATTGCATGAGATTGTAGATTTGAAATAAAAATCGAACCAGTAACCAAGAATATCAAACTTTAGAAGATGAGAAGGGTGAAGACAAACAACCGTTGAAATTGGGCAATGGGGTCCTCAAAGTGGGGATCAAAGGACTAGTCTTTCATAGAAATATGTTTGAAGATGTGAGGATGTCGACATGCTCAACACGCTCTCCAAACTAGTTTTCCTGCAATCTCACAAAACTTGCACAACAAAGTATTAAAACACCTGGTGTAAATTACAACAAAAACTTCAGAAAACATGCATTTCTCATCAAATAAACATGTCCGTCTAATTTCTCTAATGCAACTTAACAGAAAAGTAATGGATGAAACAATCACACTACTCTACCTTACTAAGAAATACTTCTCCTTCAAAAGCCAGATAAATAACCAAAGATTTTATAGTGCAAGCATGTAAACAATACAATTATACCTCATTAGATCATAAAGACATTATCATCCACACGAAAGATCCACACACCCATTTGCCTTCAAAGCCTTTATTCATTCAATGAAAAATACTTCACAATAGTTACAATGCAATTTAGCAGAGGTTTCTCCTTCCCATGCTTTCCATGAAGAATACCCTTGCTTAAATAGAAATCGAGAGCCAGGGGGTGCATTTTTCACTAGAGTTAACTGACGTGCATGAGAGAGTTAGAGAGGAGTGGATCTCTTGATTGATGGGATCGAGAGCTAGCTAACATCGTGAGGGAGGTGCCACCTCTTGAGAGGTAGGTGCACTCGTTCTTTGGAGTATCCATTAATAATGAAACGTTGCCACATACACTCATGCACCACCATTTAAAAGAAGGCACACTCATTCTTTATGCGGACTCACCACCTCTTGAGATTGATTTCAATCAAGACACCAACTACAAAAAACCAATCGTCTTCACCTTGGTTGCGATGTGTCATGTTTTTATTGACATATAACCCACGTGAATTATGGTGGGCGCATTGCTTACATGGGATGAAGTCGCCACCACTTAAAAAAAATCTCAAATCAAGTCGTAATAATTCCATATTCGTAGCTTTTATCTCTTAGCCTAAGTCGCTCACCATGTGGGACAAAATAGCCACATCATTTAAACATGTGCTTTTGACTTTTTCCATCTTTGTCCTTTATGTCAAATTGTCGCATTATTAGCATTAAAATGCCATTTTGATGCTTTGTCGCATTATTAGCATTAAAATGTCATTTTAATCACCCGAAGCATATGAAAAGTGGGTCCCAAGGTAAAGAGTATGCTTTGAGTGTTAAAACGAGCATCCCCACATCGGATTCTGCTTTCGGATCAAGTTTTTATGCCACTTACAAATTTTTTAATTAAACCATTAAAAATGGCTTAAAAAACGGGAAAAAATATTTTTCTCTGAATCAGACGAAACTCTAAGGGGACCTAGCACATGTCCATACGACTCAATTTGAATGCCTAACATGTTTAAAAATAGTGACACAAAGGCTCTAATAACCTCCTAAGGCCTAACCACCAAGATGACTACCCCAACTTTGGAGGTGTGAGTGAAAAACTCAGAAATTATTAGTCGTTTGTTCAACAACCAAGAATTACCAAGAGAAAAAACACTCTGGGCTAGTCGGATTGATGCCTAAGTCTAGGAAGCCGAGCCTTTTATAAAAATTGACCATGCTAGCACACTTTTTACAGTTTCCCCAAGGGGGTATGAACATGTGTTACAAATTTTTTTGAACAGACTCCCAGAAAAAGCCTGGTAGACTTCTGAACTCTGAAGAATGAACAAGTATACTTGTTCTACTTTGCCAGCTCGCTTGAAAAATCCACCAAGTACAACTTAGGTGGTAACGCAAACAAAACAAAAAAGTTTTAAAATCAAATTTTAATATGGCTAGAAATTTGTGACTAGTGCCTAAGGTTGAAGCTGGGCAAATGGGGTCAATCAAGGCTAGTAGTGAGGGTTCTACAATCATCAAGGATAGATATGGATTTAGTGCGAATCCTATCAAATCTTTGAAGGCTAAACCTATCTCAAGGATCTACAAGGGAAAAGACCTATGTGATATTTTCAAACAAACTTGGGCAAAATTATCACTATGTAAGGTAACCTAGGGCATAGAATCAAGAGCTGAAAATATGTTACCTGTTCTACCATAAAATAATAAACATTAACATAACAGGATACAAAGCTTACTTGAATTTATCCCAAGCTTGAAACAATTTTAGATTTAATCCATAAAGCAATGCACATGCAATTTTTCCAAAAAATAGCACTAGCATCAACCATCCATTAACATTCACCACAAGAGCTAAACAAATAGTAAAGAGAGTTCTCCACAAGCTTCTAACAAGTTTTACATTGAGAGTAGCCTCTCATATATAGAGAGAATAGCTAACTAACTCTTCAACAAAAAAATAATAATTGCTAGATCTATAATAGGGAGGAGTAAAGAAACAATATCCTCCTCATGACATACTAAAAAATACGCAAACCCTTACCAACTTGCCCAAGAAGAAGGGGGCACACCACTAGAATAGCTGGTCAAATACATGAATGATACAATAAGAGTTAAATAAGATGGAGTGCTCCAAAAGATAAGGTTCAAATCATAATGGAGGAGGTTAGAGCTAGGGTTTTGATCCCTTAGATCACTCCAACAAGCAAGACCTCAAATGATGTGGTAAAACATGTGAAACACCTCCAATAGGATCACCCTTCATCAATATGGCCCAATACCCTAGAGTGCTCCTCAAGAATGTGGGACATGTGGGGTGAAAGGGGGCATCACGCTATGACTTCTCTATAAATGCCATGATAAATTTTGCGTGGGTGCCTCTTCTAGGTGAGTGCACCATTCCAAATGAATGACATATGCCTTCAAGGTCTAACAAAAGTAAAAAACCCTAGAGCGCTCTCCTCAGAAGATGCAACCAACTCCGAAAACATGGCACATGTGGAGGTTCCAAGGGGGAGGTCCAATCAATGATGTGTTAGAATAATGATAGGAGGGCGTATCAATGCATGACATATCCTCACTCATGCCAAGGGTCAAACATAGGTCCAATACATGCCAAGTCATCATCACGTGCTAGGGAGTACCACTATCATCCAATCAAGGAGGGGGAAACCCCACCCTAATGCCTCTAGCTACCCATGCATGCCTCCAAATATGTGTATGAGGTGGAGCGCTTCACCATAGGGGGACATAAGTCACCAATAAACCATCAACCAAGTGTTAGACCATGGAAATTTGAAGGGGCGCTCGCTCTAGGAGGCCCCAACAATGTATGACTATGAAAATACTATCAAATATGTAGACAACACATGAAAAATGTTAGCAAGTGCAATTTTATAATAACTCAATAATGTTTAAATTTATTATCCCATTAACCTTAGATTCACCATGGCATGACCATAGTTTATCTCTTATTGAATGTTAGACCCCTGAGACAAGGTGCATTTAGGTTTAAAAGTGAGGTGAGGGTGATGAAGTGAATGTTGTACTAGGGACAAAGTGTTCACGAATTGACCATCATAGAAATGTGAATGATTGATAGGCCTTCCCCTTAGCTTTCAAGAGCTAGGGGTTGTTTCTGCCTTACACACACCTAGGGGGAACAAATCATAAATTTTCAAGCTCGGTGTGTCCTTGGGGGCAAGTCTTGAGTCAGGTACTGCCACCTGCTCCTGACTCCTCCATTTAGGCCACTCCTAACAGAGCCAAGGGGGTAGTCCCTAAGGAAGAGTTGCTAAGGCTCTTGTTTAGTAATGATTGAGTGATTAGTGTTTGTTAGGAGTTTTGATAAAATCACCAAGTACTGCAATATTAAAACATATAATTCACCAGCATGATAATAACATTCACAACAATAATGACTTGAAGCAAATGATAAACAATGATAATATAACCAGTGCTGAAAATGGAGTTGAAAGTAATGGTTCTGAAAAGGAAATAATGTTGTGCAGTGTATCTTGGTTAATTTTAGATTTTAAGCTATGAGTAAGTTTAGGGGAGGGGATTCCCGATATATCGAGAGGTACCTGGGAATATGTCCGGATCTCGCACTAAGTGGCTTCACACAAGGATATGTGGGATGGATGGAGTCATAGGGGGATGTCCAACACGACACCAACAAGGATGTAGCCTGATGAGGCCCTGCGTTCACTTTCCAGTGGTTCCCGCTTCCTTTATGAAATTTTCCCACTTTTGTTTGCATTTGTCAACGTCGGCTTTTCGTTGAGTTATTTTGTCATGTCCCCAATTTTGGCCTAAGGAAAATAGACCAAGGTCACCTAAGAAGAATTTAGAAAATTATTAATGGTGACAAATAAGGAGAAAATAATTATTGGCTAATAATTGCCTAGTGCATGGTTTCTGCTGTTCTATAGTATTTTTCTATGGTATGGGCAAAAAGTAGATAATAGAACATGGTTTTCATTGGCCCATGGTATTTATCCATGGTATTGGAGACTTTTAAAGGATAAAAGGAGGCGGAGGCAAAGGGAAAAGGCATGCTTGAATATTTTGGAGATTTGTTCTTAAAACCGTCTAGGGGTTAGCCTAGAGTTTTCGTTTGGGGTTGGCAAACCCCATCCATCCATTCTGGTCTAGTTTCGGTGGTGTGACGGACCCACCCTAGCTGG
>LPNX010171638.1:220126-250329 GCA_001517045.1 Pseudotsuga menziesii
CAGAGCGTCATAATTGGAGTTGGCATCACTTTTAGGTTCTTGTTGAATGTATCTTGGCAGCGGCTATCCCAGCCATAGTTATTGTACTGTTTACTTTTTTTGTTAGTCATAATAAAGGTGCCATTATTATCTCGCCATTGTGATGTGTTATGGAATGCCTCTAACATGTTTGACGAAATGTCTATGAGAATGCATACTGCTGGTGAAAGTTATAAATCAATGTAAAATTGATTAATGTTAGTAATTCCATAGATTTTGTGATCATCCCGGATCTGGGATATTACATATTTAGGGAAAATTTAGTTTTATTTGTGTGAGTTGTTTAATTTAAATGTGAACAATTAGCAAGTGCACTCTTCTGCTTTTGATATCCCCAAGCTCAGGCAAGCCTGCGAGAGGTAGAGCATACATGGATGAGGCAAATGTTTATTCTGATTTTATGTAAAACAAGAAAAATGAAACTAATCTATACAACCCTTTAAGGACGGATTGTGTGCTTGTGATTTATTCTAAGCAATATATCAGTTTTGCATATAAGGGAACTACAGTGAGGGATCTCTTTCAAGACAAAGCCTTACTCGGGAAGTCAAGACTGGGTTAGATCTACAAATATAAAAGCTAAAGATTTTAAAGAAACCTTTGAAATAAAATCTAACTAGATAACACAAGCAAAACTAATCTAAACCTTTTAACTGAAAGAAGGAAATAAAAAGCCAATCACATCAAAGAACGATACAGACTTCCCCCAAATGGGGGAAGAGCCGTGTGGGAGCCGTTATCCCGCTTGCTCTTTTATTATTGGTTACAATCAAACTTCTTGAAAAGTAAGACACGTTTTGACCCTTGAAAATGGGTCAAAAGGGCTTAAAACTGATGCCGGGAAGAAGAGGAATGAAGAGGGGGGAGGTAGGATTGAGTATGGGTGCTCCAGATGGCTTAATATTCAAACATTCGGTTGCATCTCTCTCTCTTTTTCCATAGACCTGCTAAAAACCAGCAAGCTTAATATGCCAAATTAGTGGGTTAGATGCAAAAAAAAATACACTAAAAAATTACACTACTTAGTACTTGGAAAAATTTGGTATTTCAAATACTAAGAAATGATACCTAGATCTAAGCCTTTTGATGCTAAATAAGTGACTTTTAGATCTATGTCATGCACAAGCCTTTTAGAAATAAAAATATTTAAGTTTGGGGATTAGATTTATGTTTGCAACTTTTCAAAATAAGATCTATGTCATGCACAAGCCTTTTAGAAATAAAAATATTTAAGTTTGGGGATTAGATTTATGTTTGCAACTTTTCAAAATAAAGGTAGCCGGAAAAAGATAGTAGTTTTTTAATGAGGTGGAAGGCCACAACCCCAGCTGCTGAATCTTTTTTGTTTTGAGAAAAAAGGAGTGCCTGGAATTGCAAGATTAGTTAGATCCACAAAAACGTATTGAAGGCGAGCAAGATGCAACCGAGTTTCAGGATCTCCTTCAACCTAGATGACCTATCAACCTACAATCACACTCAACAAAAGAGATTAATCTAGTATATTATGTTAGGAGAAATAAGAAGAGTATAAGTATTTTCGACTATAGTCTACTACTCCTGATCTCAAATAACACAACATAAACAAGCAACTTGGGTCTTCAAATGCTTGCCTAATGGACTAGAAATAGCCTTCTTACGCTAGAATAGATCTACAACTTGAAGAAAGCAAACTTACAACCAGTTAGATTTCACCTCGATAATACATGCACAACATCACATCCATGAAAGTCCTTGCACAGTTTGGACCTCAAAAGTCTCAATTTTATTCATCAACAATACAACAATAGTACATACAGAAGCAGAGGTTCCTTACACACCGTCCCTGAATGAGGAAGAAAGCCTTGCTTTTATAGAGTTACAAACCCTTGGGGAGTGCACCAAATAACTAGAGTAGACATGAGTTAACTTGAGATGAAGTGGAGTGTTGAGAGAGATTGATTAGATTAACCGGAGTTAGGAGGCACCACATCTCCATAAGGAGATGCGCCCTCACCAAATCCCCCCTTACGAAACCACATGTGAGCTCAAGCACAACCTCCCAACGTGAGATACAACACACCCATGCTTTAGACTTAGGAAATGACGCCTTTGATTTTGGAGGAGATCTCGATCCCCTTCCTCATCACTCCATGCATGTGAGAAAAATGCGACATCACTATTTCGTGAGGGCCCATATTTGATCACGTGCGAATTATGAAGAGGGGGCACATTCAAAGCTTAGTGTATTCGCTAGCTTAATAAAATACCAATGTATTAACCCAACTTATCCTAAGTATGAAATGTCCCTCCTTAATAAACAATTTGCCACCCTTTTCATGTCATCATTTTTGACTTTTGACTTTGTCCTTAATGCCATTTGTCGTAATTTAGCATTTTTTTGATGTTTTGTTGCACCATTAAAGAAATAATGTTATACGAGACAAAATAGTCACTCGAAGCATAGGAAAAGTGGGTCCTGGGTTAAAGGAGGTGCTCTGAGTTTGAAAACGAGCCCATCCATGCCAAAAATGGACTGTAGACCACATTTTTATTACATTTTGAATTTTTCCATTTAAACCATTAAAAAATGGCCTAAAATTGGGGAAAAATTTATTTTTTTGGGAATTAAAAAACAACCAAAGGGGGACCTAGTACATGTTCATAATGACTCAAAACCATGTCTAACACACTTATATACATCGTTACACATGAACTTTACTAATCTCCCGGGGTTTAACGACCAAGACGACCATTCCATCTTTGGAGGAGCGGTGAAAAATTCGAAAATTATACATTGCTTATTCAGCATTGCATAATTGACAAGGGAAAAAACACCTTGGAATGATTGGATTAATGGCCAAGTCCTAGGAAGCCAAGTCTTTTACAAAAAAATTGTCGTGTTAGAATATCTATTACAATGCCCCGAAGGGGTATGAACATGCATTTTTATTTAAAAAGGGACCACAACTGGTCTTGATGAACCGTGGAACCTTTCGAGCACTGACAATGAACAACTGGCTTGTTCATGACTTCGGCGGCTCACTGGAAATCCACTAAATGCAAAATTAATGGATAACAACTAGCTCCAATTACAGGACATGTGCTCGATCTAGTCTCTTAGGCAAGGAGAGCATCCGAGAACACCAAAATCTCCAGTTTCTATAACTTGTAAAGACATCTTGACTTGACAAAAGCAACCTTTAGCAGCACAAGCTTTATATAAAATCAAATGAACCATAAGTTGCTTTATTCAAAGGAATGACAGAGCTTAACTAACAATTTATTTATTCTTAAGTATGGAAGGAAAATGCAAAAAGTTAATGCTCACTTTAAGGAGCTTATTTTCCTACTCTAAGCATAACATAAGAAGTTAGGTGTAATAGAAAATCCAATGTAGCCACCTAAGCATTATATTAATATAAAAAAGCTTTTCCTTGTCTTTGGTTACCAGCTAAAGTAAGGACCCATTTTTCAGAAAATGCAAACCTGCGTGAATATTCAAGATGGGAGGGTTGGATGGGAAATTATAGGTATGTAAAACCTTGCTAAAGTGCTTCCACAACTGGCAAGTCCTCTTGTATGCTTCTTCCATCCAAGATTGGATAGGACTAATGTACAAATTCGCATGATGAAGCAGATCATCATACCTATCGAAAAGGCTTATCTACTGATAACTCTGTGTGTAAGCCCCAAATTGCTCCAAATCATAGAGAACCTCTATATGCAAAGATGATGGCTGAGAAAAATCTTCAACTAATTGCACCCAATCTGCCTTTTCATTGCATTGCTTCTTCGGATCTTCATTACTAATACTTATGTGTGTTTCTGAATGATATGGCTTTAAATGATCATACGAAAATTCTGAATGCTCCTCTTCCATACCAAGATTTCCCAAGGTCTGAAGATCAACACTCCCTTCTCTAGACGTATCATAGATAGGACTCTCAACAAGATTTCCAAAAGTCTCATGGATGGGATTTTCAATAAAGGTCCAATAGTTATCATCCCCATCATTATCAGATATGAGAGATACTGCATCATGTCCTTGGCTATACCTGTCCACCTCATGCTCATAACAATCCTCCTCGATAGGTTTGGTTTCAAATATATTACAAGGAGTAAAGCTTTCCAAACCTTCATCACCATACAGTGGAGTATCATCATACACCACACTGACTTTATCATAGGTTTCTTTACAAGGCTCTGTAATGGTTTCTTCTTGAGGTAGGTCTGGAATACAAATGTGGTCACCATCACTGAAATAATCATGAGAACACTCCATGTCTTCCATACTTTTTGTTAGTGTAACATGAGGAGGGTCTTCAACAATGTCCTCAATCAATGATATTCCATGAAGCTCTTCAATGGGAAGCGTAACCATAAACTTTTAAATATCACCATCATCATGACACCACCGTTTAAGAAAAATCTCAAAGAAGTGTAAAAGGGAAGTAATGCTTTTAGTAGGAAGCTCCTCAAAGAACCATTCAAACACATCCCCATCCAAAGTGCAAGCAAATATTACCATCATGCAATCTTCATGATAAATGCCAGCTTTAACCAAAACATCGGTGATAGATGTGATGTGTAGGATGGCCGAATCACCATTTCCATGAAAGTCTTGGGTATATTCAAATACATCACTTAGGTCAAAATCATTGTTAGGAAAACCCAGAACGCCTAAAAATCAATGGGATGGAACCTATTGGCTAATTTAGCACCACACTTTTTCCTTTCATCATCCATATTGGCCATCAAAAGAATGCACTTGATATAACCATGGAAAATAACTTGTATTGAACTGGAGGAGCTGTCAAATAATGAGCTTTTAACATTTTACTATGTTGAATAGGCCCATCTACACACAATCAATCTCAACAATTTATATGAGGAACAAAGGTTTTATCCCTTCAATGGATGTTGCCATGTGATAAAAAATATGCATTTAAAATTTCTCACAAAAAATATTTTTTTGCTTTTTTTTTGTAACAAATTAAACAAAAGAATAAGGTTAGTGGAGTCGCTAGATGAAAAATGAAGAACTAATCTAAACAATCATCAAACAAAGCAAAAACAAAAAAGAAAGAAAAAGTCGTAACTCGGGAATAAAAAGATTTATCCCCTGCAACGACGCCAAAAGATGTTGCCGCCTTACACACACTTGTGCAGTGGGGGGGTTAGCGCAACATAAATATTCAAGATGCTCAGTGTGTCCTTGGGGGCAAGTCTTGAGTCAGGTACTACCACTTGCTCCTGACTCCTCCGTTGAGGCCACTCCTAACAGAACCAAGGGGGGTAGTCCCTAAGAAAGAGTTGCTAAGGCTCCTGTTTGTTAATGATTGAATGATCAGAGTGTTTGTTAGGAGTTATGATAAAATCACCAAGTACTGCAATATTAAAACATATAATTCACTAGCATGATAATAACATTCACAACAATAATGACTTGAAGCAAATGATAAACAATGATAATATAACCAGTGCCAAAAATGGAGTCGAAAGTAATGGTGCTGAAAAGGAAATAATGTTGTTCAATGTATTTTGGTTAATTTTAGATTTTAAGCTATGAGTAAATATAAGGGAGGGGATTCCCGATATACTGAGAGGTACCTGGGAATATGTCTGGATCTCGCACTAAGTGGCTTCACACAAGGACGTGTGGGCTAGATGGAGTCACGGGAGGATGTCCAACACTACACCAACAAGGATGTAGCCTGACGGGGCCCTGCGGTCACTTTCCTGTGGTTCCTGCTTCTTTTATGAAATTTTCCCACTTTTATTTGAGTTTGTCAACGCCGGATTTTCGTTGAATTATTTAGGGAAAATTTAGTTTTATTTGTGAGTTGTTTAATTTAAATGTGAGCAATTAGCGAGTACACTCTTCCGCTTTTGATATGCCCAAGCCCAGACAAGCCTGCGAGGGGGAGAGCATACACAAATGAGGCAAATGTTTATTATGATTTTATGTAAAACAAGAAAATTGAAACTAATCTATACAACCCTTTAAAGACAGATTGTGTGTTTGTGATTTATTCTAAGCAGTATATCGGTTTTGCATATAAGGGAACTACAGTCAGGGATCTCTTTCGAGACAAAGCCTTCCTCGAGAAGTCAAAACTGGGTTAGATCTATAAATATAAAAGATAAAGATTTTAAAGTAACCTTTGAAATAAAATCTAGCTAGATAACAAAAGCAAAACTAATCTAAAAATTTTAAGTGAAAGAAGGAAAGAAAAAGCCAACCACATCAAAGGATGATACAAACTTCCCCCAAATGGGGGAAGAGGGGTGTGGGAGCCGCTATCCCACTTGCTCTTTTATTTTTTTGTTACAATCAAACTTCTTGAAAAGTAGGGCACTCTTTGATCCATGAAAATGGGTCAAAATGGCTTAAAATTGCTGCCGGGGAAGAAGAGGAATGAAGAGGGGGGAAGGTAGGATTGAGTATGGGTGCTTAGGATGGCTTAATATTAAAAAATTTGGTAGCATCTCTCTCTCTCTTTTTCCATAGACCTGCTAAAAACTAGCAAGCTTAATATGCCAAATTAGTGGGTTAGATGCAAAAATACACTAAAAATTTACACTACTTAGTACTTGCAAAAAATTGGAAAAAATTGGTATTTCAAATACTAAGAAAATGATACTAGATCTAAGCCTTTTGATGCTAAATAAGTGACTTTTAGATCTATGTCATGCACAAGCCTTTTAGAAATAAAAATATTTAAGTTTTGGGGATTAGATCTATGCTTGCAACTTTTAAAAATAAAGGTAATTGGAAAATGATAGTAATTTTTTAATGAGGTGGAAGGCCTCAACCCCAGTTGCTGAATCTTTTTTGTTTTGAGAAAAAAAGGAGTGCCTGAAATTGCAAGATTAGTTAGATCCACAAAAAAATGTATTGAAGGAGAGCAAGATGCAACCGGGCTCAGGATCTCATTCAACCTAGATGACTTGTCAAGGTACAATCACCCTCAACAAAAGAGATTAATCTAGTATATTATGTTAGGAGAAAGAAGAAGAATATAAGTATTTCCGACTACAGTTTACTACTCCCGATCTCAAATAACACAACATAAACAAGCAACTTGGGTCTTCAAATGCTTTCCCAATGGACTAGAAATAGCCTACTTATGCGAGAATAGATCTACAACTTGAAGAAAGCAAAATTACAGCTAGTTAGATTTTACCTCGATAATACATGCACAACATCACATCCATGAAAGTTCTTGCACAGTTTGGACCTCCAAAGTCTCAATTTTATTTATCAACAATACAACAATAGTACATACAGAAGCAGAGGTTCCTTCTACACTATCCTTGAATGAGGAAGAAGGTCTCACTTTATAGAGTTTACAAGCCCTTGGGGGGTGCACCAAACAATTGGAGTAGACATGAGTTAAATTGAGATGAAGTGTAGTGTTGAGGGGGATTGATTTGATTGACTGGAGTTAGATCTCCATAAGGAGATGCGCCCTCACCAAACTCCTACAAAACCACACATGAGCTCAATCCCAACTTCCCAACGTGAGATATAACACACCCATGCTTTAGACTAAGGAAATGACGCCTTTGATTTAGGAGGAGATCTCGCTCCCCTTCCTCATCACTACATGCGTGTGAGAAAAACGCCACATCACTATTTTGTGAGGGCCCATATTTGATCATGTGCTAATTATGAAGAGGGGGCACATTCAAAGATTAGTGTATTCGCTAGCTTGATAAAATACCAATGAATTAACCCAACTTATCGTAAGTAGGAAATGCCCCTCAATAAACAATTTGCCACCCTTTCCATGTCATCATTTTTTACTTTTGATTTGATTTTTGACTTTGTTCTTAGTGTTATTTGTCGTATTTTAGCATTTTTTTTACGTTTTGTCTCATCGTTAAAGAAATAATGTCATACAGGACAAAATAGACACTCCGAGGATAGGAAAAGTGGGTCTCAGGGTAAAGGAGGTGCTATGAGCTTGAAAACGAGCCCATCCATGCCAAAAACGGACTCCAGAACACAATATTACATTTTGAATTTTTCCATTTAAAGTTTTAAAAATGACCTAAAATTGCGAAATTAAAAAAAACCATAGCTCCTAGTACATGTTCATAATGGCTCAAAACCATGTCTAACATGCTTATATACATCGACGCATGAACTATAATAACCTCCCGGGGTTTAACTACCAAGACGACCATTCTAGCTTTGGAGGAGCGGTGAAAAACTTGAAAATTATACATCGCTTATTCAACATTGCATAATTGTCAAGGGAAAAAACACCTTGGAATGATCGGATCGATGGCCAAGTCCTAGGAAGCCAAGTCCTTTACAAAAAGTTTGTTGTGTTAGAACATATATTACAACGTCCGCAACGGGTATGAACATGCATTTTTATTAACAAAAGGACCACAACTGGTCTCGATGAACCGTGGAACCTTTTGAGCAGCGACAATGAACAATTGGCTTGTTCATGACTTCGTCGGCACACTGGAAATCCACTAAGTCAAAATTAGTGGATAACAGGGGTGATAACTTTGTTTCCACATGTGTGACTTTGAAGGGAGCATTTTTCTTGAGTTACACTTTCAATGTGCCTCTTTTTTGCGGTCCCTTTATTTTATTTTTTGTGTGCCTTTTTTTGTCTTAGCCCCTTTTCTTTAGATTTGGCTTTGATAACTCAAGAACTAGGGAACTTAGATTTTTTGCAAAGGGGCATTACTCGCATATATAACATTTTTTACCTACAACAACCCTAGAGTTTCTTTGACCCTTCCTTTGATTAGTCACGTTCATACGGAGGAATATTTTTGAGGCCTTAGAACATAACATATGATAAGTAAATTATGAAAAGGGACATAATGGAAATGGGTGAAAAGGCTAGTGGAATGACATGGCATAAAACATGGCTAGGTAGAAAGTTTGAAATGATGTGAAATGCGTGTTATGCCTACTTAAATTCCTAGGGATACAAGCTAACTCATAAGGTTACACACTTATTTAAGGGAAAATTATGACCACACCATGATACATCTTTAGCTATGAAACAACAGATTTGAAGTACATGAGCCACTGTAGAGCAACACTAGTGACCCCTTGTAAATTTTCTTTAGAGCTTCTGATCAGATTACTACATCCAATAAAATTAATCGAAATGCATGCGGAATTAAATTCTTAGATCTGATTTTATGAACAACAATACATAAGCTCAAATAACTAATAATACACAATAGAATAAGAAACCATAAACACAGTATTTTTACCTTGGAAACCCCAATGGGGAAAAACCAACAAACTAGGGCTTTCTTGAAATTCGAGCTAGATAAAAGAAATAGAAATGATTACAACATATATTTCATAGATAGAAGATTATGATGCCTTGGGAGGCGTGCCAGATCTAAAGGCCAAACCCACATTGCTTAATAACTACAACTGTTGCGTTATCGGAAGTGCGCCCTTGCTCACACGTGTCTCCCAGCTGTAGACTTGGAAAAGTGTGCCCTATGTTCTCCTCTGAAATCTTTGATGGCATCGACTTTGAATCACTGCCTCAGGAAATGCGCCTCCTCTCAATCATTGAAGAAATGCGCCCTTGCTCTCTCTCTTGCCCTCACGGCTACTAAAATGTGCCCCTGCTCTCTGCTCTCTAACTGCTCAAGAATTTGCTCCCTCTCAATCAATATCTGAATGAGACAATGTGTAGATCAACTGAACTTTTACCCTCTGCCCCTCTTTTATAATTTACCAATGACTTTTAGGGTTCCAAAACCCTAATTTCAGTTCCGCATAATTTTTTTTAATTAATGAACTTTTTCTCCATAAATTAATAAATGTCACTTGCATGGAAAAGTAAAAGTTTGGACATCTCATGCATGCTTCTGACACTGAAGCCATGCAGAGCATTTGTCCTCAGTTACTCCAAAAATCAACCCTCATGTTCATATCCCACATAGAAGAAGGCATACCTCATGTGTCAACAAGTGTAGCAAATGTCATAACATTGGCATCAACTAAAATAGTTTCCATCAATTTTAGGCACATAGATGGTGATATGAGCAAGTTGGAAGTGTCTCTGGCAAATATCCATGGGCAAACCATAGATCTAGAACTGATAGATGTGATCAAACTCACAAAGGCATCGATCATCAAGTCATTCTTACATGTTAGGGGTTATCAAAGCTCAATAATTTTAATGCTTTTAGATGTTGCTGATTCATTACAAATTCCTTGCAAAGAACTCGGTCTAAAGGCCTTGTAATGGAACATTTTCCATTTGGAAGGGGGTAATGTGTGGAGGTTCTCCCTCTTATTTCCTTTTTCTATTTAATTTTTGAATGTATTATCCTTCATCTATCAAGTAAGTTGTTGCTGGAACTCATATGTCATTGTAGGACAACACCTTCATAACTTTGTTCATGAATGGAAACCCTATCTCTTCAGGACCAATTTTTGTATTTATTTTCAGTATTATTAAGGTTGATTGTCGCATGCTCTTAGCATCACTTTCCTCCTCAAAAATCCACAAAATTTCCCTCTTTAGAGTGATGTTTCTTTACACCATTTGCCCAAGATTTGATAGGCACTAGTCCCTTATCCTCCATCACCCATTTTCTTTTCTTTTCTACAACCTCTTGTTTTGTTAAGGCTTACTCTTCATTTTTACATTGAGCACCCATTCCATAGCCTTGACGATCCTACCTTAGGGAATCCGCCCTTGTGCTAGAAAAGAACCAGCCTAAAGTGTGGGGGAGAGTTGCTAAGGTGATAGTGGGAAACCTTACAAAGTTACACAAAACGATCACCTTGGTGCCTGGGTCTTTACATTTTTGTGGGTGCTAATTTTGGTTGTAACACTACCCTTCTTTGCCTTTTCAAAAAAACGAATTGCATCTACCTTTTCTTGTTGCCTTGAAGAAGACTATAATTTGATTTCTTCCTTCACAAGATCACACTGAAACTTTGCAAACTTTGTCAAGGTCTCACGAGTACAAACATCTTGAACAAAAGGCATCTAGGAGGGAACAAGTGCTTTCAAAGTAATGGGCAATAACCCTTGATTCTTCACCTATGTTCCAATGGCAGCTAACTGATCTCTCAACTTAATATTCCTGGTCAACTAGCTCATCACAGTATTTGTTTTGCTCATATGAATGGCTGAAAGTTGGTTTCATAAGAGCATTTATTGAGAAACACGAGTTTTAAAACAACTAAATCAAATCTCCAAACATGTTCTTGTCTTCTCCTTTGCAATGTGAGAGTTGAAATGATCCTCTCTAAATCAAGAATGATTATCTTAGCCTTGGCTTCCTACTTTTAATGAGTGGCCAATTGTGCTGGATCGATAGGTTCTCAACATGCTCCCAAAGATCGACTTCCTCCATGAGTATTTGTTATCTAAGCTTCCATGGAACAAAAATGGAAGCTCCATCCAACTTGTCACACTCCCTGTTATCACTAAAAGATGCACCCTGACTGCATAAGGAGCATGGCTAGTGAATCTTTAAAATTGGTTTAATGGGTAACTGAGTTGATAGAGTGCTGGAGGTATAACAGTACAAAGATCAGGCTAGGTTTAAAGATTAAACAACAGGAAATGTATCATTGTAAAATACAGTAATAGGAAAGACTACGAGCATGAGTTTATAAAGAATAAATGTGGTTCTACAACAGGACATTTTAAAGGTAATTGCACATCATTATAAGAATCTTGTAATGGATTATCAAGACCACACACAAGACAAAATCATAACTAGATACAATTCATGTATAAAAGCAAAACAGGCTCATGATTATAATCATTTCAAAGCAGTCATTTCATATTAAGATATACAAAATGCATACAACAGTTTGACTTCTAATACATCCTCAGCCCTCTCGGCTGGAACCCCCCTCTGCAATTTCTAATCCTCTCTTTTATAATATTACATTACCATTTTTAAGGATTGAACAGTCCTCCCCCAAAAAATGGTCTGTTGCAAATTTAAAATAAAGACAATCTCGAGCTCCCTGGCAAAAAATCTGGAGAAGATAGCTCAACTGTCAGCTATTAATACCAAGTGTCCCTTTACCAAATATTTGACTGTCACCTCATCACCAATTGCCCTCAAAATCTGTAACTGGCAAGAAATTTGGAACTGAATGTTTGAATAATTCTCTATCTCCCAATACTCTGCCATTTTAAACTCAACATCTGGCTGAAGTGTTTGATGTAGATGTACCAATCTTTTCTGGCAGCATAGTTGTAAAGCTTCCTATAATTTGAGCGATCTCAGACTTTCAATCTTGTTTCCAACGGACTTTGGACGCATTGCTAGGTGTGTGTGAGTGATCGGATGCCACCTTAACACGGGACAGCAGAAATCACTGAGTCAAATCAAACACGATACCCACAACGACAGCCACCGGAATAAAGACCTGCTATCTCAATCTTTGAACATTTAGCATTTTGTCATTACATAAGTATTTGATGGAGCTATCAGTATTTAAACAACAAATGTGATATAATTTTTTAAACATTGATCTCCCTTAACATCACTGAACATTCCACCTGTCAACATTTCTTTATGGAATTTGGGCAGAGTATTTTTATTGGTAACATCAATAAGTTCATCATCAGATTGGCCCCACCTATTTGCAACAATTGCCAGAATTGGATCTCTTTTCTCACATTCAACAAGTGGTTCTACAGGAAGGAGAAAACGAACTGACAAAATAAGACCTTAAATGAAATCCTCTAGACAATCATCATTGAGTAGTTAGTAAACAACTAAATGAGCATTGCTTGGATTGAGTTTCTGGACATAGCCTTCAATGTAGCATAGCATGTTGTTTGAATACAAGTAGTAAATAAGATCTGGTACAAAACCAAATTGGTCGCAAACATTTATCAGGAGACGGGCATCTGGAAGTCTCGCTTCCATCAGGAAATTCTTTGTTTTCTCTGCGTCATAGAAGTTTGACTTTCTCGTTACACGCTTAACCCCTTTGATTCGACCAGTTTTAGCTGCTGCTTTAATGTATTTAAAGTGAATATCAAGGTCCTCACTGGAGCTCAAATATGAACCTAAAGAAAAATAGAGTCCTTCATATGACTTGAACTGCTTCAAAGAATTTGATAAAATAGGTGGAACAGATCTTGTGACAACATCTGGCTCCGTCTGCGATAGAGACTTCCTTGCAAGGCTCCAATAACCTAGTAGTTCCAGTGGCCTTTTTTATTGGGCTGGAGTCTATCGATCTACGGTAAATCAACATACTGAAAACCAGACTGCTTTTCTGCATTGCTTAACTGAAAACAAATCCACTGAATACACTGGAAAATAAATGCTCGAAAAGCGAGCTTATTTATTTACACTGTTCATACTTGAGCAATCAAAAACTTCTTTTCAAATATAGGAAAACTTCCAATATAACCAATCCAGAAGTTTATGAATTAACTGAGATTTGCTTCCATCTCTGAGTATATAAAAGACTGAAAAAACTTGAAAGCACAAAAACATATGATCCAAGAAACCATACCCACAGATTTGAAATTCTGTGCTTAAAAGATGAAAGACACAAGACTTATTACTCTGCTTTGCTTCCATGTAACTTGCTACAGGGTCATAGAAATTGTTAGAAGAAGCAAATCGAGAATAGGTAACTACCACATCTTCTTGTTTATGTGAAATCACTGCTTGATAAATGACATCAAATTTCTTGGATTGTTGGAGATGAAAGAGAAGAAAATTGAAAATTACCTCCTTGGTCTCTGAAATATCCAACTGAGACAACTACATTTGGTTTAATATTTCCTTGAAATTCTTTGTCTAGAATAGAGGATATGGGCTTTCTGCTTTCCGAAGATTGCTGCTCAAAAAGACACACTATACACTGATTTGGTGACCCAACATCATCACTCTCATTGTCCTCGTAGATGTCATACATAGGTCTGTTGCTGAAGATTTCTGTAAATACTGATTCAAAAGGCCGTTCTTCCAATTCATCTGAGTATTCATCATATATAGGCTCACTGTTTAAAATTTCAATAGGTGCTGAAACATAAATCTTTTCCTCTCCATTATTGCTCTTTTCAAACAGCTCAAGAATGGAAATCAATGGCTTCTCAAACTGCTTTTCGACCTTTGATGCATGAGAAAGTATAGTGGACAGATCTAACTTCTCATCATTTCCCTTAATACCTGGGTCAGATTCTTGTTCATGATAGAAAGGTTGATTTGAAAAAGCATTAGCATGATCTTCTTCATTATTATCATCTTTTTCATTTAAATTTGAAGTGACAGGTACATAAGGAGAAAGAAAATCCTCTTGCTGTAAAACAGAGTTATGAAAAAATACAGCAAACAATAAATTATCTTCTTCCTTCCCAGCCTTATCATCCCGCTGATCTGAATTTGAAGTAGTAGCATTCTCAATTACATAATCATGGATTTTACCATCAACTATGAGTTGTGAATCTTCCTCGGAAGTAGCCATAGAAAATATTTCATCCTCATCATGCAATTCACATTCCTCACAACAATTTTCAAATAAAAACTCATCTGAAAAGTACCTTTTACAGTGCTCATGGAACACTGTGTGGAAGTCCTTCAAGGATGAAATGCTGGAAGGAGGCAATGAGAAATACCACTCACGTGCATCACCATCCAATGAATACATGAACATCTTCATACGAACATCCTCATGCTGTAAATCTAGTAGATTCATGCATTCATGGAACTTGATGAAGTGATCAGCAGGATTATCTTCTCTCCTTTCTCTGAAGATAGGCAGCAAATCTCCCCATTTTGTCATACTCGGTACTGGATGTGGGAAACTATGTCACCGTATTCGGTGATTTTTCGCCTTAAAATTCGAAATTTGGCGTTTTTTTGTGGTCGACGAATTAAAGAGTTGAAAATTGGTGATTTTTTTTGCTGCCCGCAGGTTAACCCTAGTCCCTCCAAAACTAATGGCGTGCACATTGTTCTGGTGGAGCTGCCGTCACGAATCCCTGAAATAATTGTGGAGGCTGCCGTCGCGAATCCCTGAAATAATTGTGGAGGCTGCCATCGTGAGGCTCGAGGCTACAGTTGTGGTAGGCGAAGAGTCGCGGATGTTGGCACAGAGTCATTGACACTGGCGTACAGGCTCCGATTGTTGTGGGTGGCTGGTGCAAAGTCGCAGATGGGTTCAGCGTAGTCTCGACTCCCGACGGACGCCAATGATCAATCTCCCGAAACAGATGCCGATGATCAATCTCCCGAAGTTGCAGTTGACCGTGTATTTTTCGAGTTTTTTATTTGTTAACATAATATACATAAATTGTGATATAATTTTGTAAAGGTAACTTATGTATATATTANCCGATTTTTATCAAAAAGATTTTGTTGCCGATTTTTTTTCGAATTTATTTCCTGTCGAATTCGAACACGAACTCGAACCAGGTGAGTTAGGTGGGAAACTAGGAATTGTAGAAAAGTCAAGAGGTGCAAACCTTCGAGCCACAATGGCCTTCATTCGATCTTGTGATGGCATTCTGGATCCTCAACAAATGGAGTCACCTTTGGATTCTTTGGAGTCGCCCGGTGAAGAAATTTGCAGCCACTATGTCACCAGCCTTTGTTCACCATCAAAGTCTGGATATATTCGTTGTCGTACAGCCCAGGGAAGTATGCCTTCGTTCCTTCGTCCCCGGCAACAGCGCCAGAAGATGTTATCACTAAAAGATGCACCCTGACTGCATAAGGAGCATGGCTAGTGAATATTTAAAATTGGTTTAATGGGTAATTGAGTTGATAGATTACTGGAGGTATAACAATACAGAGATCAGGCTAGGTTTAAAGATCAAACAGCAGGAAATGTATCATTGTAAAATACAGTAATAGGAAAGACTACAAGCATTAATTTATAAAGAATAAATGTGGTTCTGCAACAGGACATTTAAAGGTAATTGCACATCATTATAAGAATCTTGTAATGGATTATCAAGACCACACACAAGATAAAATCATAACTAGATACAATTCATGTATAAAAGCAAAACAGGCTCATGATTATAATCATTTCAAAGCAGTCATTTCATATTAAGATATACAAAATGCATACAGCAGTTTGACTTCTAATACATCCTCAGCCCTCTCGGCTGGAACCCCCCCTCTGCAATTTCTGATCCTCTCTTTTATGATATTACATTACCATTTTTAAGGATTGAACAATCCTCCCCCAAAAGATGCTCTGTTGCAAATTTAAAATAAAGACAATCTCGAGCTCCCTGGCAGGAAATCTGGAGAAGATAGCTCAACTGTCAGCTATTAATACCAAGTGTCCCTTTACCAAATATTTGACTGTCACCTCATCACCAATCGCCCTCAAAATCTGTAACTGGCAAGAAATCTGGAACTGAATGTTTGAATAATTCTCTATATCCCAATACTCTGCCATTTCAAACTCAACATCTGGCTAAAGTGTTTGATGTAGATATACCAATCTTTTCTGGCAGCATAATTGTAAAGCCTCCTATAATTTGAGCGATCTCAGACTTTCAATCTTGTTTCCAACGGACTCTGGACACATTGCTAGGTGTGTGTGAGTGATCGGATGCCACCTTAACACGGGACAGCAGAAATCACTGAGTCAAATCAAACACGATACCCACAACGGCAGCCACCGGAATAAAGACATGCTATCTCAATCTTTGAACATTTAGCATTTTGTCATTACATAAGTATTCGATGGAGCTATCAGTATTTAAACAACAAATGTGATATAATTTTTTAAACATTGATCTCCCTCGGCATCACTGAACATTCCACCTGTCGACATTTTTTTATGGAATTTGGACAGAGTATTTTTATTGGTAACATCAATAAGTTCATCATCAGATTGGCCCCACCTATTTGCAACAATTGCCAGAATTGGATCTCTTTTCTCACATTCAACAAGTGGTTCTACAGGAAGGAGAAAACGAACTGACAAAATAAGACCTTTATTGAAATCCTCTGGACAATCATCATCAAGGAGTTAGTCAACAACTAAATGAGCATTGCTTGGATTGAGTTTCTGGACATAGCCTTCAATGTAGCGTAGCATGTTGTTTGAATACAAGTAGTAAATAAGATCTGGTACAAAACCAAATTGGTTGCAAACATTTATCAGGAGACGGGCATCTGGAAGTCTCGCTTCCATCAGGAAATTTTTTGTTTTCTCTGCATCATAGAATTTTGACTTTCTCGTTACACGCTTAACCCCTTTGATTTGACCAGTTTTAACTGCTGCTTTAATGTATTTAAAGTGAATATCAAGGTCCTCACTAGATCTCAAATATGAACCTAAAGAAAAATAGAGTCCTTCATATGACTTGAACTGCTTCAAAGAATTTGATAAAATAGGTGGAACAGATCTTGTGACAACACTCCCCAAGACCGAAAGTCATCTTACACATCTTGAAGCAATCCTCAAGTGCACAAAGAAACAAGATACGAAGTAGACAAAACTCTTTAGGGTCCCGAGCGTTTCTTTCAAGCAACCTAGGGTATCATACTCAACAACCTCAAACAAGGTCAAGCACCTCTCCCAGGTATTCTTCAGCTGGAATACCAACTCCCTCTTACACTGAGTAATCTCAACCACAAAAGCTCTGATACCTGTAGAAATTTCTGCACTCTACGACTTTTAATGCAAAACATAAATTTCACTTCTTTCCTAGAGGATTTTCAAATCTTAACCCTGTGAATTTTCAGCTTTGGGGCTGTTATGAAGTATAAATAAAACAACAGCAACAACGGACAATATTTCACCTTTAACAACCCCAATACACTAGGCAATTCAAACGAAAAGATACCAATGGTTGACTATAAGTGTCAGCCTTCTAGGGCAATCTTATCATGGAGAAAAACAGTTATGAAATTCAATTTACGACAGCTGTAAATATAACATCGAATTGCCCTATCTTCTTCAATTTTAATGTTAAGTCACTTAACAATTTTAGCATTAATTTATATCAAATCAACAAAACATACAAGCGCTGGAACTTATGAAACCATGAAGAAATTGATGGCGTAAAATCAAATCTGCAATAGAGAGAATTTTGGACAGCTGAAAACTTCATATATTTGTATAAAGATGAAGTTCATGCACATACCTTAGTCTTATTTCAAGGCTAGTACAATTCTCTAGTTCTCCAAAACCTTAAGTACGAAAAAACAGAAAATCTTGACCAACACCAAGTACTTTGAACAAGCATCACACTAGCATGTCCTCGAAGGCAAGCCATCTCCTCTTCTTCTTCACTTCAACAAGCACAACCTAGGGTTTAATCACAAAACCCTAGCTCAAGAAACTCTAGCACCTACAAGACAAGCGAGAAAGTACAAAGATGAAGATCTAAAGGAGAGAGAAAGACTAGTGCGCTCCTCTTAGTCACATCTTTAATATGAGTGATAAGAATGATGAATTATAGAAAGACCATCTCAAATGTCTTTTTCACAATAGTAAACCTAGTAAGAGAAAGGTCCCAACAAAGATGCCCTCTTTCCCTTTCATAGCTTCTGTTAGGGTTTCCTCATGAACCCTAGCATCTCACACCAAAAAAAAAGTAGAAAGAGTATAGTGCAATTGTGATGAGGAAAAGGACTCTCTTCTTCCTCTATATATATCAGAGGTAAGGGAGGCCAACAATACATATGTGGGCCTAAATGTTGAGAAATGTAGCTTGGACAAGAACCTATTGCACATGTTTAGTGTGAACATTCAGGAAGTGGTTCAAGACATTTCAAAAGTAACCACTTAGGAAAAGTGATTAATTAATTCTATTTTTTTAATTCACTTTAAAAAAGTGAAAAGTCTAATGTTTTTCAGTTAAGTCTAATGAAGTGTATTTAATACATTAATGACTTATACTAGGATTTGATCTCAAAATGAGATTATGGTTTTGGTAGATTAAGTTTTTTGGCAAAGCATAAATTCAAACCGTATAGAAAGATTTGTACACACTTATTGTTTGACATGGACAATGAGCGGAGGAGAGAAAGCAAAGACAAAGAAGCAGACCAGCTGTCATACAACAACCATACAACAGGGTCGTACAACAACCATACTACAACCTTGCAACAAGGTTGCACAACTGCTGTCTCACTTTCTATAGGCCATAGCACTCTTTAGCAGGCTATACACCTCAGTTTGGGGTGGATTTATCAAACAAACAATTGCTGGTTTTTAGCTGTTTGTAGAGGTTGCCTTGTAAGCTTTGATTATTGGAATGATAAGCTGATTTGAAGGATAGATTTCTCGTGTATGTGTGTATTTTATTTACGCTTTCGTATTTATTGTTTCCAACTATTGTGTGTGTTACTGCTCAAACTAACAGTCCTTTCAAAGTAGACTATGTATGGTCTTGTGCTAGTGATGGTAAACATGTAAGAGGAGGTAAGACCCACTGTCACCTTAGTCTACCTCCATAACTTCTTCGGGTAGCTCCTAAACCCAGGGGAGAGTCCCTAATGGAGGAATGGGTACCTGCAATCACCCTCCTACTAGCCTTATAGCCGAGATTAGTGCCTTATATGGAGTCAACAATGAATAACAAAGACACATAAAACATATAAAGGAGTTAGTTCAATCTACCTGTCAACATCAATCACTATCACAACTTCCAATGCACTTCACAATTCCCAAGGTAGGGTTTCATACTTCCCAAGGTACTAACTCAGAAAAGTGCGCTCTGAAGGGGAGAAGATCAAGTGAACTAGGGCACACTTGATGATCTAGTCAGAATTGGCAAAAACCTTGCAGAAACCCTAATTTGGGCAAGTTCACTTTTCTTAATGCACCAAAACAAATGAGGATACTCTTAGAGATCTGTGGATAAATCCACTAGGGCGAAATTTGTGGGTGGACCAAAATGATCAAATTGCAAATATTTTTGGTTTTATGAATTTATCTAAATTTTTAAGGTTTTTTCAATATAGAAATGCATGTAAAATAAAAGACAAATAAATTGGTAAAAGAAAGATGGTTTTGTTGAAAAAGATAGGGCATACGATTCTTGTCTCAATCCCTAGGGCATTGAGAGATCGGTACCAACATCCCTCTTTTGAAATGGCTTCCAATACTTGCAACTAGGGCATCAACTAGCAACCTTAAGGGTTAGGTAGAGGAGCCTAATTAGGGAAATAAAGGGAATCCAAGGCCCAATGCAATGCTAGGTTAATATCAACAAGAAACACCAACACATAAGAGTAATGCACCATAAAGCATCATTAAACTAGGTCAAAGTATAACTTACTCATTCTTTAACAAAGATGAGCATAATTTTGTCCTCGGACATCTTTGTGCTTGATTTAGTACAACCGTTCTAGCATCAACCAAAGCATGTGTAATAGAAACCCTAGATGCCACTTCAATCAACCTTCTAGCAAAGAAGATCATCCCAAGAGAGGTGTGCATAGCATCAAGAGCTCCAATACACTAGTAGAAAAAGAAAATATCTCATACTAAACCCATATTTTGTTGTGTTTTTACTATGAGAGTGAGACTTTATTTATATAAGACTAGCCTCACCTAATTTTAAGTTGTTATCCTATAAGATAATGTGAAAATATAACATTTTGGCTTGCTCACGCATAAATTTGGGGGCTAAGCCACTAAAAGACATAAAATAACAATATAAAAGTGCAATTACGCTACACCAAGTGCTAGATGTGCCAAAAGGAGGACGTCATTCCCCAACTAACCCCAACAGATGTGTGCCCTTAACATCCTTTATTATCCTTGTAGGCTTATATATAGGAAGTACAAATTGTGGGTACACAACCCAGAGGAGGGTAAAATAGGTCCAAGTGAGCAAAAAGGTGTGCTAAACAAATTCTTTCACCTTTTACATGGAAAATAAGTGAGTGTGGTCATGCGTCCAAGTGATTAGCCCCCCAAGGGCACCAACCCCTATAGAGAGAGCGCCTCCTGAAGGTGGAAATCAAGTGGACCATCCATGACAAGATCAGGGGTATTTAGCCCCAAATCAACACTCTATGCTCAAATCTTGGCTTTTACATAGCAAAAAATAACTTTTTCGTAGGGGGACTTGTAGGGAATGTTGTAGATATTGTGATCCGTAACAATGTGATTGATGTTATGTTCAGAATTTAAATTTGTGCATTAATTGATTCGATCGAGAGCATAAGGACAATAATCAACCAGGCTAGGAAAATTTACTTTGTATCAATGCTTCAGATTGTGATTAGTATTCTCAAGGGTTAACTATAGTAGATAAACTACTTGGAACAGTGGTCAACAATTACTGACAACGTCGAAAACATTTGCCAAAAACAAGGACTAACAATGAAAGGGTTTTTAGAGTTTGTGCATTATATCTCAAAGATGGCATCAACTAGCCTTAGATTCGAGGGTAGATTGGAAGGTGCCTCAAATTTCCTATTTTGGAAAGTCTGCGTCACACCCTCCTTGGAAGAAAATGATCTTTGGGACATTGTCAAGGAATCAGGATACTGTGACTCAAGTGAAGGCTAAGTAGATGATCATGGATTCTATAAAGGATCGTTTGATCCCTCACATATCTGAGAAGAAGATGATGAAGGACACAATTAATGCCTTGGTTAGCCTTTACTAGAGAAAGATAAACATAAAGATGATATTGTGAAACAGACTCAGAGCTACAAAGATGATTAGATCAGACACAATTACTAGTTACCCGATGAAGGTCACATAGATTGGTGATCAACTTGCAGCAATTGGGGAGAAAATTGTAGAGGCAGAGTTGGTAATCATGGCATTGGATGAATTCTCAACTTCATGGGGAAACATTTGTCTAGGGCATCTATGCTCGTGAGCATCTTCCCTCCTTTGAAAGATTGTGAGATAATTGTATCCAACATTAGACTTAGATGGAGTCAAGGGCCAACAAGAAGGGTGGTGACGATGACCTTGCCCTATTTGTTCAAATAAAGAAGCACGGAAGTAAATGACCCACCAAGAGCATGGGAGATAATGAGGATTCAACCTCACAGCTAAGGAAGAAGGACTTGAGTAAATTCAAGTGTTTCATATGTCATAAGCATGAACGTTATGCATCACAGTGTCTAGACAAGAAGAAGGATAAAGGGAAGCAACAACAACATCTGGTAGATGCCTTTGCTAAAACTTAGATGAACGAGTTTGCCTCCAAGTTCGAGAAGGATTTCTTGATGGTATCTTGCCTTTCTTCTATCACAGTTCCAAGGGATGCATGGTATGTAAAAAGTGGCACATCTCAGCATATGACATTAGCTAGACAATTGTTTTCAAGTCTAAAAGAGTACAACTTAGGAGTTTAGGTTGAGCTTTGTGATGATGCCAAGTATCTAGTAGCAGAAGTTGGTACTATTCCCTTCATGTTAAAGTTTTAGGGTTAGAGGAGCTTTTATCATAAGTAATAAACTTTAATGCATGAACATATAAAATCAGATTCAGAATAGTATTGCTCTAATAAAATTTGAACTGTAATAAAACAAGCATAATTTTCATCTCTTTCAACTTAACGCTCCATTAGTCATTGCGTTAAAGTTGGTCATCGAGATTCATCAAATGCCATGTATAGTAACAACATAAAAATAATCTATAGTAGATATCAGCAGTAAAGAATCATAACCAATATTTGAATCATCCTTATACTCAGATATTTCAGATTTGATCTTGTCACCGAAGGGACAAGTCAACTAGGCAAACAATTTGTACCTTGAGAGAGACCCTAAGAGGGTTAAAGCAGAAGCATACTGATCCAAACTTCTTAGTCAACAAGCATAGTCATACCCAGTACAATCATGTTGACAAAGGACACATAGTCATGCTGAGTAAGTATGCAGTCACATTTTGTAGAGACCAACATCCGTAGATTTGCATAGTCATGCTTGTAGGAGACACATGGTCATGCTGAGGAAGACCCACAGTCCACACTAGAAAAACAGGCTCATGATCACGCTGGGTGAAACCCACAGTCCACACAAGCTCACGATCATGCTGGGTAAAATACACAGTCCACACAAGCTCAAGATCACGCTGGGTAAGACACACAGTCCACATAAGAAAGGCAAACTCATTGTCATGTTGAGGAAGACCCACAGTCGACACTAGAAAAACAGGCTCACAATCACGATGGGGAAGACCCACATTCCATATTTGAAAGGCAAGCTCACGGTCACGCTGTGGAAGACCCAGTCACACATGAAGGATAAAGTCACAGTCACGCAGGTGCAGAAGAGCATGCTCAGCTAGTGGAGGAACCAGTCACGCTGGAGTAGAGAACGTTCATGCTGAGACCACGCAGGAGCTCACGCGGAAGAAGAATGAGACATGACCATGCTGAGGTGGAAACCACAGTCCCGCGGGTAAAAGATACAATCGCACAGGAGCAGCAGGTAAGCACAAACAAGCTGGGCAGCAAGGATACCACCACAATCTAGAGCTACGGGATGGATCCACGCGAGGTAGAGGCACGCGAAGAAGATAATCATGTGGAGTAGAGATCGAAGGTCACGCAGAGCAAAGATCGTAGCCATGCATAGGAAGAGACTTGCGAAGGACTAGTCACAACAGTCACGCGGGCAATGTAGAGTCAAGCGAATGCTAATGGAGGAGTAATCTAAAGAATCAGATCTCGATTCACATTAGAAAACAGGCTCACGATCATGTTGGGTAAAACCCATAGTCCACACTAGAAAATAGGCTCACGGTCATGCTGGGTAAAATCCATAGTCACGGTGGAGGAACACGTGAACACAAACATGGTGGAGGAGTACAATCATGGTGTTGAGGAGGTCACGCAGATGAGAGATCATGCGGATGAGACAGACCATGCGGATGCAGTGGGAAAAACCGGTCATGCAAATGCCAAGTGAGCCATGTGGGTGGTGCAGCAAGGAAAGCCCAGTCACACATGCAAGGTAAGCCACGGGGGTACAGACAGAATCCGGTGGGAAAAACCGGTCATGCAAATGCCAAGTGAGCCATGTGGGTGGTGCAGCAAGGAAAGCCCAGTCACGTGGGCAAGGTAAGCCACGGGGGTACAGTCAGAAAAAACCAGTCACATGGATGGATACAAATTGTTGTGTCTGAAGAAAGATACCCTTAGCTTTTTAAATAAACCAACACGAGTCAAAAAAATAAAGTGGTCCAAAATAAAACCATGAAAATAAATGGTTCAAAGATGAAATAAGACCATAAGGTAAAATGTTGTAATAATAATAAAATGGTCAAAAAGATAAAATAATAAAAGGTCCAATGGTTTTATAATAAAACCATAAAGTAAACAGTCCAAAGGTTTTATAATAAAACCATAAATAATAAGTGGGTAAATGGTCCTTAGAATAGTGTACCAAAACTAAAATCCATAAAGTAGGAGTGATCATAATCAAAGGTACACACAATAAGAGTGCTAGGATAAAGGACCAAGAGTCAACCAAGGGGTTCACAATAAAACAACCCACATACCCACAAGATAAGGTGAACCGTAAAAGGTGGACAAACAACTCCTTTATAGGACCAACAAGATTAGTAATTCTTTTCTCTCTCTCAAGGTACATTGTTTTATATATCTTTGTCATCAATATATAAGGGGAAGATCCAAACTGGATGGTACGATCCTTTGGTCCTCAATATTGCTCCTAAGGGTTGGGTGTTATTGACATCATCAAGGGGTGGCCAGTTCCTTGAGAAACAATCTAGCAATAACCGATTAGGAGAGAGGACATCACACATCATTATCTTGGTTAACTGACTAGGATCCTCCATTCTTTAAAGAATGTCTCTCATCCCTAGCTTGAGTTTCAATCCCAGACTGAATCAAATTCCTGGTAATTGACCAGGTGCCTCCATTCTCCTAGAGAATGGGCCTTACTAAGCTGAGCTTCAGTCCTAGACTGAAAGTTGATCAACCACTTGCAGGACCTGCTTGGTCCTAGACCAAGAGTCTGTCTGGTCCCAGACCAAGAATGTCTTTGCCTCTACTTGCATGATCTACTTAGACATTGTGTCCTTGGTCCCAGACCAGAATACCCTAGAGGCACATAGGGGCCCTAGCCACATTCTAGGGGCCTTGCCATGGCATCAACCTGCTTGGTCCTAGACCAAGAACCCCAGGAGACTACTGGGGGCCCTAGGGCACCTTCTAGGGTCTTACTCTGCCCTAGTTAACTGACTAGGGTACCATCCTTCCTGAGAATGGGTCTCGCAACTGCACTTAACTTTAACTCTTCCAACTCTAGTAAGGTAACTCGTTAGATTTTGATGATGTTTTGTTTGTTCCAGGTCTCAGGAAAAGTTTGCTTTTAGTTTCGATTATGGAAGATAAGGGCTTTGTAGTAGAGTTCAAGAACCATCAAGTTCTTATTAGATCAAAGTAGTCTAGCCCATAATCAAAATAGGTGATTGTGGTTAGGGAAGGCAATTTAAACAAGTTACAAGGTGAACTTGTTTAAGCTCTAGTTCATAACAGTGACAACCTGTGCAAGTTGTGTCACACGAGGATGGGGCACCTGCATCATATGGTGTTGCCTATTATGAGTGAGATAGTCACAAGTCTTGCAGAGTTGGACATTGAGCAACAAGGAATATGTAGAGGGTGTGTGCTTTGCAACTATGCCAAGGTTACTTTTCCAAGCAGTGTGTGCTTTGCAAGTATGCCAAGGTTACTTTCCCAAGCAATGAGCATAGGTCTAAGGAGATTCTAGACCTATTACATTCAGATGTATGTGGATTGATGTCAACAACATCAATCTTAGGAAGCATGTACTATGTTTATATTATTGATGACTTTTCTCTCAAGACTGGGATCTACGACTTAAAGATGAAGGATGAGTTCTTTAGCAAGTTTCAGGAGTTCAAAGCTCTAATTGAAACTAGACATGGAAGAAGAAGAAAGTCTTGAGATCAGACAATGGGTGTGAGTATACCTCCAAGGAGTTTGAGGGTTTCTGCAAGGAGGAAGGAATCAAGATGTAGTTGATTGTTTCATACAACGCACAATAGAATGGAGTTGCAAAGTGGAAGCATCATTCCATCATAGGTGTTGTTAAGGCCATGATTCATGAAGAGGACTTATTGATGTTTCTTTGGACAAAGGCATGCAACACGACAGTCTACATCTATAATAGGTGTCCTCACAAGTCTCGGAGGACAAGACACTAGAGACATTCATTGGCTTACACCTAGAGGTTAGTCATTTATGCATCTTTGGTTGTCTAGTTTATATCCATGTACCAATCGAGAAGAGGTCTAAGTTGGAACCCTCTAGTAGGAAGGGTTTGTTTGTAGGTTACATTGAGAATTTAAAGGCCTACAAGGTCATTATTCCAGGGGAGAGAAAGACAATAGTAAGCAGGCATGTAAGGTTTGAGGAAGGATTTGCCTCTATGAAGTCTCATGAGCCTATTCTATGACAGAGGATGAGGAGCATGAAGCTCTAGAGGCTGAGCTAGGATCAGTAGTGACTTCCAATTAAGGAAAGTAACCTTTAAGGCAAAGAGGAGGAGCTGGTAGCTCCTTCCAATCCTGTCAAGAGACCTTGATGGTTCACTTAGACATTGAGGGATTCTCAAGAGTTAGTTGAGGCTCCTAAAAGCACATTCAGGGAGAGGAGACCTTCGAAGAAGTTTCCAAACTACATGGCATTAATGAGCAAGAGCACAAACTTTGAGCCTTCTAGTTTTCAGGAGGCATTAGACCAACATGTTGGAAGGATGCCATGGTGGAGTACACCTTCTTCATGAAGAATGATGTATGGGAAATAGTGCCAAGATTGGAGGGGAGATTCGTCGTGACTTTCAGGTGGCTCTACAAGATCAAGCATGTTGTTGATGGTGGCATCACAAGGCGAGGTTTGTGGTGAGAGGGTTCTCCCAAAAAAGAGGGAGTGGACTATGCTGATACTTTTGTTTCAGGTTGGTAGGTACACTTCCATCAGAGCAGTTATGTCTTTAGTTTCAATTATGGGATGGAAGATACATCAAATGGACATGAAGGCAATTTTCCTCAATGGGATAATAGAGAAAGACGTGTACATTGAGCAACCTCAGGGATTTGAAGTAAGTGGGAAGGAGTCCCATGTTTGTAGGTTGAAAAAGGCTTTGTGTGGACTCAAGCAAGGACTCAGTTTGGTATTCCAGGATAGATGGATATATTTGCAGAGAGTATGGGCTTCATCAAAAGTGAATCGTATCCTAACTTATACTATATATTTTTTGGGACTGATTTGCTTGTTTTGGTGTTGTATGTAGATGACTTGTTTTTTATAGGTTTAAAGAAGTTCATTGCAAGGTGCAAGTAGATATTGCAACTGAGTTCTTGGGTTTGGAGGTTTGGCAGGGACCAAGGGTGATATTCCTTGGGCAAGGTAAGTATGTAGTTGAAATCTTATAGATGTTTCAGATGGAGGATTGCAAACCTATGACCACACCCATGATCACTAATTTAACGAAGGTAACAACTTCAGATTCAGAGATGGTGGACCTTGTGTTGTATAGGCAACTGATAGGTTCCTTGATGTATCTAATCAACACTAGACCAAATATATGTTTAATAGTGAATACCTCGAGCTAGTTCATGGTGGAGTTAAGGTAGGAGCATTGGTTGGCAACAAAATATGTGGTTAGATACTTGAGGGGCACAATGGAGTATGTTTTGAGATATCTTGGAGATGGTGAAGTGAAGTTGTAGGGGTATACAAACTCAGATTGGGTAGGAAACACAATAGATAGAAAAAGCACTTCAAGGTGTTACTTTAGCTTGGGATCAATGATGATATCTTGGTTCAGCACTCTGTGGCACTTGAATCAATAGATAGATAATAAGATAAGATAAGATATTTTTATTTATGTCCACTAATGACCACAAACTAGGTCAACGAGACTGTCGGTTACAATGATGTTCGTGCATGTGGGAGGACTAATCGATCTCCCTTAAAGAGAAATACAATACAAGAAGTAAGATAAAAAAGAAGTAAAAGTGTACAAAGCGAGCTGGGCTGAAGCATGGGAGAACTGTCGCCCCAGGCTCCACACCGTAACCCTGCACAGGGGCGAAGAAGCTCAGGTGGACAAGATCCGGAAGCCAAAACGACCGAGGAAGGTCTAGTACTCCTAACATCCAAGGCTGAAAGAGGAAAACCGAGGGAAGTGCAATAGTGTCTACTAGCCCGAATAGGAGCTGGTGGGTGTGGGGCGTCCTCTAGAGTGATGTCGGTGAGGTCTGGAGGGTCTTGTGCTAGTTATGAGGCATTTGGTTTTGTAGGTTGCTTGCAAGATTATTAGATCAAGAGTTGGATCCCACGATGATTGATTGTGATAATCAAATTTGTATCAAACTCTTTGAGAATCTAATAATTCATGACAGGTCCAAGCACATAGAGATTATATATCACTTCATACAAGACATGATTTAGATGGGAGAAGTAAAAATCGAGTATGTTCCCTCAAATCATCTTGTAGCTAATACTCTGATCAAGCCCTTAGAAAAAGGGAAGTTTGAAGCATTTGAGACAAACTTGGATTGGTGCAAAGTTCCTTTCTTGCTAAAAGGGATTGTTGAGAAATGTAGCTTGTATAGGAACTTTTTCCACAGGTTCAGTGTGAACATGTAGGAAGTGGTTCAAGACATTTCAAAAGTAACCACTTAGGAAAGTTGGTCATTAATTCTATTTTGTAATTCACTTTAGGAAAAAGTGAAATGTATTATGTTTTATAGTTGAGTCTACGAAACTGTATTTAATACATTAATGACTTAGGCTAGGATATAATCTCAACTGTTGATCTCAAGATGAGATTATGGTTTGGTAGAATAGGTTTTTGGACAAAGCATAAAGATAGACAAGATAAAAAGATTCATACAAACTTATTGTCTAATAGGGAGGCTTTGCAACAAGGTTGTGATGTCGTATAGTTGTTGTCTCACTTTCTATAGGATGCACCTCTCTTTAGTAGGTCATACACCTTAGTTTCAAGTGGATTTATCAACCATACAACTGTTGGTTTTAGCAGTCTATGGAGATTGCCTTGTAAGCTTTAATTCTTGGAATGATAAGCTGATTTGAAGGAGAAATTTGTTGTGTATGTGATTATTTGATTTATGCTTCCGTTATTTATTGTTTCTAGCTATTGTGTAAATTGATGCTATGTTCATGATTTAAATTTATGCATTAATTAAATTTTGCAAGTAATTGATTTGATTGAGAACATAAGGACATTGATCACCTAGGCTAGAAAAATTTACACTAAACCCTTATAAGCAACCTTCAAATCCACAAAGTCGGCTCACACATGTGGAGTACTACACTCCAAGGGTATACATGTCAAGCTTGAAGGAGATGTCAACAAGTAAGGTTCCAATGCAAGGGTGTTTCAAGATATGTGTCCAATGCTCCTCCTACAAAGCACCAATGTCTCCAACAATCCTTCGAAGCCATGTACAAGGTCCACTCCCCTCGTGTGAACAATGTTGCAATGAGGTATTCCTAAGTCTACTCTAGGCCTCCATGCAAGCATCCAAGCCACCCTGTGCTATCTAGGGCTCCATGTCCTCCTTCCAAGTGCCAAATGCTCCTCCTCCAAAGCAAAGTGCTCTCTAAGCAAGCAACCTCCACCATGTGGTCAACATGTAGAATGCCACCACACTGTTTGAAGGTCGCCAATGCCCTAAGGAAGAATGCCATGCAAACATCCGATTTAGGTCAAGCAACCACCAAGTAAAGCATCTCCAATGTGTAAATCCATCATGAATATCCAAGGGCTAATCATGCACAATATACCTTGAATTCCATGAAGGACCCCCAAACACGGTATAAACACTTTCAGAGTAACCTCAAAAGCTAACAAGAAGAATTTGGGAATCACCCAATTGGGACATGATGAAGATGATTGGATGTCTGAGATTATGCCAATATTGCAAATGATAGCCTCAACTCAAGGCATTGCTAGTTTAGAGTAGAGAACCCCTCTCACTAGCAAAAATTCTCCAAGTACTTGGAGATATGATGATTGTGCAACCCTAACCTACAACTAAACCCTTTGACCTTCAAGGTTGAGACTAGAATGGAGATTCTAATGTCCCAAGGAAACATCAATTGGTGAAACTTTGAAATATCCCAAATACTGATATTTTCTATTTCTGAACAATTATGCGGATATAACTGGGCTTACAGACTGCCAGCCAAAAATCCCTATTTTATAGGAAA
>LPNX010171638.1:250896-293916 GCA_001517045.1 Pseudotsuga menziesii
GACTGCTGTGCTGCTATCCAAGTGCTCCCAAAATAATCAATAATCATAAGTGAAGTCTCCTCTCGCTTTATCCTCTATTTATAAAGTTCAACTGCGCAAAACCTAATCTTTGACCTAATTAGGTCACTTTAACTTCTAATTTGCAGTTGACTTGCATGCATGCGCATGGAGACTTAATTGGGTGCATGCATCATTAAATAATGCTTAGATGTCATGTATGTCACTTTTAGGGTTTGCATACATGTCATTTTTAGGGTTTGCATGCATCTCATTTTTAGGGTTTGCATGCATGTCACTTCTGAGCTTTACATGCATGTCATTTTTTTGGAACATTACAAACTTGATGACAGGTTGAGAGAGTTGGAGGCATATTATTGTGAACAAACCTTCACAAATCCTTAGAGGATAACCTTCCCAAATCTAAATATGTAAGGTTGTTCCCTTCTATGGCAGGGAAACTTCTCCAATAAGCTAATACAACTAGCTAGAATAACCATTGCCAATAGCAAAATAATTTTAAGTTTGTGATTAAGAAGTTATATTATATAGTTTATATGCAAGTTTTGGAGATTCCCTACCAACGCATTTAGTAGAAACAAGGATGTATGTAAGATTTGTAGATTGACTATTGGCATCTTTGGGAGAAACTAGGGTAGTCTAATGAAGCATACTCCTAAGAATTTGTTTAGTTTACTCTATTGTTGAGGATTGTAATAAAGAATCAAAGTTTGTCCTAAAATATATTGTTGGGATTTATAAGTTGATCTAGAAGCAGCTTAGGAAGCATACCATAAAGTAGAGATCACATAACAAAAAAATGAAGTTGAAGCTTTCATAAAGACAACAATGAAGATTGATGTTGCAAGAACTCTAAACAAATAGTTCTTATAGCAAATGTTATAGTGTGCATAAGGGAAGGAAGGAGAAATCACTTCTTGTACACATGTTTTGCTGCTACCCAATGCTCCTTCTTCGACTCCGCCATGAACTGATTCAAGATGTTCACTGCAAAACATTTATTTGGCCTAGTGTTGAGCAAATACATTAAGGAACATATCAACTTCTTGTACAATGGGGGATCCATCAAATCTAAATTTGAAGTTGTTACCAACTTCAGATTAGTGATCATAGGGGTGGCCATAAGTTTGTGGTCCTCCATCTGAAAGCTCTTTAGGATCTCAATTGCATACTTACCTTGCACAAGTTAAATCTTCCTTGGTCTTTGCAAAACCTCCAATCCCAAGAATTAATGTATCATGCCAATGTCCTTCATCTCAAAACTCAACTGCCATATTGCATTGCACCCTGTGATTGGCTTCTCTGATCTTGTAAGAAATAGGTCATCTTACAAGAACAAAATAAGCAGATCCGCCTCGACAAATATGAAATATAAGTTTGGATTTGCTTATCTTTTGGTGAATCTTGTTACGCCCCAGATTTTTTGCAGTGCAACCTACTAGATTTGTCAAGGAGGGCGGTCCTTTTGCTGTTACAAAAGGACAAGTTGGGGCTATCTTATGTAAAAGTGTTAGTGAATTGACAGCTGAGACCCCTTGGTCTGTCATGTCAGGTCCTCTTGGTCCTCATTTCAAGGTGTATTAGTCTTGTGGCCCTGCTGACTACCCCTGGATGGGTGGTGATCCCAAATCATGTCGAGCGTTTATGTCTTGGGTAGGTATTGGTGCATCTTGGGATGACTCTATTAGGACACATGGCTTGCAGAGACCCTAGCTACACTTATGATATTATGCTTTGTAAAGGTGATTGCGCTTGTAAGGGTTGTCATACCTGCTTTAACACACCTCTTTTATGCTCACTTGGACGTCATTGTGTTATATTGCCTCTCCTCTTGGTCATCTAGGTCAAATAAAGTGAAGACACCCACCTTAGAAGGTCTCATTGAAGGTTGTACCTTGCAAAAAGAGGGCGTTGAGGGAAAAGCACATTGCCGAGGTTCATTGGGGCATGGTTTCCTCCTTTTTGGCTCAACATTTCATCTTGGTTGAAGCCTTTTTCTTATTTATCATTATTTTTTATCTTAGGGCTTAGTCCTTGGCCATTTTGTGGGTTACAAGCCATAATTTAATTTGCAAGTCATTTTTGTTAGGTCGGCTAGAAATTAGAAAAAAGAGGATGCTCCTTATAAATAGAGTGCCTCCCTCATTTGTACAATCATTAAGCAAGAACAAGGGTTCAAATATGATTCTTATCTTTTTCCTCTTGGTATACATGAGCTCTCAAGTGTAGCACACTTCTCTCTTGGCACGTTTCTATTGGATTAAAGGCCAATTTGTGGATGTTCTAGGGTTTGCTAATCTTTGAAGGTTGTTCCAATGAATGGTTGTTGATAACTCTTGGTAAGAACAAGATTATAGGGCTTCTTCTCCGCTCTTTTCCTTATTCAACGTGGGGTAATATTTTCTAATCTCTTGTCTAACATTGTACTTCGACATCTTAGCAAGATCAACTAGGGTTTTATTCTATATCTTGTTAACCTTGTTAGTGGAGACTTTCCTCTTGAAGGAGCTCTCTTTGTGGGCCTTGGAATTCATATTTTTCCGTAATCAGGTCAAGGATTATTCTAACTGTAGGGTTGCTAATCTTTCCACTAATTTATACAAATCGGATTGCCAATTTGAGGAAGGGACATTGAACTTGATCTCTTGTTGCCCTAGGAATAAGACTAAGGTCTAATTACCTTTTCTTCAAAATTTTAAAAATCTATATATCTTTATTTGTAAAAATACGAAAAAATTTATAATCCAAAAAGCCCTAAAAATCAATTATAGAAAAGGCCTTAAAAATCAAATATTAGAAAAATCACAAAAAATAATGTGTTTGTGGAAAATCTAATCCGTCAAAAGTGAAGCTTTGCCTTGATTTTGTAGCTGATTTCCAAGGGCGTCTTCTTCTTGTGGTTAGTTTGAGAGATCTCACAGTTTGTGCAAGTGCTGGTATATTTTTCAGATATGATTTTGAAAGTACAACCATACAATTCCAAGTTTGAAGGGCCATACAAGCCAAGGACAAAGTCTTCTACCAGCCTCACTCACTTGGGAGTCCATATAATGGCTGGATTTGGTGTTGTGATTTTCGAGGGCTGGTTAGGGCATAAACCAGGTCTGCAGTTCCAATTGCAACCATCTTTTGACACATTTTTTAAGCTCCACAAGTTGTTGGGAAGCATCTCTAAGGTGCCTAGTGTCCCAAGACACTATTGGCATCTCTCTAGCACCTTTAACAATGCTGCTAGGGCCGTTATTAGCCCTCAACCATATCTGGTAAGTCATTTCCAGAATTGCTTTATTCATTTATTGTCTGCTCTAAAGGCATGGTTTCTATCCCTCTCTATTTGGCGTACATTCCTAGGTAAGTTGGCATTGTTCTAAGTAGTTTTCATCTATTTTTGGAACACATTCTGCTGGTTGTCGTTTCATAACAACAATACAATTTTTTTCCCTCATTGTGTGCATTTATGATCCAAACTCCTACTCTCTTAAGCACCTTTGTATTCATTGCTTTAACTCCATAAGGCATTGATCTTTGCTAAGAGGTTTCTGGTGAGGTATATGTGTGTTGTTGGACTAGTTTGTAGGTTTATGTCACTTACATTAGGGACTCCCCTTTGGTCTTTAGTAGTTTGACTAAAGGGTGAGGAGTTGTGTTGTGGTGACATTGGGTACAATTCCTCTTATGCTTACCCTTGTAGCACTGCGATTTAGGACTTTCATCAGGGTGCTAATTTGAGAAGTAAAATTTTTGGCGCCATTGCTGGGCACACAAAAGGACATTTAACGACACTCCATTCATGAGGCATTCCGTGGTTGATTTCATTCATTTCTATGGAGCCCAACAAGTGATAACATTTTTTGGCATTGAGAAGTTGAGGTAAGTTATTGTTTTTGTACTTTGGTAAGATTACTGTTGAGCACTAACTTGGCAGGTCTTATCTGGCGACTCCACTTGAAGCAAATACAATAAAAAGGTACACTCCAAGACAAAGTCCTCAGCTATTGACGACATTGTTGGATATAAAGGTGAGAGCACATCCATTAGTTGAGAAGAAAAGCTCATCTTGGTGACTCCACCTTGGCATTTGGTATGAAAAATGGAATGGCCTCCTTGGTTAGAAGAAGTTTATGGTCTCTTGAATTTCTCAAATATTTAGGGTTTTCCTCACAAATGGCCCACTGTGGACTATGGGAAATTTCCAACATTCCGTGGATTTGGAGGTTAAGTTGTGGAGCATATGGTTTCATTTATGGAATTTATCACTAACAATAACAAAGATTGTTACTGTCATGAAGATATTATGATGAAATTGTCTGAATTGGCTCTTGAAGGATGTGCACTGGATTGGCTAGGAAGTCTTGGCAGAAGGGAAATCTCATATTTTCTTTGGTTTCTTGAGGCATTTTGTACAATATGGAGCTATGATGAACAATGCCCCCCCATTGTTGGATAGATCAAGGCACATTATGATGCACACAAAGCTATTTAAGAAGGCCTCGATCCACCCTTGGAAGAAGAAAATGAAGAAGCTTTTGTAGAAGCACCATTGTTCATTAAAGAAGACACCTCTAGCCCAATGCTTGAAGGTGAAGATACTTTGAATGATATTGTCAAAGAATGCCATGACGAAGATCAAGCCCAAGAAACCTCGCTTGAAGAGAAAGAAGCCCTAATTGAAGAAAGTAAAGAAGTAATGGTGAGTTCTCCTTATCATTGTTTTGAGGATTCCTATGATATCTTGGGAATTTGCAATGTTCCACGGAGTTTTCGGGGTGGGGGAGCGTGGGAGCAGGGAAACGCACAAGGGGGACGTGTGGAAGCTACCCCAAATTTTAGGGAAATTTCAGGGAAACAGGGGGACGCAGGAGTCATAAAAATTAATTTAAAATATAGAAATGATAAATCCCAATAGTAACTATTACCATGTAAAAAGTAAAACTAAAAACTAAATTCATCATTATGGGGTGTACATCTATTAGTTTTAGCATTCAAATTTCAAATTTGTAAATGATACTGAACTATGTTACTATACCCATGTAAAAACTAAAAACTAAATATCATAATTATCATTATACAATGTATATCTAAATTCAAATTTCAAATTTGTAAAAGATAATGCAACAAATGCTGAAGTCTGAAATAGTCAAATAGATATCGAACAATGAACACAGAGAAGTTAGAACTTAGAACAATGATGACTACTCCAAGTTTAGTTGCAATATGATTATGAAATGAAATCGTGAGAGGATAGCGTTTAAGAAGGTCTTAGACTCTTAGGTTAGTCTAGGATTTAATTTAATTTTCGTTTAATTATGTTTTAATTTTTAAACGCTTTTTTAATATTTTAATTTGCATTTATTTTTATTGTGAAAGATGAAAATTTGGGGGGAACGGGGGAATGGGGGGACGCCTAGAAGCCCCCCCTAGTGGGAAACACGTTCCGCATTTGGGGAAACGTGGGGAAACACGTTTCCCCGAGTTCCCCGAGTTCTCCCTAAAAGGGGGACGTGGGGAAACATTTCCCTAGGAGTTTCCTCATCCTCGAAGCGGGTGGGAGCGAGGGGGCACGTTACCCACCCTAGGGGATGTGTCCTCGTGGAACACTGAAATTTTGAAAGAAAATGGTATGTTTCCTTTACGTGATGAAAAAGATGATGATTATTGGAGGTTTCTTGAGACTTCCATCTATGACTCTTCAAGGGATGGGAGTGTTGTACTTGAGCCTTTGAGTCACACATGTCCGAGGAAGATGTTTATTATCATTTCCTGCCATGTGGAAGTGAAGAGGTTGTCAATTTGGATAATCCAAAGCCAGATTTTTATGCAGATTTGGATTAGCATGTTTTGCTCTTTCCCAAGGCAAGCTTCGAAGTACAAACCCAACCATACTTTTCAACCCTTTGCGCTGGTTTTAAGGAGGATGTGGGGCAACAAAGAGGTCTAGTGGTTGTTGGTTTGGGGCAGCCCAATGTGTCCTCCCCTATGGAATGTTTTGAGGTCAAACTTGAAGAAAATTTTCAGCCTTATATTTCCTTTGATGATGCCGAGTACATGTGCCAAATTTCATGCCAAGATTGGTCTTTGAGGTTTGGTTGGGGTTCCATGAAATTGGAGGGCCTTAAGTCTCTACTTCTTGATGGTTCTCATGAAGCTTTTACAGCCGTTGAAGAAGAGAATAATGATGGTACTTTCATTTTCCCTAATCAAAATTGGATAATAAGGCTTGTGAAAAGGACAATCTTGCATGGCAAGACCACTTGCAGATTGAAGACATGGTTGTTGAAGATATTGTTGATGCTTCTCTTTGTCCTTCTTATGATGAGGGTTTGGTGAGCCTTCCTCTCTCCTTTTCTCTTGGTGATGAATCTTTTTCGGATGATAGCTTTGAGGATCTTTTTTCTAATGAAGATGGTTATCGTGGACATGATGATGTGCATTTTTCTTGGTGTTATCATACTATGGATGTGGATTATTGGAAATTTGTTGGAGAGCCCATATATGACTCTTTTAATGAAAGATGTATAAACTTTGAAGACCTTGGAAAACCTATTTTTGATGAGATCTCTCATAATTGGGTTTAGCCACTCGTGCTCACCATTGGTGACGATATAGGGTTACATAGGGAGGATTCTATTGCAGATTTTGAGTTAGAATTTTAAAAAGTTTTATGCCAAAAGAAAAAGGACCACTGAAAGAATGACAAGCACTTGCTTATTCTCTCTCTAGCGAACTTGCTCAAGTGTTGAGTGTGTCCAAATGAGGGAGGCGCCTCACCTATTTATACTCATCAAGTGAGTGACCTAATAACCCAATAGGGTCAACTTGTCTCTCCAACCAGGGCTGACTTGACTAGGGAGACTCAAAATAACATTTATAAGATACTTTTGTGGGTACTATTGAATTGACTTACAACAAAGGTTTTGCCTCAAGACGTTTACATGACCAAGTACATCAATGACATTTCCAAAAGGACGAATAATAATAACAATACAATAAAATACAAATAGAATATCTTATGAAGTTACATTTATTTAACACTCCCTCTTAACGAGGAAGGTATTCTACAACAACAACAACGACAACAACTGTGCAACTGAATGGTGAATTTATATGTCATAGGAAGTTTTGAAACAACAACAACATCGTGTGTCTGGAACATCAACATCAATATAGAGCATCATCAGCATCAGCATGGAACATCATCATCGTGGAACATCATCATCACAGATCATCATCATTGTGGAACATCATCATCATCATCAACATGATCATCATCATCAACATGAGCATCATCATCACTATGTGAATACTGGAACATCATCAATATGTGCATACTAGAACATCATCATCAACATGTAAATGCTGGAACATCATCCGCATCATTAGCATGTAAATCCTGGAACATCATCTGCATGTGAATGCTGGAACACAATCATCTGCATGTGAATGATGGAATACAATCATGATGTTAATGTTGGAACATCATCATCATCAGCAAATGAATGTTGTAACACCATCAACATGTGAATGTTGGAACATAATCATCAACAGCAAATGAATGCTGGAATACCATCAGCATGTGAATGCTGGAACATCATCATCATCAGCAAGTGAATGCTGGAACATGATGGACATCTGTAGCAGCTCTACGGTGGGCAAATGGACTTGTCCAGATTACTAACCCTTTCGCACCAAACAAGCCTAGCCAGACATGCCGATCTACCCTGGTCTCAAAGCATTGTTTGACTTACAAATCCTTTCGGACCAAACAAGCCTAGTTAGACATGCCGGTGCCCCTAGGATAAAACAGGCCTTGTCAGCACAAGATGACAAACTAATCCTAGATTGAGTTGCCATACCACTACTATAGGAAACTACATCATTATCATCGTCATCATCATCATCATCACTCCGTCTTACGAGGGATGTCCTTTTCGACTACACCAAGCTTGTCTCAAAAGTATTCAAACTTCATACGACACAAAGGCTTAATTAACACATAAACAACTTGTTCCTTTGTAGGAACATACTGAAGCTGTATAGCTCCCTTCTACACCATATCTCAAATGTAGTGGTACTTGATTTCTATATGGTTTGATTTGTCGTGAAACACCGGGTTTTCTGACAGCTTGATGCAACTTTGGTTATCGAAGTGGATATCAGTCACATCCATCTCGGTATTGAATAATCCTGTCAGCAACTTGTGAAGCCATACTACTTCACTACAGGCTGAACATGTTGCAATATATTCAGCCTCTGTTGTACTGAGAGCAACACTGGTCTACTTCCTGTTGAGCCATGAGATCACTCCCGATCCCAAACTGAAACAACATCCTGAAGTGCTCTTCCTGTCTTTAGCACTGCCTGCCCAATCTGAATTTGTATAACTATGTAATATGATCTCACTATTGGCTGCATATCTGAGGCAACAATCCAATGTACCCTTTAGGTACCTCATTACATGTTTTGCTGCAACTAAGTGAACATGTTAGGGCTCCACCATATATTGACTCAGGGTGTTCACAACAAAACATATATCTGGTCTTGTATTTGTCAAATACATTACTGAGCCAATAATGTGTCTGTATAGTGTAACATCTACTGTCCCTGATAATCATCATTCAAGGGCTTCAAGTTTGTCATCATCAGAGTATTCATTGCCTTTCAATCCATCATCCCAAATCTCTTTAGGATCTCAACAACATATTTTACTTGATTTAGGAAAATCTCATATGGAAACTGCCATACTTCGAGACCTAGGAAATTATGCATCATACCAAGGTCTTTCATCTCAAATTCTGCAGGAAGCTTCTTCCTACATTCATTGATAAGCTTCTCTTCTCCTGTAAAAAATAGATCATCCACATATAACAATAATATCATAAACCCATCATCTACAACCTTATAGTAAAGGTTGGAATCTGCTTTACTTTTGGTAAATCCCAAACTCATTAGGAAGCCATCAATCCTTCAATACCATGCTCTGGGTGCTTGCTTCACCCATACAATGCTTTCTTCAATCTGCATACATGTTTCTTTTTGTCATGTGATCCAAAACCTTGTGGTTGTTCAATGTACACTTCCTCTTCTATCACACCATTTAGGAAGGTCGTCTTTATGTCCATCTGGCTTAGCTTCCATTTCATCTTGGTTGCCAGGGCAAGGATAGTTCTGATTGAAGTGTATCTTGCAACTGGGGTGAAAGTCTCTTCATAATCAATTCCTTCCTTCTAAGAGAACCCTCGGGATACAAATCTTGCCTTGTATTTTTCAATACTGCCATCTGCTGAATGCTTTGTCTTGAAGTGCACTTCGAGAAGACTAGCAATTTAAATTTTGGTCTTGACACCACATCCCAAAAATTATTCTTTACGATAGATTGGTATTTTTCGACCATGGCATCCATCCATTCCTTCTTCTTTGTTGCTTCTTCAAAACATGTAGGTTCTTCATCAACAATATTGCACATTAAGGCCACATAGCTGGAGTATGGCCTTGTTTCTTGCTTTCTCTGATGGTTCCTTCTAGAGCACCATACTTTTCTGCATCTTGAATTATTTCACGAGCCCAAGTTGGTCTTCTTTTTCGTGAGATCATCTCATGAGGTGACTCCATAGGTCTTTGGGGCTTTGTCAAGTCATGGTCTTATGTTATATGCTCTTTATCAACATCTTGAACTGGTAATCTACTGGTTCTGCTACTCTAGGAGCTTCATGCTCCTAGAGTAGCAGACGAGCCCAAGCTGGTCTTCTTTTTCGTGAGATCATCTCATGAGGTGACTCCATAGGTCTTTGGGGCTCTGTCATGTCATGGTCTTATGGTATATGCTCTTTATCAACATCTTGATCTGGTAATCTACTGGTTTCTGCTACTCTAGGAGCTTCATGCTCTTCTTCATGATCCTCATCTGCATAGTTCTTTTTGGACTTGCGTCTTCATCAAATTTGACATCTATGTTGATCTTGATCTGACGGTAACTTGGGATGTAGACTCTGTAATCTTTCGACTGATCATTGTAGCCAACGAATATCTCCTTCTTTCCTGAAGGGTCCAACTTTGATCTTTTCTCCTTGGGAACATGTATGTATACAGGACAACCAGATATATTGAAGTGGCTGACTTCGGGATTCTTATCGGTTAACATTTCTTCTGGAGTCTTATTCCCAAGTGCACTGTGCGAGATTTTGTTTTGTACATAGACTGTGGTCCTGGCTGCTTCAGCCCATATGTGCATATGTAGATCCTAATCATGGATTATGGTTTTTACTGCTTCCATGATGGATCTTTTCTTTCATTTTGCCTTGAATTTTTTGAAATTTTCAAATACCTCATCTTTACTCTTCGAGAATTAAATCGAAGTCTTGTGGGAATAGTCATCAATAAAGGAAACATAATAAATATACCCGCATAGAGAAGTAGTTGACATTGGACCACTTACATTTGAGTGAACATTGTCCAATATCCCTTTCGATTTACTTTTATTGCTTGGAAATGGATTCTTGGTATTCTTTCCTTGTGCACATCCCTTGCAAACTCCTTCATGATCAATCTAGATCTCTGGTAAACCTGTTACTACCTTGCTAACGATTGGCAATGCTTTGTAGTTCACATGAGCAAGTCTTCTATGCCATAGCTCACATGGGCTAATGGTACTAGCTGTTAAAGTTGAATCTGAGTGTCCCTTCAATTTGTAGAGTCCTCCTTCAACTCCAATTACGACTGCATCATCTATTGTCTTTCCTTTCGGCCACACGAGGACTTCACCATCTAAAAAATCAACTCTAAAAACTTTCTTATCTAAGGCTGAGATAGAAAGGAGATTCTTTTTCAATCCTGGGACATATAGAACTTCTTTCATCTTCATGGACTTTTCAGAATTTAGCTTATAAGAGGCTTCTCTCATCCCTTTGATGGGATACTGATAATCATCTCCAAGCTTCACTTTGTGTGGAGAGTCTTTCTGAATAAGACATGAGAGGGAGTCTTTCTAACCTGTCATATGTTTGGAGGCACCACTATCTATGAGCCAAGTGTCACTTCCATGTTAGACTGATCTTGTGAGAGTAGAAATTAAGACATATTCTTCATTGGAGTCTTCATCTTCTCTAGCCTTCTCCTCATTATCTTCGACTGCATGGGCATGAAACCTTTTGTTCTTCTTTGAGGGGATAGTTTCTTGCAATGTGTCCCATCTTGTGACATATGAAACATTCAAAGGATGAGAATTCCCTTCTAGATATTTTACCTTTCTAGGTCCTTGAGGTAGGATAGGAGGTGATCCACGATCCTTCCTCTTGTTCCTTTCTTTCTTTAGTGTTGCCAAAGCTTGATATTCATTGTCATTTAGTTTTTCTTCTCTGTTTGCTATTCTTTCTTCTTCTTGTATGCATTCCTCCCATAGTCTACTAAACTTGGTCAACTTCCTTTTACACATATTCCTTTGATAAAGGAGTCCCAATCCCTTGGGAGACCATTCAAAGTGGTCATCACAATTTCCGCTTCTTCTATCGCGTCTCCAATAACTTCTAATTGTTCTTTGATCTGGGACACTCTTGTGAAGTATGACTGCATTGTTTCTTCCTTTTGAATCTTCACACTCTTGAGTTGGTTTGTCAAGGTCATTCTTCTGTTGATGTTTCTTCCTTCAAATGAGCTGGACAGTGCATCGAACATTTCCGTTGGAGTCTTCTTTGAAGATACTTTGGGGAGCAAATGATCCTTGATGGAATCAACTATGATCTTCTTAGCCTTGACCATATCCTTCTTATGCTTTGCTTTTGCTTAATCTCCTTTTGGTTCTTGAGCTTCCTCTTTGATGTAGCCTTCTAGGTCATGTTCTTCAAGGATGAGCATGACTCTATACTTCCATGCTTTGAATTCTCAGCTCCTTCAAGCTTTTCATCAAGCTTGGTATTGTTTGTTATCTTATAGGAAGTAGAACTTACCATTAAGAAGACTGCTTCTGGAACCTACTTTAGGTTGACTTAGGGTTTGACAGAGAAACCTTTATTTTTCAACTGTGGGCACTTGCAAATCTAATTGGAGGAAAAGAAGCGCCTCCCTAAGGCGAGCAGAGCAGTGCGATCCTTTTTCCAAAATTGTGGACAAAACTTTGAACAATCTGATGCCCTAGTTTCTCCCGGCAGTAGTTTTAGGGCAAAAAATGAAAATCCTCGGATTTGGAATCTGTCACCACATAAAGATGCGCCCTCCTCGGGCGAGTTGGATTATCCTTTGTCTGGAATACCAAACCCTAGCTTGTTGCATTGCTAGATAAGTTGCTGCACAATGACTTCTTTCAGGTTGGATCTGATACCATGTTAGAATTTTAAAAAGTTTTATGCCAAAAGCGAAAGGATCATTGAAAGAATGACAAGCACAATAAGACAAAGAGAACACAAAGTTTTATCCTGGGAAACCTTCATGGGGGAGAAAACCCAACAAAACTTCCTCGATATAGAATCCAACCAAGTACAGTGTAAGACCCGAAGAATAAGACTAACTGCTTCCTCTCTCTTAGATGGACTGCTTATTCTCTCTCTAGCGAACTTGCTAGAGTGTTGAGTGTGTCCAAATGAAGGAGGCGCCTCACTTATTTATACTCATCAAGTAAGTGACCTAATAACCCAACAAGGTTGACTTGTTTATAAGTTACTTTTGTGGGTACTATTGACTTGACAACAAAGGTTTTACCTCAAGACTTTTACATGAGCAAGTACATCAATGACATTTCTGAAAGGAGGAATAATAATAATACGATAAAATACAAATATAATATCTTCGGAAGTTACATTTCTTTAACATATTGAACATCCATGTTTACCCTCTCCTAGGGTGGATCTCAACCAACATCTTCAACCATGTTTCTCAAGGATTACTGTAGGTTTTGGACAGCAAGAAGGTGGTTTAATCGCAGGGTTTGAGCAACAAGTGTGCCCTCTCCAAGGGTATATTTAAGGCCTCTTTTCCATCCGTATCTTTCAGGGCTTCTTGCTTCTTTTGAAGGTCATTTGGGGTAACACATAGAGTGCAGTAAGTAGGGCTATGATGATTGTGGTTTGTACTTGAGCCTTCTCCAAGCTTGGATAGAGGGGGCTTGTGAAAATAACCTTTCTTCCTGGTAAGGGTTTGAAGGCATCTACGTTGATGATCTCTTATATTGTTTCAACCCCATTTCGATGAAGGTAATGACTTCTACTTGGTTCATCATTGATGTGATTTTATCTTGGACTATTTCCAAAGACAAGGGAATAAGCCCTAACATGAATGCATGTTAAGGTGGCTTCATTGGTGGTATGATTTTACTTGACTTGTTTATGTTATCATGTTTAGAGGAGGTAGGTTGGATGAATAATCTATTGCGTGAGCATTTTGATGTGTCCTTTGCATTGCATCTTGTTGTGTCATTTCTTATGCATTTTAAATTTTGATTTACTTTTGAGCAAGGAAAGACGAATGTGTTTGCCTTTGATGCATTTGATGTTTTGGTTGTTAGAAGTGTGTGTAGGTCTATAGGTACCAAAAGATTCAGGAGGTTCTCATGCACTCCCAAGAAGAGCGCATGCCCCAAATTCTCTGCAACATAACCTACTAGATGTGCCAAGCACGGGGGTCGTTGTGCTATTGTAAAAGGCCAAGTTGGGGCTATCTTATGTAGAAGTGTTGGTCTATCGGCAAGTGAGGCCCCTTGGTCGGTCATGAAAGGTCCTCTTGGTCCTTGTTTTAAGGTGTACTGGTCTTATGGCCCTGTTGACTACCTCTTGATGGGTGGTGATCCCCTATCATGTCGGGCATTTATGCTTTGCATGTTAAATTTTCACTCACTTATCTCAATAAGCTAAGCTTAACTCTGATATACTACTTTCAATAAATTCCTAGATGCATATACAAAAATAATCTTAGATATGATTTATAAGCAGCAATACAAAACTCATTTAACTTAACATGTGCAGTGGAACTGGAAATCAAACACATACAATTTAACACAATGATTTACCTTGGAAACCCCAATGGGGGAAAACCCAACAACTATGGGCTTTCTTCAATCTCGAGCCAAAGACAAAAATATAGAGAGTTATACAATAAAAAAATTATACAAGTAGAGAAACTTGGTGGGACAAACCCTAGATCTACATGCAGCTGCAACTGCTGATATGATGAATTCACCCTCTTCTTTACTCTAACTTTGAATCACTAATAACTGCCTCTACCAATATCTGGAAGCAGTAACCCCCTCTCTCTCTCTGAAGAAGAGCTCCCTTTGTGTCCCTATTCTCTAATTTGCTCAATTGATGAAGAACTGGGCCCTCAATCTCTAAAGTGCACTCTCTACTTAAAGAATGCGCCTCTCTCTCAGAAGTGCGCCCCCTATCAATCTCTATAAATCTCTGAAGAGACCCTATGTGACAATCTCTGATACTATTGGAGTGATGCGCCTCTCTCAGTCTCAAAAGAAAGTGCATCCACTCAGCCTGGAATGCACCCCCTCTTTGTCTTAGAGACGCGCCCTTCCTCATGCACTGATTCGCTTGGACTCAGTAGCCTCTGTTCTGCACTTGTATCACACATGTATTATGACTTTTATCCTCTGCTTTTTTTATAAGCATTCAGTGACTTGTAGGGTTCCAAAACCCTAATTCACTTCTCATGCCCCTGCACCTGCATCATGCAATTACACTTCCACATTAAAAATGCATGAATGCAAATCCTGCATACAACTGGCAAAAGTCACAAACCTCTACATGTTTCCACCACTTGATCCATAATGACTGGTAGAGTGTTCCTCAACACTACATCAATGCCTATATTATCAATGTACCTTCATGTTAGGCATCAACACATGAAGGACATCCCAAGATACAAATCTCAATACTCCCTCTGAACAAGGAAAGTCCTTTTGACAAGTCCTACACCAGATTCCTTTTGACAAGTCCTACACCAGATTCCCTCTTTAGATGCCTCACACTATCTGTTGTAGAAGTTCCCTCTGTCTCTGGAAGCTATTCCTCTACTGATCCTGAAGATTTGTGCCTGAATCTCTTGCTCCGAGATGTCTCATCTCGCTTCTGAGCCTTTGTCAGAGTCAAATTGTACCACTTGACCCTCTTGCCAGAACTAGAGAAGTAGCCTTTCGTTGACTCCCCTGAACCAAGGATGCTCCCTCGGTTTTTTAAACTGAAGATTGACTACTCGAATCCACTTCAATCCTTGGAACTTCTCGCTCTCCTCTCTAAATCGTGGTCTGACTACTCGGCGGCACATCAATCCTTGGAGCTTCTCTCTCTCCGTTGTCTCAGGCTCAGAACCTATTATCCACCTGGATCCTTCTGAAGTAGGTTGTCCGTGCACTACATATCTTGCAGTGTCATCTCCTCTGACAGTACTGGAAGAAGCCTCTCGCCCATCTTCTGCATCTCGCACTCTTTGTCTTTGACATTGAAACCACATCTAGGATCTCCTTGGACCCACCTACAGGCTTTCCCAACAACATGTACAACTCGCCTTGTCTGATGATATGCCTCGTTGCTACATCCAACGTCGCTCCCTCTGAATATAGAAGTCTATGTCCATCCTGGAACACCACACTATATTCCTCATCCTCCAGAGCTGATACTTAGGGAACATCTTTCAGCTCTGGTACATGCACCCCTCCTGCCACCTTTAGAGAACCTCCTAAATTGGGTTAGAATCCAACCCATCCAACTCCCTTCATTGCATGCATGAGTTTGTCTCTAAAACCCTAAGGAACATTTCTCGTATTCCCATCATATGGCTAGATGCATAACCTTTTCTTTCACAGATCTAGGGTTCGCTCTCACAGATCTGATGTTTGCTCTCACATATCTGATAGATTTGTCACAGATCTAGACTCTGCTCTCATAGATCTGATAAACTGTGCACTCTTTGCAATACCACTGTGTAAACCCTTGATTTCTTCTCAGAGATGATGCTCCTATACCATGTTAATTTTATACTCTTGAGCATGTTTCCACCACTAGATCCATGACGACTAGTGAGTGTTTCTCACACACTACTTCAATGCCTATATTGTCAATGCACCTTCATGCTAGGCATCAACACATGAAGGACCTCTTGAGATATAAATCTCAACATTGGGTAGGTATTAGTGCATCTTGGGGTGACTCCATTAGGACACATGGCTTGTGGAGCCCCTAGCCACACTTATGATATTATGCTATGTAAAGGTGGTTGCAAAAGTGATTGCGCTTGTAGGGGTTGTCATATCCGCTTTAGCACACCTCTTTTATGCCCACTTGGACTTCATTGTGTTATATTACCTCTACTCTTGGTCATATAGATCAAAGAAAGTGAAGATGGCCACCTTAGAAGTTCTCATTGAAGGTTGTACCTTGCGAAAGGAGGGTGTTGAGGGAAAAGCACATCGTCGAGGTTAGTTGGGGCATGATGTTCTCCTTTTTTGCTCAACATTTCATCTTGGTTGAAGCTTCTTGCTTATCTATTATTATTTTATGTCATTAGGCTTAGTCCCCAACTATTTTGTGGTGACAATCCATAATTTAATTTGCAAGTTATTTTTGTTAGGTCGACTAGAAATTAGAAAAAAGAGTAGGATGCTCTCGATAAATAGAGTGCTTTCCTCCTCATCATTTGTAACAATCATCAAGCAAGAAAAAGGGTTCAAATATGATTCTTATCTTTTTGCTCTTGGTATACATGAGCTCTCAAGTGTAGCACATTTCTCTCTTGGCATGTTTCTCTTAGGCTGATGGACGATTTGTGGATGTTCTAGGGTTTGCTAATCTTTCAAAGTTGAACCAATGAATGGTTGTTGATAACTCTCTGTAAGGAAAGAATTCTAGGATGTCCTCTTTCATGGGAATCAGGGCAGAGTAGGGAGCGGGTTTGGGCAGTAGCAACAACAAAAAACTGCAGGAAGCCTTGGGCAACAGTAGGCTGTAGATCTGGGCAGCAAAAAAAAGTATGTGTTGGGTGGCTTGTTGAGCCATGGCAGAAGGCCATGTAGCCAACAAGATGATCTCGGGCAAGTGAAGGACTTTCACTTAGAGATCTGAGGCACAAGAGAGCACATAGGAGCAAAGAAGAACTTTTGGTCATGTGTCGATGTCATCCACTTTGGAGCAAAGGCGAACTTTTTCCTAAGTGCTAGAGCCACGAAGCACTGTGACTCAAGGATCTTGGATGGGTGGAGAAGGACTTTCATCTAGAGATTAAGGGATGACAGGAAGACGCTCTTCATAAAGATCGGTTCAAAGGAGAAGAGAAGTCGACAGGGCAACAATAGTAAGATTTTGGTAACAAGGACAGATCTAAGCAGATCCGAGGAGCATATTTGAGTTGCAGGAGCTGGTAGTGTTTATTTTCTTAGTGGACAATGGTGCATTTCACTGAATGATGGGGATGAGGGATGTGTTCCTTAGTGTTTCAGAGATAGACTTAGACTGCCATGTGGATTTGGGGTCGACACCATACATGCAATAAAGGGAGTTGGAATAGTGCTATTCTAGCTAGAGTCAGGAGGCTTTTTGGAGGCGGCAGATGTGTTGTATATCCTAGAGTTGAGGAATAATGTGCTCTTAGTCTCAACTCTAGAGGACAAGGAGTATGGGGTTATGTTGCAGGATGGACATGTGCTGATATGTTCAGAGAGAGCTACCCAGGATGAAACAATGATGCTTGGTGTTAGCAAGGGTAAGTTATGTAGGCTGTTGGGTCAACCTGTATAAGGGTCCAAGGGGATCTTGGATCAAGGATTGATGTCAGTGACAAAGAGTGAACAGGAGGCTCCGAAGATCGAGTTGATACTAGGGATACAACCTTCTAATTCCGAAGATGGGCGTGAGGCTTCTTCTAGTATTGTTAGGAGCTATTGGCATGAGTTGACATTGATGGATGCTCAAGAACATGTGGAGATTCTTAGGAGCATGGTTAGGAGGCATAGAGCAGATTCCAAAGCGGGTGGCAGGGAAGTCTTCCACTTTAGAGGGAGCAAATACAACATCGGATGATGTGCTGGGATTGGAGGTAGATCCAGGTGGAGGTTCTTCCAGAAGTACCTTTCTTGCTAAGAGGGAGTGTTAGTTTTTGTAGCTTGGACAGATACTTCTGCATAGCCTAGGTGTCAGGCATGCAAGATTCGTCCAAAAGACCTCTCTAGGAGTTTGTTTGAGAGGGAAAGTGACTTTTATGTCATAATGGCTAAAACGTGACTTAAGTTGTGTCAACAAAAGATTAATTCGTAGCCGTAGATCTTAAGTGATCTAAAATCACTTAGGAGAGCTAGAGGGCCCATGGTATTTGGTAGTCCACGGTATATTAGTAATTGCAATGATATAAAAGGAAGCCTAAGGAGAGGAGGTGACACACATTAGTCACATAGAATGAGTGAGTGAGATCTCATTAAGTGGGTGGAGAAGGATTTCCATCCAAGTGTGCAGGTGTCGAGGCAGGGTCAAAGGAAAAGGAGCAAGGGGCAGTCGAGGGTTAGCAATCAACAAGATCGAAGGACTAATCTTGAAGTGTGAAAGCTAGCATTTTATAATTGTATTTTTTCTCAGTGGGCCATTATCCTAGCATGGGAGCTTGGGATTTTTATAGTTAATAAAAATCACTGTTTGTTGTCTTTTCCTTAGTTGGGGTTTTCTAGGGTAAATCTAAGAGTCAAATGTGTATGATTTCCTGTGTTTTTCTGCTGCTTAAATTTGTTAGATCTCAGTTTGTTTTCAGTTAATAATTGTAGTAAATTATTAGAGACTGAGAATCAAATCTAGATCCATAAAATTTAACAAGAGGTTCCTCGTGAGGTATACGTGTGATGTTGGACTGGTTTGTAGGAATACCTCACTTATGTTAGGGACTCCCCCTTGGTCTCTAGGAGTTGGCCTAAAGCGTGAGGAGTTGTGCTGTGGTGACATTGGGCACAGTCCCTCTTATGCTTACCCTTGTAACATCACGATTTAGGACTTTCATCATGGTGCTAATTTGAGCAGTAACAAAGCGCATACTTTGCAAGTATCCATCGATCTTGGAATACCATGCTCTTGGTGCCTGCTTGAGTCCATACAAGGCCCTTCTTTGTTTGACCATTTAGTGCATGGTCATTGTCACCTCAATGCTTGTTGGCCTTTGACTCCATTTGAGTCTCCTTCTAGATACAATCATCCCATAGTCTTTCTCAAGAGGGAAGATTCTCTTGAGCACAATCACCCTAGACAAATGTTTCCTATTGAGATGGGAACCCATTAAGTGCTCGATTCACTAGGTCTTTGTCTTTAACCTTCTCCCCAAGTGCTGCAAGTTGATCATGAATCTACGTGACCTTCATCAGGTAACTGGTGACTACGTCTGATCTAGTCATCTCAATAGATTTGAGTTTGTTGTGCAACATCATCTTCCTATTTATGTTCTTGCTTTGGTAAAGGCTAACCAAGGCATTGAACATCTCCTTCACCATCTTCTTCTTGGATATATGAGGGATCAGATGATCCTTATAGCATCCATGATCATCTGCCGGGCCTTCACTTCTTTCTTCTTGTGAGCTGCCAAAAACTATCGATCTGTCGTTGAAGTCACTGCATCCTTGATGATATCCCATATATCATTGTCTTCTAATAGAAGAGTTACCCTAACTTTCTATGATAGGAAATTCAAGGCCCCATCCAATTTGTCCTGAAACTTGAGGCTATTTGATGCCATCTTTGATCTGCACACAAGCTCCCAACTCTATTAAGTACTACCTCTGAAACCCTCTTACTGTGGTCTTGGATCCCAACAGTTGATCTACTGCCGTAAACTCTTCAAACCTTTCAATCATAGAAGCTCTGATACCATCTTAATTTTCCAAATCTTAGGTGACTCCTATCCTTATGTTCTCAAGTAAACACAAACTTGTTATTTAATTGAGGAAATTAAATTCTTTCACGTAGTAGTAGTAACACATATAGCTGGAAAGTAAACAATGGTAAGCAAAACACAATAAACATAATTTACTCCTTCAAATCAGCCTTTCATTAATAAAGCTAAGCTTACACAGATCTCTCCACAGATTGTTAAACTAATAGTTGTATGGTAAACAAAAAGAATGCAAGAAATCTGCACACTTAATGAGGAAAACTACTTGACAAAACTGATAAAAACAATCTTAAGTTGCTTCCTGTTGCACGACCTGTACGTATGATGTACATAATCCTTACGACTGTACAGACCTATCCATACGACTGCACAAATTCTATCTTGTGTGACATGCTTGCTGATCTTTGCTTAGTTGCTAAACTGGATCTTCTCTGGCGCTGTAAATCTACCCGACCAAACTGTCTTTGAGTGAATAATGAATGTTTCTTAACCCTATACCTTGACTTTCCTTTATACTAGAGATAAAATCCTAATCTCTTAGTGAGATGTATGATTGGGATTAGTCTAAATCACTAATGTATTAAAATTATACTTTATTAGACTCAACAACTAAATAAAAGAATTTCACTTTATTACTAAAGTGAATTACAATGTAGAATTGACTCAAACAACTTCTGACACATTTGACACTAAACCTGTGTGGAAGTTCTTGTTCGAGCTACACTTTTCAGCACGTCTTGGACTAGATATATCAATATACACCTAAGTTGCAGGAAACTCGGGTTTGGCACCCGTTTCACCCTCGGAAACTCATGGAAACTCGGAAATGCGTATGGTACTTGGCGGAAACTCGTTTCCGTCTGTACGAAACGTGTTTCCTGTAAGAGAAACTTGTCCGTACGGACGGAAACATGTTTCCATTGCGTTTCCTCTCATGTATGAGGCGTTTCCCATTAAATAAAAGCATGTCATTAAAAGAACTGGTCAGTAAAGTCTCTTTTGGACCACAAATTTAAGTAATTAACGGTTAATATATTAAATTTTAAAATAAAATTTAATTCTAGATGTTTCGAATTAGATCGAAGAAAATTATAAAGGAGAACATCACTTCATTCTCTCCTTGCACAAGCGACTTGAGCACTCAGGGCCCAAAATATAGTAGTGGGCCTTGTGCAGATTGGGATGTCGAGCCATAATTTACTGACTTGGGCCTCTCTCTTGCTGCCCAGTATTGAGGAAGCTAGAAGTGGAATTAGAAATACTTCTTGCACTTTACGTTTTGTTGTTGAGCATGCTTTTTGTTCTATTTTTAAGAAAGACTATGAAGATGAGGATGAGAATTACTCTGAGCTCATGTTTTACTTTTATTTATATGTTAGTATGTTCATTGTTCATAGTTTGATACATTGTACTTGTAGCCTCATATGTAAAGGCTAATTTTGGATATATACTATATAGCTTCGTTTACAAAGGTTTTTTTTGGATATTACTACTTGCATGAATGAAATGATATAGACTTGGAACCATGAGTAAAATGTAATGTTAGATGTATGATTTAATTTTATTTGTAGCATTTATCATTTATCATTGGCAATGTTACTTGCAGCGAAATGTAATTAATAATTTATGGTTTATGTTTTATAATAATTCTGTACTTGCTCATATATATATATTATGTTTCCCCGTTTCCAAAATTTGGGGGGGTTGCATTTCTAACTTTTCAACGTTTCCCCGTTTCGTGCAACTTAGATATACACAAGTTCAATTGTTGTGACACTAAACGTGTGTGGAAGTTCTTGTTCGAGCTACACTTTTCAGCACGTCTTGGACCAGATATATCGATATACACCAGTTCAATAACAACTTTTTCCCTGCAGGCTCTTCCTTCATTAAATGCCAACTAAAATTATCTGTTGAATCTTTATTTCCTTCTAATATCATGTTGGATAGACTAGTCATTTCTCTAGTAAATTTTGAGCACAAAAACAATTTCCCTAAATACCAAAATACTGAAAATTCTACCTCAAAGGAAGGTTACCTCTGTTATGTTGGCCACCCATTCATTCTTGTTGTAACTCAACAATTATGATCGCTATTTCAACATGCTCAATCAAAACCTACCATTATACTATGTTTGTCCTTAGGGTCCACACTGCTACAAGACTTCCATGCATCTTGGGATTTGTGCTACAACACTTTTACAAGCTCTATCTTTGGTTTCAATCTGCTCTCCGGATCTGTTTCCACAATGTGTAGCTCTTCAACAGTTAATTTTGACTTGTTTTTTTTTGTGCCATCCTTGATTCTTTTGTCACATAGATCCTCTTGCATCATAGATCCTTTGCCACTTGTCGTGCTATTGTTTCCCCAACAACTTGCAATTACAATGCCTTGCAAGTTTGTGTTTGCATGCCCAAATATGTGTCCCTCTTATGATCAACATTGTTACATGTGTATGCATTTCATGTGGGAACTATGTTTGAGGGAGCCGAGTATGTACCATACATACTCAATACATTAGGTACAGCAGGGTATACTAGTGGGTCTGTCTCAATTGTAGAAATCTACATCTCTTGCAATTGGGCACACAAAAGTACATCATACTGTCAAGGATGCACAGAGGTACATGATCATGACAATATTTTGAGGAAAACAAAAACCTACAAACCTAATTTCTATTTTCATCCCCTTTTATATTGGGTGCCACAAACCCTTGTACACTCTATAAACACTAATCAAACCCTAATACAAATCACAATGATCATTTGCAAGTGCGATCACTAGTGTTGGGTGATAGATTGGCACTGTGCAGTGGTTTAGTAGCAGAAAACTCATAATAATAGTGGATTTAAAACATGTTTTCATTGGATTCGATGTTGAATGTGTTGTAGAGGCATTCTTGTGGCCAAAGTTTTGTTACAACAGATTTTTTGCAATTTCTCATAGAAATGGTTGGAAACCTACAACAATAGCATTCTGTTGCTTAGTTTACACAAATCCAACCTACAAATAGCTTGAGAATTTATGTTAGCCACTTTTGAATTTGATTGACATTACTCTTTTACAGTCCACTTCTATGCTTTGGCTATGACATGAGAAATACAATGAATTTGATTCATTATATCGATATGTGCAAATTGACCATGTGATGCTATTGCTTTCATGATTTTCAATGTTTTTACTAATGATTATTTTTAAAAGTTTAGAACTCTGAACCTTGGTAGCATGGGTACCTGACCTTGGGGGTAGGGTTTGTGTCCTTGTCTTGGGTTTGCGTCCCCACATCTCGACGTCCCCAGACATGCCCTGCTGAAAACGTACTCCACCCACAAACATGAGATGTTTGTCATGAAACCAGGGGATGTTGATCGCTAAGGAGACATGGTACCTTGATATTGGGGATGCCTGGGACTAGTGTTATTTGGTAATCATGAAATTTTAAGTAAAATCGACATTCTCCTTATTTTTCATTTTTTATCCTTTTATTTAATTTTTTTTTCATTACCATTAAATGTTTCAAAATGTTTGAGTGGTTCCAACCTCATTGGACTTTATATGTAAAAAGTAGAATTTTAGATCTCATTCAAAATTCAGCCTACTTAACAATTTTCAGGGTTTCAAGATTGCAACGTTTCCACTGGATTCTATCATGTATGATGGTATGGAATTGGCATTTAATCAAGCACACAACCCTCTTTATGTAACTTGATGTTGGTGGTGTTGATTGTTGAACCCTGTCATGACCTTAAGAAAAATGTACCCTTCACTCAAGCAAAATTGTTTATTAAGCATGGGAAGCTTTTTCTACCTTATTTTAATGCTTGGATTATTAATTTTCATCAAAATTGTAGGATGTTGACTAATGTCCTTAGAGGATCAACTTCGAGATTCGAGGTAGAGGCTAGGGCTAGAGCCTAGAGGGAGGGGCACAAGGTGCTATTGATGAATAGGATCCCAATATAAGCAATGATTTTGATGATATGCAATTATTTGTTATAGCATGAAGTTTTTTGGACTCTAGAGGCCTTTTAGAGCTTCTTTGTTTATGTATTTTGGGTAAGATATTGATTGCACTTGATGCTATTTTAGTTATATGTAGGCTTGCTATATAGATGGGAAACTCTGCATCTTTGTGTATAATATTTTGGATTCATATGGATGAACATGAATATTTATGTGTTTTTTCAAAATTTGAATATTTTATGTATTTTTTTGTCTACCGGTATTTTGGTCTGTTTTTTTTTGGTTCCGGTCCATTTTAGTTTTTTGGGCTTGACTGGTTCAATGACCCATCCGGTTTTGATAACATTGTTGGGGACGCCTGGAAGCTGTTCCATAGATCTACGGGTCCCACTTTGTTTATCATATTTAGACTTATCAGTCATATGTAATTTCCACTTTATATCAATGAACGTTGATGCAATGTGCATGTTTTACTATTTAGTTTGTAACTTTAACTTAGTATGTTAGACTCTATAGTGTTTTACATACTGAACAGTGAAAATGATTTGAATTTCATATGTATTATAATATATATGTATGTGTGTGTTTACAGTACCCCTGATTTACCCAAGTTCCCTGTTTCAAAAAGCAGCGTCCCCATCACCATCCCTACCCTCATCCCCTAACTCAAGTTTCCTGACAAGCTAGCTCTAAACATTAGTACATTTTCATATATTTATGGGGATCTCCAAACGTAATAGGCACACATTCCAATGTTATGTGTACCTTACACAATCCTTTATGGCCTATATCTCATAGTCATGTGTTAGTCTGATTTGGTCAATTTTACATATGCAATGCAACCTCTGTGTGTGCCTTTTACGATTTGGGTCATGTCTCTTCCATGCACGATGCCTACACCAACAACAAGATCTGGCTCCCAAACTGTCTCACATGTGAGACCTTTCTCCAATGAATCGAATCCAAGTTGGTGAAAATGATTTGCTTCTTGGTTCGAGTTGTAATACGAATATCTCAAGTTTTAAAGAGAGTGTGTCTAGATATGGCAAGTTTGAACTTTCTTCTATGACTTTAGGTAAACTTTACAACATGAGAGGGTCCCAACTCCCAAGAAAGTCTTTTCTTAATATCTACATAACCATAAGTACAAATTAGCTCTTTCATCTTTTTGTTATAAAGTTGAATATCTTTAGCCTGGAAATATGATCGTCACTCCTTAGACAAGCATGCCAAGCCTTGTGGTTAAGGGATCTCAAAATCATTTGAGAAACAATTTTCTTATCATGGTTCTTGTTTCCAAAGTTGATTTTATTGATCTTTTCAAGTCCTTCCTTTTGTTATCTTCATATCTTACATTAACAATTGTATAGATTTGCCTTTTTAAGAAAAGTACCTAAATCTCTAGGGGACTTTTATTCTATTTTTAATATTATATAGTGTATTTGTTATTCTTTGGCATTTTTAAATTTTGTGCTCATATTTTTTGCCTGAGTGTAGAAATGCATGGTTCAATAAAATATTAATTCTTTTCTTGGGAGTTGGTCGAATTACCCATCTTGTTTTCTAAAAGTAAATATAGTTTCAAGTGAAGAAGACATATTTCCTATCATTGACTTACTACTTATATTAAAGGTGAAGTCTCTAACTTTGTTCAATGATTTAGAGTAGATTTTCTTTGGCCTTTAGTTTCCCTTGAATTATTCATAATAAATCAAATTATGCAATGTTCCCCAAAATTTCTAGGACGTGAGAGCATGGGAGCAGGGAAACACACATTAGGGATGTGTTGAGACCACCCCCCCCAAATTTTTTTCTTTTGAGGAAATTCATGGGGTACGGGGGAATGTCTCTAAAATTATAAAAATAAAATAAAACACCAAAAATAATAATTCATTTGATGTATATTCATGACTGTGCAAGTTAAATACTAAATACATTGATTTATTTTCTAAGTAGTATTAAGTAGGTATTGTAAAAAGTGAAAATAATGGAAAAACTTAAAAAAATATTGTTGGGGGCGAAGGGGAGGGGTTAAAATGTTCCGCCAAGATCCCCCACGTCCCTGGAGCGTGGGAAGCATGGGGGCATGTCCTTGACCCTGCGGGATGCATCCCCATGGAATATTGAAATTGTCTCATTTTTTCCCACACTATAGGGACTTCCTAGCTAGAAGCATGGGGGCATGTCCTCAACCCTGCGGGATGCATCCCCATGGAATATTGAAATTGTCTCATTTTTTCCCACACTATAGGGACTTCCTAGCTAAAATAATAATATACTTAACTAAATCTCATATATGTTGGCATATGAAACTTTTTCCAAAAGCTTTTGATGGAGCTAGATCCACAACAAAGGCCAATACCTTGGGAGTTTGCATGAACATCTGCAGGTTCCTCATTTCGTTGATCTCTTAGTAAGTTAGTGCAAACTTAATCGAGTTGACTTGGACCTTGAGATATAATAGTTGACTCTTGATTTGCTTAAAATATTGTGAGTCTCCTTCAAGTGCCTTTGTTGCATCCCCCACTTTCTTTCTAACTACCATACTATCTATTACTAATGCATTGAATCATTCTTGAGCATGACACGAGGCAGTTATAATTGACTTCGTTTTTAGAAATTATTACCACCCAAAATGTAGGTGTATTTTGGATATTTGTAGGCATTCTTTTTAGCAAGCTTTGCGCTGGGGCATCTGTGTTTTGCAGCTATGGTTAATCTTTCACTTGTATGCTTGGAGAACGCTCATTTTTTTGAGGCATGTTTGATGGTTAGGTTAACACATTTGGAGGCAATGTTGCTCATGTGGCATATTTCTGCCTTTTGGAGCCCGTAATGGCACATTTGTTTAGTGAGGATACATATCACACATCTTGAAGCACACCCACATATTTGGAGGCATTGCCACATCACGTAGAGAGATGTTGTAGAGTTTGAGGAGCCCCCTAGCTTTTGATGCCTTCAATTTATGGTTTATTGCATATGTTGAGGAGAGCTCCATCCTTGCTCATATTTTCAGGGTGCACCACCTTTGAGACTGTTTTGAAGGACGAATTGGTTATAAATGTTATTGAATCAAGGTCAAAATACACTTATGAGAAAGTGCCATAGCTTTAAGGGAGATGTTTGGCATTACTTTAGCATTCCATCGAGGACTAACAACATTCCTTGGAGAGCGTTCCCTTGACATAGTTTTTGTCATTATTTTATTGAAGGTGGTTTATATGTGATCTTCTTGATGAGCGATCTAGGGAATATGATTGCTACATTTATTGAGCTCTCCACATTTTTTTGCACATATCCCTAGAGTGTTTCATTTTAAGGTCTTGTTTGGAGGACCTTCGATGATCATGCTCCGCACTTGAGGGATGTGGTTTGAGGTTGCCCTATCTTGAGGGGTTTTTATAACAACCATTGGGTCATTTCTTGCACATTCACCTATCAGATCCACTTTTTGAGGAGGTTGTTGACTTGGTTTGGGGAGTTCCCAAACCCTAATGAAGACACTTGGCATCATTTTGTTATCCTAGAGAAGGATGGAACCACATCTTGAGGAATGCTCTATTGAGTTGGTCTTTTATTGTTGTTTTAATGTAAATCATTGGGAGGTGAGCCTCTTGAAGAATGCCCCAAATTGCATAACAAAGCCATGTAAATTTCCTTAAAACTCAATCTTAAGCTACACAGTATATATATATATAATTGCTAACCATAAATGCGTTTCTTCACAAATAATGTAGCGGAAAATAAATACTGAGAAAACATATAATAATAATCACACCAATAGAGACCAATATTTTTGGGTATGCAAACCCCCGAAAAAACCCAAGATGGGAAAACCAGTGCAACAGTCTGAGAAGATATTTTATTAGCAAGATTTTGAACAATACAATCTTGAAATTCGATTTTAGCTAACCTAGCAAAATCATACAACCGAAATTCGCTGAGAAACCCCAACAAGATTGTACGGCCCCTACGTCAGCGTGTACGGCCCTGCGTCAACATGTAAGGCCCTTGCGTCAGTGTACGACCTCCTCTCTGTAAGCGTACGACCCCTGTGTTAGCTTGTACGACTGCTTGCGTCAACCTCTGCCTCACCTGTACGACTGCCTTGCATCATTGTCACGTCCTCTGCGATTTTCCTATGTTGTCCTGTCGATCTCCGAAAAGATGATCTTCAATCCCACTCTTTGAAATTCTTCTGCAAACTTCTCTCTTTCACTCTCCGGATGAAAAGCTACGAGCACGAAATCTCCCTCTGGCAATGTGTGTGTCAAAGCAACTGTGTGTGTGTGTCCTCTCCACCAAATCAATCTCCTTTTAACTCAATGGCCAAGCGAAAACCGTAACTCTCACTATGGATCAATGGGTGAGATCCTCTGGTGAGATCAATGGCCAAGATTAGATTATCCATCACTTATATTTCACTTGAACTTTATAAAAGTGCCTCCATTAAGTTAAATTAAAATTAGATTATATAATGCACTTTTCCTTAAGTCTAAACTTTGGATAAAGGAAATGATCAATCTGGCTTCCCGTTTTATGTCTTCTATCAAGCAAGGACACATACCAATGATAGAAGACCTTACTCCCTCTCAACAAGGAAGGGATTCAGTAGCAACCCCAACTTATCTCTGAACTTCACAAAGCTGTGTCTGCAAAGTGCCTTGGTAAAAATGTCCGCCACCTGCTCATCTATCTGAATGTACTCCAACCGAATGGTTCCTTTCTGTACACAGTCTCTCAGGAAATGATACCGGATATCTATGTGTTTGCTCCAGTCATGGAACACTGAATTTTCAGATAGCCTGATGCCACTCTGATTGTCACAATGAACCACTGTAGCCTCTAGCTCACACTTGAATAACCTTGAAAGCAACTTTCTCAGCCACATTCACTCACATGCAACCAAACTGGCTTCCATGTACTCAGCCTCGGCCGAGCTCAATGCCACTGACTTCTGCTTCCTGCTGAACCAAGAGATAACTCCTGACCCAATGCTGAAGCAACAACCTGAAGTGCTCTTTCGGTCTTCTACACATCCTGCCCAGTCAACATTTGTGAAGCCTGCTAACTGTACTCTCCCACTGCGCTCATAAACCAACCTGTACTCCACTGTACCTTTGATGTGGCGAAGCACATGCTTCATAGTTGTCCAATGTACTCTTCGAGTGTTCACCATGAACTGACTCAGAGTTGACTGCAAAGCTAATGTTTGGTCGTGTGTTGACCAGATATATGAGCGATTCGATAAGTTGACGATACAATGTAGGATTAAACTCCTCTGACCCCGATGCATCAATCTTCCTCTAGTTGGAAACTAGAGGTATGGTCATGGGTCTATAGTCCTCCATCTTGAATCTCCTCAAGATCTCTACTGCATACTTCCCCTGTCTAATGAAGAAGCACCCATCTCTCTGCCAAACCTCTAAGCCTAGGAAGTAATGCATTGACCCAAGATATTTCATTTCAAACTCAACTGCAAGGTTGGACTTGCAGTTGTCAATCAACCTCTCATCTCCTGTAAGAAAGATATCATCTACATACAAAACTAGTATGAGAGGTACCTCACCTGACAAGAAGTACAGGTTGTTATCAGTCTCACTCCGCTGGAATCCCATCTCCCTTAGATAGCTGTCAATCCTCGAGTACCATGCTCGAGGTGCATGCTTGAGCCCATAACGATCTCTTTGCAACTTGCATACATGCGACCCCTGTTCTCCACCTCGAACCCCTCGGGTTGCTCAATGAATACCTCTTCCTCTATAACTTCGTTGAGGAAGGTAGTCTTTACATCCATCTGATGAGCGTGCCAACCCATCTTTGTTGCTAATGAGAAAATAGTTCGAATAGAAGAATATCTGGTGACATGGGCGAAGTTCTCCTCATTGTCAATACCTTCCTTCTGTGAATACCCCTTTGCCACGAAGCACGCTTTGTACTTCTCCATGCTTCTGTCTGTTGCATTCTTTACTTTGTAGATCCACCTGGATCCAACCAATCGTTTTCCTTTTGGCCTCGTCACAACCTCCCATACTTGGTTTTTCATAATGGAGTCATACTCCTCAACCATAGCCTCTTGCCACACATCATGTTGTGCAACCTCCTCAAAACTGGAAGGCTCGGAGTTAATCAACTTCGTCATTATTGTCGTATAGCTAAGTCTATCTGGTTTGCTCCGCCTCATGGAGCTCTGTGGAAGAGTCACTTGCCTGGAATCCTGAATTGTGGACCTAAACCACTTAGGTTGTGGTCTAGTGTCTACCTGCTGCGGCTGATGGATATCCTCCTCTTGCTGCGGCTCATCCTCTAAGTCAATGACCAAAGGATTTTGTCCACCAGACTCCTTCTGAATACTAGAACTTGTATCCTATGTTTGTACCTGTACCTGTACCTGTGCTTCCTCCAACTTGACCCCCGAGTCCTATGCTGGTTGCTCATATGTTGGTAAGTCCATAGATCTTCGTAAGGATTTGTCCTCATCAAACTAGACATCCTTGCTCACAATGATCCTCTTGCGAGCCGGAACATATACTTTGTATGCCTTCAAAGTCTCACTGTAACCAACAAGTAACCCCTTCTCACCAAAATGATCCAACTTCTTCCTTGTGGCTGCATGAACGTGACAATAGCAGACATTGCCAACTATGCGTAGATGGCTCACATTTGGTCTAGTGCCTGTGAATACCTCCTCGGGTGTCTTACCCCCCAAAGCTGCGTGGGGACATCTGTTTTGAATGTAAACTACGGTCTTGTATGCCTCGACCCATAGGAATAGTGGCAATCCCTGATCAAATAGCATGGCCTTGGCTGCTCCTACCAATGTCTTGTTCTTTCTCTCCGCCACTCCATTCTGCTGCGGGGTATGAGGAACTGTGTGCTCCTTCTTGATCCCCTCCGATGAACAGAACTCCAAGAACTCATTGGAGGTGTACTCAGCCCCATCCTCAATACCTGAATCTTCCTCCCGGTTTGGTTTTCCACGAGAGTCTTGAGCTCCCGAAACTGCTCGGACCTCTGACTTGGCCTTCAGGAAATAGATCTAGGTTTTCCTGGAATAGTCATCAATGAGCGTGACGCAATAACTATAGCCACTGAAAGATTGGACACTCATGTGTTTGCAAACATCCGAACGCACAAGTCCAAGGTCCCCTTAGATTTGTCCTCAATTTGTTGGAAAGGCTTCCTGATGTTCTTCCCTACTACACAACCCTTGCAGTGGTTATGGTTCTCCTCCTGTACTTGAGGAACTCCAATAACTGCCTGTCTCAAATGCCTCTATGCCCCATGGTGTAAGTGTGTCATCCTCCTATGCCACAACTCACCTTGACTGTCGCTGCTGCTGACTAGAGCCTTTGCAGACTCGAAGCGTAGTCTGTACACCTTCCCGCTCCGGATCCCAATCACCCGATCCAAACTCCTATCTGACCCCTTGGGCCTGATATACACCTTCCAATCTCAGAACTTCACCTAAAAGCCCTTGTCTTCCAAGGTGGAAAGGGATATGAGGTTCTTGGTCAACCTCAGAACATACAATACATCAACAAAACTGAGGGGTTTGCCAGGATCCCTCTGAAACGAGACAATACCAACTCCTTGCGCGTTATACCGTACATCATCACCTACCTCAATGTGGAGATTTACTCCACCCTCCTGCAAGCTCTTCAAGAACCTTTTCTGTCCTGTCATATGACAAGATGCTCCATTGTCAATGTACCAAATACTGCTGCCTGTGGTGCTTGCCATGCAAGCTATCATACAAAAGTCCTCATCTAAGTTTTTGCTGAACTCCTCCACTTCTGCAAAACCTGCCATTTGGGTATTGTTCTTCTTCTTCCTGTCTGGGAACTGGGAAGCAAAGTGTACTGGCTTGTGGCAGATAAAACATTTGACTTTGGACATGTCAATGTTCTTCTTACCACCCTTCTTTTTCTTTGCCTTACCCTTTCTCTTCCCTGCTAGGGCTAGAGCTTCTTCATCCACAATTTGTGAGGCACTGCTGGATGAATCTGAACCTTGACCCATATGGGTCTCTTCCTGCACAAAGTCATCCCATAATTTCTCTGCCAATCAGGGAGCTTCTCACTAGCCACCATGCCTTTAACAAAGACGTCCCATGGCTTAGAAAAGCCATTGAGAGCTATCCGAACTAGCTCCTCATCTCCAGTCTTAGAGCCCATTGCTCCAAGGTCATCCCTGATCTGTGTGATCCTTGTGAGATAAGGCATCACTCCTTCACCCTTGACCATCTTGGTGCTTCGCAGTCTCTCCTGTAGCACCATCTTTTGGTTCTTGTTCTTACTCTGCTAAAGGCTTTCCAGAGCCGTCCACATTTCTAATGCAATCTTCTTCCTAGATAGGTGAGGAACAATGTGATCCTTCACCCCATCCAACATAATCAACATGGCCCTAGAATCCACCTTTTTCCACCTTGCCAACTCTTCCAGATTTGCGGGCGCAATTTCTTGGAGTCAATGTGCTCCTCTGCATCACTAACATCCATGATCCTCATGATCCTCTCTTTCCACGTAGGAAAGTTCTGAGCCCCCTGGAGTCTATCCTTGACTCTCAACTGTACGACCATAATGAAGTGTACCTGTCAAACCCTAGATCTGAAACTCTAGGTTTGTGTCTTCAATAGATCTGCCCTCGATCTATCCAATACTACTACTTTCTCTTAGATCTGCTTAGAAGAGCTCTGATACCATTTAGATTTCCTTAAAACTTAATCTTGAGCTACACAGTATATATATATAGTTTATTACTGTTAACCACAAATGAGTTTCTTCACAAATAATGCAACAGAAAATAAATACTGAGGAAACATATAATAACATTCACACCAATAGAGACACCAATATTTTTGAGACAGTTTCTCCCATTGCTACTAATTCATCTTTGACCTGAGCCACTGGAGTTAGGTAGGAGGTTACACTTTCATCTTTGGTCATCTTCACATTGTGTAACTTGTCCTTCAATGCCATCTCCGGTTCTCGTTCTTTGCCTCGAACAACTACTTCAGGGTGTCCCACATGTCATTAGCAGTGTTTTTCTCCGCCAAATGTGGAACGGATGATCCTTTACCCCATCTAGGATCACTCTTTGGGCTCTAGATGCAAGGGCTTCATGTTCTTCTAAGTCATCCTTGTCAGTAGGCTTCATCATTTTGGTGTTTGCAAAGCTCCATATCTTCCATTCCTGGAGCATCGCAGTTATTCTACCCTTCCAAGGTAGATAGTTGGATATGCCATCCAACCTATCTTTATACCTAATGCTCATCAATCTGGAAAACAACTCACAACAAACCTTAAACTGGAAAGACAACACAACTCTTCTGTGATTTACAACTTTGAATACTACATCAACTTGGCTTTGATACCATGAAGAAATTCAATGACATAAATAAGAAACTTTTTCATTTACACATTATGTCAAACACTTGAGAAACTAGGGATTATGATTAAAAATTTAGTTCTTAAATTTAAAATACAAACCACCAACTCAAGAACTTTCCAAGATTGAAACAAATCATTCACACATGAATACACAAATTTTTTTGGTCAAAGACCAGGGAAAACCCCAACAACTGGGGAAAACCCTAGAAAGAGAAAATTATCATTAAAAGGAGAATCTTAGAAATTTTCTTTTCGACATAGAAATTATTTCTCTTCCAACAAATTCATTCACCCAAAACAACAACAAATACCTCGATTTCCATGCCAATGAACTGCTGTACGGATCTGCTGTACCTTCACACGTGCTGTATAGAACTGTACGGATCTGCACACGTGCTGTACGTATTATGTACTTTCTACCTACCTTGGGAATCATGCCACATTAGTAATAAATGTTGTACGGCCCTGTCAAACCTTTGTATGGATCTGCCTCGATTTCTGTGCTTCACACGTGCTGTGCGGATTTGACAGGCTGCATTAAATGTTGTTGTACTTTGACTCGATATTTGTGCTGCTACTGTCTTGGGAAATGTGCCAATCTTCTAGGGCATTTCTCTCTCCTTCAGTCTCAATCTCCTCTCTCTGTCCTCATTGATGGCCTCTTTTTAATTTGTCCTTTACCCTAGTTTTATACTTTAAATTCTGTAACTACTTCTCTAACCACCTAATTTATGGTTGAGATTCATTTACAAGATCTAGGGTCATCATTAAATGCACCCTTATTTAATAATAACTCACTTTAAATATTAAATATCATTTAAGTGAGACCCAATACAATAAAGTTCAAAACATCATTTATTTATATATAATTCCACTTTATACATAAATATACACAAGGAACAAATTACATGTCCTCTTTATCACACCACACAAAAACTATAGAGGACCTTCAGAGTTAATTTTCTAACAGAATTAAGTTAGTGACCAATGCCTAATCGAGTCAAGGAGAGGATGTCAACAATGTAAGTACATCCATCCAAGGATAAGCCAATGATTAGCCAGTTAGTTCCAATGTGCAAATGAAAAGTGTGATCAAGCACTATTCATCCAAGTTACAAATATTTATCATCACCTAACAATCTGAAGCAGTACAACAATACTAATATATTAGTAGTATGAGTAACATATCAGTCATTAAGGCAACAATAGTTTTCCATCATTGTTCGGGTATCCATTACAGACTTGTGTAATCAACAATATACATAACCAAGCATTTATAACACCTGTATTAAGTTTGAAACAAAGTTTCATGTAGCAATATCATAATGTTTCTATAGTTTAAACAATGATCAAATTACAAACAAAGTATGCGTGCATAGTGTGGTTACTAAGTGTGAAAAAGGTTGCTAATGGTCCACTCTTTATTGTAGTTTGACCTTACAATTATCTTACCCTTTTAACCCGTGTTTGTTAGCTTGTGTGCAGGGTTTGGAGGGATGATGTAAAAGGAAAGGTATGACGAACTGGGTGTAGGGAAGGCTGCCACTGTAAGGGCAGCCTCAACACTCGACAAAAACTTGGAGATGCGTGGGAATGAGCAGACAGAGGTCTGCACCAGACCCAGAAACAAGGCTGTGCGGGTCTTGGGAAGGAGAAAGAGGAGGGCTGTGAAGGAGATATGGAAGACTGAGGGAAAAGGAAGGGCTTCGTGAGAAGGGTGAGGCCTAACAAAGGGGAAACGAGTGCCTTGGATGGTAGGCCGAGGATGGAAAGGGGAGGATTGGGAGAAGATCGTAGCCATAAAGTGAAGGCCGAGGGTAGAAGGAGGCCAGAAAAGTGAAGTGAGGGGCAGCTGAAAGGTTGTTTTAGCAGACCAAAGGGAGTTTTGTGGGTGACCGAGGGATGGGAGGATATAGGAGAGGGTAGCCTAGGTAGAGAAGAGGCCCAAAAGATAGAGCCGAGGGCTATAACAACCCAAGGGAGCAAACCTGAGGGTGAAGGATGGGAAAAAGAGGGATGGTCGTGAGAGGAATAGGAGGAAAAAAGGTGAGGGTGGAACTAGGGCAAGTGAGGGAGGAGAGAGGCTTAGTAGGTCAGGCTGAGACCCTAGAGAGAGAGAGTGAGGGTACTAGAGGGTATTTTAGGACCGTTTTGGAGGGCCATTAGGGTTAGGGAATTCCCTAGGGTTTTGATAGCTTTAACCTAATCTAAAACAAACCCTAAAACTAACCTATAACTAACCCTAGACTAGGTATTGAAGAAGGAAAAAGACGTGAAGACAAAGAGAGCAAACCCTAGCAAAACCCTAACCTAACCTGGGGCATCTAGGAGTGATTAACTTGCCTATAGACGAGACTAACCTAGGCCTATGACTAACCCTAAAGTCCTAAGGTTCAACCCTAGAAGGACTCATAGAAATGACGTTCTTCTATACTAAGGTGAGTAAAAAATTGACAAAGACTTAGCCAAGAGAAAATGCAACCTAATGACTACCATTCCATCTACAAACATACATCATTCATCAGCTTTTAGCAAAGAGAAATCAAGACAAGGCATAGATACCTCCTTGTGCACGTGTTTCATCAATAAATCATAGCACCACCTTTAGAAAAAGAGCCAAAACCAAGATACTTCAGGAATTCGTCATTAAACCCAGAAAAAACCTTCCTCAAGAGGAGGCGCCTCACTTCAAAGAGCCCTAGTAGGGTAGAACAAATGCATAGTGTTTTATCCCATGAGTTTAAAAATGAAGTGAGGAGATCTATTTATATGATCTCACACTCACTTTTGCAAAAATATCTAGGTCGACATGCCTTTAAAATGTAAATTTGAAATTATAAAATGTCAACTTAAAATTAAAACAAAATAATAATAAAAATGGCCTAATGTAGGCTCAAGGTAGGTTACCCGAGGTATTTTTTCCCCTGGGTGCCCAAAACCGCCAAAATTAGCGAATCACTCCAAACAAAATGATGGAGTGAGTTGGAGGGAGGGCGTTATACCCCATCTAACCTAGAGAATGCTGTAAAATTCCTCAAAGCTCTCCTCAAAGTAGCAAGAAGTCCTGGAGTGGAAGATGGCTTCCTCTGAGGAAAGAGACCAGGGAGAGAAGGCGCTAATGTGCAGAAGGGCCAGGAGGGTGTCCTAAGTGGCTGTGAAGGGAGGCGAATGTCTCGCAGCTGAAGCAAAGACCACTAGAGTAAGCAAACAAGGCATGGGCTCATGTGACCTAGTGATCAACCCCAAGGAGCCCCAGACACCAACCCCGGGGTTGAAAACCCCAACAAAGAGCAATCAATAGTGCCATTAAGCAAACAAGGCATGGGGTCATGTGACCTAGTGATCAACCCCAAGGAGCCCCGGACACCAACCTTGGAGTTAAAAAACCCAACAAAGGGCAATCAACAGTGCCATTAAGCCATAGTACTCCTAAAGGAAGGACCAAAGGGACCAACCATGACCACCATTGCTCGATAACACCCCTCTTGGTTAAAAAAAATGACTCTCTCTCCTTGGGCACATCTGAAGGTGAGCTGGGTACAGATGCATCGTAACAATAGTGTAAGGGAAGCTGGGCTCAACTCTATATAAAGACCAGCTCTCTCTATTGTTCAGACATGGTTGGATTTATGGGAGATCCCCTCTAAGCTTAGTTCAAGATCTATTAGGAGGAAGTTGTCAAGGGGCAAGTATATGTGAGGTTTTTATCTTTCAATTCTCTTTTTCATGGATGATTAGGGTTCATGCAAGGGCTGCCACTATTTTTGCTTCTTTAATAATCTCTTTTGAAGGGCAATTTTGCATATGAGAAGAAATTAGGGTAGAGGTTGTAAACCCTCCCTAGTCCTTGTTGTAACCTTGAACCTTGGGAAACTTTTTGCTATAATTTTTCGATTGGATGTGGGCACATGTTCCGACTCACTTGTTGATTTTTCTGATTTCAGCACTAGATAAAATAACTCCTAGTGATTTTCCTTGCTTAAAATTTAATTTCAGCTCACTGATTATTTTACACTTGTTGAGATTTATCAACAATAAATAAAAGTAGCGGAAGCAAACTGGGAAACAGATCATGATAAACACACAGATTTTTGCCCTTCAAAATCAACTTTTCATCAACAAATAATCCAAGCTTACAAGGGCTCCCTTACTAGGAAAATGATCCTGAAAATTACACAACAAACCTGGCAAAATCTGCCCTTCAGAAGACCAAAATCAGCTGAAATTTTGCCCCTGAGATCTCCACGAAAAACCTAGAAAACCCAAAAGAATATTTTCTGCTGCCCTGTACAACCTTGTCTGTACAACTGCACAAACTGTATGGATCTGTACAGTATGGTCCTGTACGGACATGTTCGTATGGTTGTATGGATTCCATATGGCTGTACGGAATTCGTACGACATGTTTTGTACGACTGTACAGAATTTGTACAACTACACCTGCAAACTTTTTCTGCTTGTTTTCTTGCCCAGCTGTGCCTTTGCCTTGACTGGTATGGCTGCCTGCTGCTCCCAGATTGCTGTCTTCTTTTCTCCTTGGCCTAGAAATCAGAAACTCCCCTTTCCTCCTTGGATGAAAGTCCTTCACCCTTGCACAAGAGACTGAAAATAAAAAATTCATTCTCTTTAATAATTCCTTTAATTAAAGTGAATTTCCTAAGTATCTAAGAGGTCATAGAGACGGTTCCCATGGGCAAGATACCCACCCATGGAAATACCTGTCCACGCTACAAAACATCAATATGGGATTGTATTTTAAAATGTGATATTTGTTGGGGCTGTTCAACTTCAAACTTCATTGTATTAGAAGGTTGTTCTACTTCATCCTTTTTACTTATGGTTCCATGTTATGGTTGTTCTTCCATTGTTTATGGTTGCACACTATTCCTTGGCAGCACTTTTATGGTTGTGGTAGTGCATTTTGTATAAGGGCATCATCACTTTAGTATAACTTGAAAATCTGTTTTGGACTAGTCATGGCACCCAGTATATGGTTTGACTACGTCTTTTCCATAGTATTCAAACCCTCTTGTTCACCCATTGGATTGGCACCGGTCTTGGTCCACCATCCCATCTTTTTTTGAAAGTTTATTTTATATTTTACCCAGGGATTCCCCCTTTGTGCCGGAGGAGAGCCGACCTAAAGTGAGAGGAAAGGTTGTTGGGGTGACAATGGGTTGTGGTGATAATGGGCAACCTTCCTGAGTTCCCTTAGTGTATATTTTTACACAGTATAGGTTTGGGAGGTATCATAAACCACTTGTTTGTTTGTCTTCATTTTCATGACCTACTTGAAGGTTCAACTTTAGACTTCCTCGTGGTGCTCAAGCTTGCCTTGCTCTATTTTTAGAAGTCATATTCATTATAGTAGGATTAAGTAGAAATTTAATCTAAATTTCGCTTATGACTAAGCTACATACAATAATTTATGATCCAAAGGTCTATTCTTAGTAAGATTTGAAAATTGTGTGTATTTCAATATATTTCTAAAATACATGCTTTGTTCTTTTCACAAATTTTCTTATTTTTCAAGCAAACCTAATTTATTATTAAAATTTAAAAATACATAAGATAATTTTATAACGGCCTACAAATGATAACAATAGTAGGTCAATGGGACTGAAATGTATACCTAACAAAGAAATTTACAATGTGGGAGTGCGAAAGGCATCTCCTAGAGGAAATCAGAAAGAACTACGTTGAAGTACATGATAAAGTGATAGAAGCCAGGATGAAAGCATCTGTATTGAGCCAAGAGAGGATATCAAGGCTTCTGGAGCTGGCTGCCAAGTGTGGGAGGGGGTGCTGAGGAAGGCTATCCTCCTCAGTGTTGTCAACCATTGTGAAATGACCAAGAACTAGTTTACCAAAGGTTGGCTAATCAATACCGACATTCACTAAATTTCTACCAGAGCTTGTTCTGATCGAAGGATTGTTGAGTACTACCTTTTGTTTTTACAAAGTTTGATCATCTACCTGTAAACAATAGATTAAGATATTTCCTTCTTCCCACTATTCATCAAATGCACTAGTAAACTATATATAACTGGTTTAGATTAGAGATCAGTATATTGGAAAATTATAAAAAGCATTTGAAGAAAAGATTATAGTTGTTTAATCTCAACCCTGGAAACAAAAATTGTTGAAGCTGGCTCTTAAAGATTTTCTACCTAACCTTGACCTCCTTAACTAATGCTTTTGTGGATATACTTATAGCAGTTACTTCTGTTTGCATAACTGTGATATTCCACACTTTCACATTGAGGTTTCAATGCCCGCCTTGAGTTGCTCCCTAGGGTTCTTAGGCTGACCATCATTCTTTTAAGTTCTTGAAGTTGGCCTGTGGACAATAGAAACTTATGCAGAATGTCTACCATAACGTCTATTATAATTTATGAGGGAATGTGAGGAAATTTTGCTTTTTCTGGTTCTATGTGAGTTTGGTTCTTCAGTCTCAATTTCCTTTTCAATGCTTTAATGGTAATAGAAACAAGGGAGTACACTGGGGAAGTAGAAGCTTAACATGAATGGGTTGGTCCAGTTATGCCTGAACCTTGTAAAATAAATCTACTCACCTGTAATTGTTTTGCCTGTCTCACGTCCATGCCATTTCCCTTCTCCTAAGCCCTTTACATTTGATCACTTATCTACCTTTGAAAACTGTATTATGATGTGATGGATTTATAGCAATTTCCTTTATTAATAAATTACTTTTGTCATTCATATGATCAACTAGGCAACCCAAGTAAACCAACTCTGTAAGGTAGGTTGACTGAACCAGCCTGCTCACTTGGCACTACTATTTTTCCTTCCATCTCCTTCACATCCTTTACCAAATATCCTTCTTTCCACTGTTCTAGTCTTTAGGCAAGATCTAATTGATTTCTAAAGGAACTCCCAATGTTGGTATAAAATTGTCGAGCTTATTTTTGTTCCTTTGAAAATGCTTTAGTCCACCACTTTAAACATGAACAAGTTTCTTGCTTTCTTTCCTATGGTTATCGTTGGTCTACCTTCCGTTCACAAAGTTAATAAACAAATGGAGGCCCCTCACCTTTGACTTTCGAATCTGTAGTTACAAACTAGCTATGATCTTATAATCAAAACCAACATTTTTGGCTTTGTTTTTAGTAGCCTGTCTAAGCTCCTTGGTGAAGGATTAGGTCGCAGCCCCTTTACAATTCTTACTTGTTCCTCCCCTCCCTGCTTGACTATTGCGCTTCTTAATCAGAACATAGTGAAAAAAGTACCAAGGATATCATGGACCAATCCTGGTTGAGGTCCTCGGTGTTATCAACTACCATGGCTGGTTCTCCAATGATGTGTAATTTCTTGCGGAATGATTATCAGGGCATTTGCATAGTTTCAATTTTAAGTATTTTTCTTTAAATATTTGAAGTTTTGTGCACTTCTAAAATTAGTAGTACTTTCATCATTTAACATGAAGCTACACAACCAAAAACTTGATTTATGATGCTATACTTTGTTTTCATGTCATCTCATTCTTTGGCACCTTCATTTTTGTTACTAGCATCCTTTTCACGCCAAGCTGTCTATTAATAGCTTTTGTTGTTCACTTGCTTTTGTGTATTTTGTGCAGGACCTTAGACTATGCATTGCAGGATGCTTTCAAGGAGTTCCTAGAAGTTCGGGGAATTAATGTTGAACTTGGAAACTTTCTCACAAGGCATTTGCACAATAAAGAGCAACAACAGTATGTTAAATGGTTGCATTCTTTGGAATCAATTATTAAGAAGGGATTCGAAAGTAGCTAGTTTGCAGTACTAAAACCCTATTAAATTCATTCCCCCCGTCTGTTCCAATTAAATGAATGGAATATTTACTCGACGCTTCATAGTAAAATTGCAGATTGATTTTCCACCAGAAGCTTTACCTCAAACTCTTCTTATTTTGGCAGTTACTTTGAGCTATTGTATAATGCAATTTAAGTTATTATCTATCTTATGAAAATCATATGTTGGAGAAATGAAGTAGCTTTAACATGTTAATTAATTCACAATAATCCATGCAAACCTGCAACTTCAATTATGGGTGAAATTGGTAAATCATTATAGTTTGTTGGGTGTTCAAGTTGTCATTCATCTTGGAGATCATTAGGCATGGGACAGTTTCATCCTATTGAAATTGTGTTTTCAACATGTCCTGTCTTTATTGCTTTAGAGCAGGGGAAATTTTAAGGATCCATAATTTTCTCAAAGTGTAGAAACTTTGGCGAATCTTACTAATTCTTAAATGTACATCCATAAAATGTTTGATTTTTTTGTAAAAATATTCAAATTTCTAAGGATTTTATATAGTTTTGGGGAAATTTTGGTGAATTTTAAAGTAAAAGAAATTATCCTATAGAATAAGACAAATTGACGAATCTTCTTTGGGAAAAAGATTGAAAAATAGCCCATGTGCTAAATTTCACCCCTAAAATTTTCCTTGCTTTATAGTTGGAAGTAATGCCAATATTTCAGACTACATGGCCATTCTTTCATATCATTGTGATGAGACGAGGGTTGTCTAGATATGGATTCAAGTAATTAAGACTGTCTTAAAAATGAAACAGAGGTCACAGATAACTTAAGATTTGAAGTTTCAATATGATAGTAGATGAAACTAAGTGCGAGCTTAATGTGTTGTGTCTTTGCAGGGCTTTATAATGCCTATGGATCCTTTATTTTGAAAACTTAACAAGGATTTTGAAGTTATTTTTGCCATTCATAAAGAAAATTGTGGATAGTTGTGCAAATTGAGTTTTGCATATGAAGATTGTAAATCAGCTAGCATAATGCATTATTGTGGTTTTGCAGGGCCTTAGCGTGCCCAATCCTTTATTTTGAAAATTGCACAAGGATTTGAAGCTTATTTTGCCATTTAGAAATGAAATCATGGTATAGAAATGAAATCATGGTTAGTTGTCCAAGTTGAGTTTTGCATATGGAGACTGTAAATCAAACATATATGTATATTCCAAGGAAAACCTCACAACTTTCTTATATTCCAAGGAAAATCTCATGGGGAAACTCTTGGGACCTTTCTGCAATTGTGGATGGTAACCAATGTGAACCTGTGGATGCTGATTACAATGCTTAACTTGGTAGGGACATCAAGCAAGATGCAATAGAGGCTGCCAAGGTAGGGAATCAACCCCGAGAGTTCTTGCATGAAGCTTAAAGCACTCAACCACTCAGGCTAGTCCATCAAGAGCATGTGTGGTTGCGCGCACTCATACACAAATTGATTTTATTGCAATATTTTAATGCATCTAATATATTTATTATTTGTTTTTCAGTAAATATTTTTCACTTGCTCAGGAATTTAAATATAAATTAAATTACACATTATTTGGTGCAACTTCTAGTCTAACTTGCATTGAAAAATGTCTTCGTCCATGTAACAAAGCTTCACATCATTATGTTTATTCTCTGCTAAATTGGTAACATAGAATCCCTGCCCTCTTGAAGATGTGATTGTTGGTGCCTTCTCATCAAATATATTAAGTTAGAGTCATGGCATTCAATGCCATATCCAAGTCAACCAACTATGGTTCCACATTCCATGGTTTGGTGGGATTGGATTCATATTTATCATTCTCATGTGATAGAAGGCGAAGGTTGGAATGAACATACATGAGTTCTTCAATGATCTAATTATGTGAAAAATGTTCACAATCAACCACATAGGTTCACCAACCAAAGGACTTAATTAGACCTCTCCCATGGGGATCCCCACAATCGATCCAATTAGATGGTCTCAAATTCTGCTGAAAATTTCTTCAAGTCGAAGAGGT
>LPNX010171638.1:293954-306949 GCA_001517045.1 Pseudotsuga menziesii
TGGACCAACCAAAGGACTTAATTAGACCTCTCCCATGGGGATCCCCACAATCGATCCAATTAGATGGTCTCAAATTCTGCTGAAAATTTCTTCAAGTCGAAGAGGTTGTCAAGAGCTTTCCAATGCAATTTGAATGGGGTCAAACAAACACTCTATGCAAAAGATACGACTCGCTGAAGTTAAAGGCAAGTAGATTAAGAAAAACAAGGTACAATGTTGGCACATGGACCAATAAGAAGGCTTCAATGTGGCACCTCACATTAATGCATGGACGATGTATAAAAAAATAGTTAAGATTCAAATCCCAACTGAGGGATGAATCCAATTATAAGGGGGATTTTAAAAATCATGTAAATTTGTGCCACCTAACATTGTTGTACGTTATACACCCCACTTGCATCACAACCCATGCACTCAACCCATGAAGTGCTCTAACAAAGCCATACATGGACATATCTCGTCACATGCCTTATGTGGAATCCAAATACCTTATATAACAGGTAATTTGTTGAAGCATGCTCAATGTGGGATAATATCATCCCTATGAAAAAGCAAAGGGGTGGATTTGATGAGATTTGAACCTTGCCCACTTCTCCAAAAATTAATTGCTTTACCACTAACCCACGAGCTATAGGAGTGCTCTATAATCAACATAGTTGTTTTTGAAATTGCAGATGCCAATATTCTTTATGGAGAGAATATGCAAGATAATGTTCTTTGTTACACGAAGAGGCCATTGAGAGTTGAATGACCAGTGCTATTGTCTTTCTAGAAGGACTCTAATGACTCATTTGTAGATTGGAGGCCATTCTTTGATGCAAAGAAATGAAATGTTGTACTTTGCATAATTTTTAATGGATTGGTTCTTGGTTTGAAGCGAACTCGAAGATGTAGCCCAAGAGGGTGAACTTTGTTATCAATTTGTTGAGTATTGTCTATGTTTATTGTTTTTTATTCTCAATTTCAGTTATTTAAATTGTCGATTTAAATTTATTAAGTCAACTTTATAACGAAATTAAGTAAATTGAGAAATTTTGCATAAGAATTAAAATTAGTGTAACGAACAAGTTTTAACACTAATTTTGGATTAAGTTGGAATAAGAGAAGTAGATCAGGGATTAATGCTGATTTGGATTTGCATAAGCATTGATATTGAATGCTAACCAGGTCTAAGCTCAAATGTGGAGAATGATTGCTTGAAAAGTACAATCTTGAGATTGGCACGAGACGTGCATTCCAATGACAAGCAATGAACTTGAAAGTGAAGAAAACCTCATTGAGTCAAAATAAATGTTTTGGCAAGCCTTTTGGGGATGAAGGTCACGATGGAAGAATTATATAGAGAACGAAAGAAGAACATAGAAGGCCCAAGTCAAAGAAATGAGACAGAGGAAGGAAAGTCCTCTTTGAAAGACAATAAAGGTAAAGGAGAAGGAGTTGGTGACCCTCCTAGAACTCCTTCATTTTCGTCCTCTTCTTCAAGTTGAAATTCCTCTTCAATTCCACATAAGAAACAACAAAAGAAATTTGACTCTAATTTGCCTTTGTTGAAATGAGATGTGGAATTTGATTTGCCAATGTATAATGGAGAGCTTAATGCAAAGAAGTTGGATAACTGGATCAAGCAAATTGAAGTATATTGTAGGGTTCAAAGAATTGTGGATAGAGAAGCAAAAGTGCAACTAGCTACTCTCCCATTGGAGGGCACAACATTGATATGGTGGGAGAGTAAGACTCAAGAAGATATTCTTAAGGTAAAAAGATATCTTCTTGGTTTGAATTCACATTGCATTAAAGAAACAATTTTATCCTTTAGGGTATATGCAACAAGCAATAATGGATTAATAGAATGTAAGGCAGATAGAGGACAAAATTTCACAAGCCTATACTCAAGAGTTTAGAAAGAAGGCATTGACATTGTTTATTCTTCTATATACGTAAAAAACCCTTGGCAGGTTGCATAGTTACTTGAGACATACTATTCTTATGTTTAATCTAACTAATTTTGATGAAGTTTATGTCCAAACCACTCATGTCAAGTCAAGGGGAAAGAATGTCCAAGACAACTTCTCGAAGAAACCAGTTCAACCAATTGCAGACAAGAATATAGGAAAGGGTAAGACGAAAAGAACAATCACAATGAAGAAAGAAGATGAGAAGCCTTCATGTTCACATTGCAAAAAGGAAGGACATGATTATTCAATGTGTTGGAAACTCCATTTAGAACTAAAGCCAAAGAAGTTTTGGAAGAAGGATAATTAGAAGGCCATTGCTACAATCCAAAAGGATCTTGGATTCAATTGATGAAACCAAGATCATAACCATGGGAATACATGGTGCATCTTCTTTTGCTAGTTCTAGTAATAATCCTCATTCTCCAAAGTGTGAATTTATCCATGATGAAAGGAAAAGAAGTGAGCTGTTGCATATTAGGGTTATCTCAAAACATACTAAGATTGACACCCTCTTTGATAGTGGTTTGTAAGCTAATCTAATTTCTGAAGAAATATTTAATACATTGGGACTTGAGACTAAGTTGTATCCAAAACCATATCCTTTGGAAAGGGTAAGTGAAGATGCTAATTTACATGTGTCTAAACAATGTAAGCTCAAATTCACAATCACCTCTAAATTCACAGATGAGGTAGAATTAGATGTTGTACCTAAATGATATTTGTGAGATTGTTTTGGGAAGCACTTATTTGTATGACATGAAAGCTATCTTTTACAGGGAGGAGAACAAGTATCATCTCACAAAGGATGGAATTGAGTATATTGTAAGAGCCCATCGTGTGAAGACTAACTTGTCTCTTGATAATATCAGACAAATGAAAAGACTTGTAAATGCAAGCAAGCATTTTGTACTCATGATTGTAAAAGCTAAAGATGATGATAAATATGAAGCTGTCAAAGGGTGTGACCCTAACTTGGGAGATGTATTGGTTAATATTATTTTTAACTATGATGAAGTGTTTCAAGAGCCACATGGACGATCTCTAAGGATAGAGATACACCATGCGATTCAACGACAACAAGATGATACTCTTTGTAACATTGGCATGTACATGCTATCAGTGATGGAGAATGAAGAAATAAAGAAGCAATTTCAAGAGTTGCTCGAGAAATGAGTAATTCGATCAAGTACTTCTCCATGTGGATCACCCATTATGTTGGTACCAAAGGAAGATGGTACATGGAGAATGTGTGAATTTCTAGGCATTGAAAAAAATTACGGTGAAGAATAATTACCCTCTTCCTCATATTGATGATTTAGTAGATCAATTTAAAAATGCAAATTATTTCACTAAAATTAAACTTAAGAAGTGGTTATCACCAAGTAAGAATCAATGAAAATGATATTTGAAAAACTGCTTTTAAAATAAAACAAGGTTTATTTGAATGGATAATTATTCCCTTTGGGATTTGTAATGTTTATGCTATGTCTACTTTGATGATATATTAAAATAAAACTAGGTTTATTTGAATGGATAATTATTCCTTTTGGGATTTGTAATGTTTATGCTATGTCTACTTTGATGATATATTAAAGACTGCTTTTAAAATAAAACTAGGTTTATTTGAATGGATAATGATTCCCTTTGGGATTTGTAATGTTTATGATATGTCTACTTTGATGATATATTGATCTTTAGTCAAAGTTGGGAAGACCATGTAAAGCATGTTAGGAAAGTCTTAGATATTTTGAAAAATGAAAAATTGTATCTAAAGATGTAAAAATGTGAATTTGGAAAACATATTTAGTTATTTGGGCTATATAGTAGGGGATGGTGAATTGAAAATTGATTCGTCTAAAGTTGAAGCCATTGTGATGTGCCTAAGCCTATTAATGTAACAAAAGTTAGGAGGTTCTTGGGGGTAGTTTAATATTGAAGGAAGTTCATTGCTAACATTTCATTTATGCATCTCCTTTACATGCTTTGACAAGTACTAAGCAGGTCTTTCATTGGGGAGGTAAACAACAAAAAGCCTTCAAGACCATGAAAGTGAAGATCAATACAACCATGGTTATAACATTGTTAGATTTATGATATCAATTTGAGATTGAAATTTCTGCAAGTGATTATGCCATGGGAGTAGTGTTAATACAAAGAAGGAGACCAATTTTTTACCATTTTGATACTTTCATTGGCGCAATAAGAAATGATCCTACTTATGACAAAGAATTGTATGCTTTGGTTTAAAGTGTGAAGAAGTGGAAACACTATTTCATAGGAAAAGAGACAATCATCCATACATATCATTAGCCTTTATAGTATCTCCAATCATAAACCAAGCTACAATAGTTGTTAGTTTTTCTAGATCTTATTAGCTTAGTCAAGATCTTTATCTGTAAGAATAAAAACTACAATAATATGCATAAGATAGAACATATACACAGGAAACAAATATTTTCACCGGGGAAACCATAAAGGAGAAAACTCCACAAACTTCCTCAGAATAGTATAGTTAATGCGAACTTGAGTGAGTGTGAGGTGTGTATAAATGAGGGAGGGCACCTCCCTATTTATACCTTTTAAGTGATTGCCATATTACATGACTGGGGCCGACCTCTTACATGATGTTACACTGGGGACTATTGCCTCGACTTAGAACAGAGGTTGTACCTCAAGCTCTATACATAATAATGACATCCCGAAAGGAGGAAAACACATCTCCGATGGGGTACAACAACATATCTCCGATGGGGTACAACAACATACAATGATAATATACATCAAAATATCTTCCAAAGTGACAAATACATCAACACTCCCTCTTAACTAGGAAGGAATTCTCTCTCTTCCACAATCATCAGCACATATGGTCTAGTCATCATCATAGTTGTTGCCATCATCATCTTCTTATCGATCATCGAATGGTACTAGCTGTCATCAGAAGTTTCTATAGAGCCAACCCTTTTTCATGCTGGGTGTAGGCCTTGTCCTCATCTAGGTCTTCACCACATCTATGAGCAAGCCATCGCATAGGAATAGTCTAGGACCTCTACATTGCCATGACAATAACCTACGTCTCCTACCTTTATCTCGTCGTATCCGGGTCATCTCTTTTGTCATGCACAAAACAAAACACACAGACCATACATAGCACAACCCATATGCAGACCACCTACATTCTATCACCATTGTAGTATGCCAGGATCTTTCACGTCCAATCTGTAACATCCACTATGCGAGGATTTCCTAGGAGCACACCAAGTGCATTACGTCTCTCCACGGTCAACCTGCGCTCTACTAGCATAAGAGAACTTTCTAGGTGCACCTCAAGTTCCTTGTGACCTTATCATCTCCAACATGGGAACACACATATATAGATATATATGTAAGAACTGTTTATGATTGAACAACTTGCTACACTAGGGATTTTATGTTCCATGTCAACCTCAAGGACTTATTACATTTGAATAACCTGTGTCCAGGATCTTTTCAATTTAGACAACCTTCAGGGCTTATTACATTTGAGTAACATGCGTACCACGCGAGGGCTCCTATTTACACTCAGACAACCTAGAAGGATTATTACATCTGAATAACCTGCGTACCACGCTAGGGCTCATATTTATAGGTGGATAAGTTGTCTCAGGACTGATTACATTAGAATAACCTGTGTACCATGCCAGGGTTCATATTTACATTCGAATAACCTGTCTCACGATCGATTATGTCTGAGTAACCTGCGTATCACGCCAGGACTCGTATTTACACTAAGACAACCTACAGGACTGATTATGTCCGAGCAACCTGCTACACCAGGGTCTTTTTCGCTCAGACAACCTGTCTCATATACCATGTGAGATATCATGCATCTACGTCTTCTGGTCTCTTGCTATTTCTAGCATAGAAACATATCAAGACTAATTACATCCAAGGATAACCTGCGATCTTCACTAGGACTTATTACATCCAAGGACAACCTACATGACTGATTACGTCTAAGAAACCTACAATATTCGACATGATTTTACGCTCAGAAAACCTATATTCTCCAGCTATTCTAGAGCTCATCACTCCCTCTTTAAGGGGCCTCGTTCTAGATCACACCAAGTCTTTCTCTGAAGTACTCGAACTTCATTCTAGCTAGAGGCTTGGTCAATACATCAGCTATTTGTTCGTCTGTCGCCACGTACTGGAGCTTTACTGCTCCTCTCTGCACTATATCCCTGATATAGTGGAACTTGATCTCTATGTGATTCAACTTGTCATGGAGCATAGGGTTCTCTGAAAGCTTCATGCAAATCTGATTGTCGCTAAAGATACAAGTCACATCTAATTGGAAATCGAACAAATCAGACAGTAACTTCCACATACACATTGCCTCGCAACTATCTGATCAAGTGGCAACATACTCTGCCTCGATTGTACTCAGCGCCATGCATGACTACTTCCTGTTAAACCAGGAGACCATGCTAGATCCCAAACTGAAGCAACAACCCAAAGTTCTCTTCCTATCAGTGGCGCTACCTGCCCAATCCGAATCAACATAACCGTGTAGGTTAATCTTCTGATTTGCATCATACTTGATCCCATAATCCACTATACCCTTTAGGTACCTCAATACATGCTTTGTAGCTATCAGGTGAACATATCTCAGAACCGTTAGGAACTAGCTCAAGGTGTTCACAACAAGGCATATGTCTGGTCTCGTATTCGTCAGATACATCAATCAACCGATCATCTGATGATACATCGTGGCATCAAACTACTCTGATGAAGCATCACATAGAAGGTTCAATTTTGATGCCATAGGTGTGGCAATCGCCTTGTAATCTAGCATTCTAAATCTCTTCAGAATATCCACTATATACTTTCCTTGACTAAGGAAAATATCATCTCCACTCTTCCACACCTCCATGCCTTAGAAGTTGTGCATCATCCTTAGGTCTTTAATGAGTTCATCCTTGCCCATCAGGAACATGTCATTGACATATAGCAGGAGCATCACTGGTTTTCCACCTTCAACCTTGAAGTAAAGGTTGGAATTTGCTTTACTGTTGGTAAATCCTAGGCTCATCAGGAAGCTATCCATCCTATCATACCTTGTCCTCGGTCCCTATTTCAATCCATACAAGGCCGCCTTCAATTTGCACACATGAGTCTTACTGTCATGTGTCTCGAATCCCAATGGCTGTTCTACGTATACTTCCTTCTCGACTACACCATTCAAGAATGTTGTCTTGACATCCATCTGGTGTATCTTCCATTTCATAATTGCAGCCAATGCAAGTATAGACTTAATCAAAGTGTACCTCGCCACAGATGCAAATGTCTCCTCGTAGTCTATGCCTTATTTATGTGAGAAGCCTCGTTCTACAAATATTGCCTTGTATTTCTCGATGTTGCCATCTGCAACATGCTTGATATTGTAGATCCGCTTCGAAGTCACGACAAACTTCTTTTCCGGTCTCGAAATTATCTCCCAGACATCATTCTTCATGATCGACTGATACTCCTCGATCACAGAATCCTTCCATTCTTTCTTTTCTGCAGCCTCTTCATAGGTGGAAGATTCCTTGTCAATGATTTAACACAACAAGGCCACATAGATGTTGTAAGGTTTTGTTTTTTTCCTTTCTCTTTGCATTCCTTCTGGGGCGCCATACATTTCTGCTTCTTGTATAAGCTCCTGTGCCCATGCTGGTTTCCTCCTGTGGGAGTCCTCGAGAAGTGTCTCTACCGACTCTTGTGGTTTTGCATTAGGGGAATTTTGAGGTAAAAAATGGGCCTCAAAACAAAAAAAGTACTATCAAAATCAACTTTATAAAAACCAATCACATTTTAGAGAATGATATCCTCTATAATAGTTGAGGTGACATTGGTTGAGTTAAAAATGCTTATTTGTCAAATTCTAAATGGTGAATAAAAATTCATAGTTAACCATAACAATGTTGTAAAAAAGTACTAACAATGAAAATAGTATTATATAAATGTATTAAAGTACTCTTAAAGTATTTAGATAAAAAGTACTATTTATATTTTAATATAAAATAAATTACAACACCAAAAAAGTAAATGCTATGTTAAAAACCAAAACTATGTAATTATTTTTAAATATATAAGATACATTTTAAATAATAAATTAATAATGATAAAATCTTTATTCAAAATCAAAATCATTTAATATCTTATAATAAAAATAATTTAATGATAAATTTTTATTTGCTTTTAAATATTTAATATACATTAATATATATTAATTTATTATTATTATTAAAATATATTTAAATCAATATTGTTTACAGTAAAAAGATTTAATAATTAAAATTTTATTTGTTTTTAATTATTTAATATACATAAATATATAATAACTTATTATTATTTATATATATTTATATATTTTATTAAAAAAACTATTATATATATTTTTATATATTTAAATATTACCAATATTTTTCAGGTAGAAATTTGTAATTAGATGTTATTCTTTGCTTATATTAACTTATTTTAATAAAATAAATATATTATATTAAATAATAATTAATAAAATAAATATATTATATTAAATAATAATTATATATATATTCCGTCTTAAATTTTAAACATATTATCACTTTTTCTTTGAAAACATATTTATTTATTTTATTAAAGTATTATATTTTATTGTATTATATTATAATACAATAAATTATTATATATACTTATGTATTTAAATATGGTATTTGTTTTACATTTTTTTAAATTTCTTCAACCGCATTATTAATCAACTTTATTAAATGAAAAATAATATATTATATATCTATAGCATAAATCTTAATAAAAAATATTAAAATGATAAAAAATAAATCAAAAAATAATAAAATTTTATACAGTTAGCTGAACTCTCGACCATTTGCACCTGAAATATGGCGGAAATTATTCATAGGGTAGTTTTCAGTGATTGGAATTGCATAAACTAAGTGCTCCAAGGGTAATCAAGGGTGCTGAATCCATTTCTGTAATAAAAATTGCAATTTTTCACACTGGAAATCTCATTTTCAATAACAAATTGTGTTGTCGGATTTCGACCAAACGTGCTTGAAAATGTGCAAATGGTCTAGAGATTAGCCAACTCCAATATTTATATTTATATTTTAAAATTGGTTTTTATTTTTAATAAATATAAATTAGATTTATATTAAGAATATATATATTTTAAAGAAATAATAATTTATTTATATAAATTTAATTTTATGTTTAAAATTTGAAATTATAAATTTATAGTTTTCTAAACATATTTTTAAAAATGAATAAGTAACTTATATTTCAAACTTCAAAATTAATATATTTTATTTTATTTTATGGGTACATTACTTTATTAGTACATTCATCATATTATATTCAAAAACAATTTATGTATTCAAAAGTACTCTTACTTTTAGTCACATCAAAGCTTTTTTTTATTGATTTATTTTTGACATCTTTTCAAATTAGCTTAACCATAGTTACATTGGTTTTAGTGTAAAAGGTGAGTTGTAAATATACCCCCCCACAAAATGCTTAACTTATAATATTTTATTATATCTCTTATGAGGCCCATTTTAGACCTCAAAATTCTTCTAATGGCCATGTCATGATCTTCATGGTCTTCTCGAATTGCTTTTCCAATTTCCATACCTCAGAATCTTGTTTCTTCAGGTTCCTTGACCTCTTGAATAGGTAGCCCCCTAGATCTGAAGTATACCGAGTCTTCATCAAATGCTACATCTCTGTTGATGTCGATCTTCTTGAATCCTGGTGTTGCAGCTGCAACTATTTCCCATTTTTTTAAAATTTTGGACCCTCCTTTTAATTTCATTTTGCCTGGGATTGTTTGGATTGTTGAACTCTGTTTTTGTTCTGCTACAAATTGGGATTGTTTGAAGTTGAAGTGAGGTCAACTGTTTTCATGCTTTTCAGAAAACTGCTATTGTCTACCAATGCTTTGGACTGTGGAGTTTAAAGTTGATTTGAAAATGATGTCCTTTGATCTGAATGATTTCCTTCATTGCTATCGGAAGTCTATTTATGTTTGAATCGAAACTTTAGTTCTCTTTGCCGCCGCTGTTTCGGAGGTGAAACAAATTTTTTCTATCACTGGCCAGCCGAAAGGTTTTTGGAACTTAACTTTTTTTGATTTGGTTTTTCGGAGGTCAGTTGAACAGTGAATCGGGGCCATAGTTCTCTACGCAGCCGCCGTTGCGAAAGCTAATTAATAAACGTCCCGATGGTAAGTTCTGTTTTTTCGCCAATGCCTTGGTTTTATTGACCAAATTTTTACTTTGCGATGCTTTATTTTCGTAATCGGAATGTTTTTTGACTATTGATCGGGGAACTAGTCCTTTGCGTTGCCGATACGGTGGAGGCATTGAGCCTTTGGTCACTGATACATAGTCCCCGAAGCTTTCGACCGCCGATGTTTTATGTTGACTGCGGAACTTTTAGTCAGTCTGTCTCCCGCCATTGCGGCTGTGCAGGGAACTATTCGGCTGATTCTTTAGTGGTTCCGATCTCCGACACTTACCTATCGGGGGTTTTTAGCGTTTGGGAGTGCCGACATTGCGGAAAGGTTGAGGACTAATCGTTCGATGCATAGTGCTCAAAGCCTCCGATCACCGACGTTATTCTTGTCGCGGAACCCGTAGTCTGATGGTCTTCCGCCATTGCGGCTCCTCAGTGAACTGATCATCTGATGCTATAGTACTTCCGCTTGTTGAAGTGGATTATCTGCCCGATGCTTAGCGTTTTTTGCTTTCGACTGTCAGTAGGGTTTTTCCGTCGTTTTTGTTGTGTTGTTACTCTATTTTATGGGATGGCAAAATTTTCCCATGGGTGCTGGTCGAGTCAAGGTTTTTTGAGATGAAGAGCGCAGTTTGGGGGTTTGGTGTTTTGAGGAGTGTCGGTTGCATTGTCCCAGCTCATGCTTTCTTCACAAGGTTTTGAGTTAGTTCAGATGCGGCTCGTTTTTAGATAAAGAGTCTGTTCTATCGGGATTGTGGTTTTAGTGGGACAGCGGGCTTAGAGGTTTTCCGGACCCAGCTTGCAGGATTTTCTTTTCCTTATCTTTTTTCTTTTCATGCATTAATATTGTTTATAGTTCATTTTACAAAATGCATGTATTAGTGCAGTTTGTGTTGCTTTGTTAAATGCTAGATGGTCTAAAATCTGCTATGTTCATAACAGGGTGACTACTGCAACCAAGATATATCTAAAAGTCAAAACAGAAGGGAGGCAGCAAGGAAAGAAGAGGTTGAAGCATAAAAAAGCGAGATGAAGAAAGAAGAGAAGAAAGTAAGGGTTTGAGATCTCAAACATATCGATAGCAGTAGAGGCCCAGGCTTGGGAAAAGTTAATCAGTTACCAAGCTGGTCCCTTTTTATAAAGTGCTCTTAAAATCTTAATATGAAATGTAACATATTGTATAAATCATGAGCACTCACTAAAAGACAAAATCATAGGAATAAACGGCTTGGGGAAGCCTAAAGGTCACCGAGGGGCAGCCCAAGAGTTTTTCTTGTAGTATAAGTATAGGAGAGTTAGATAGAGTCAAGGACTTTTTCCCAGATAGATTTGTGAGAGTATGATGTAAGAAGAACTATTTCCTTTTGCATAAAGAAATTACAAGTTTCCTGTTGGAGAAAGCTTTGTGGAAGGTTTCAAATGTTGTGCTATGGATTTGTTGAATGTGAACTATTTCCTTTTCAGCTGTTATCCATTAACTGTGAGATCGTTCTAACTCTTTGAACCTATGTTCTTGTTATGAATGTGCTCCAGTTTATTCTATGAAATTTCCACTACGAGTAATGAATGTTGTTCATAAACAATTGGCTATCTGGTTGTTCATATATCTATAAATGTTCATTTGTTTTGAATTAAGTAACAGCTATCTGTGATTTTTCTTAATGCATGCACAAAATACATTACTCATTGATGAATAATAATCTTGCTTCCTAGGGATAGGTTAGATAGTTAGTTTTAGTTTTTTCTTGTTGTGTGTGGTTTAGATGCAAGAGAGTTAAGACGAGAGGTAAGAACCTGCACATCACATTGTGATTGCTTCTCGTATTCTCTATCAATCTACATTTTTAGATAGGCACTTGCATCTCATACTTAAATACAAAAAACTAAAAATACACACGGTGGACCAGGCCGTAACCAGTAAAACCCTTTATTTTTGTTACTTGACCTACGGTAGCCGGACCGTAAACCGGACGGATTCTCCATACCAAACATTAACGGGCTAGTTGGGAACATTTAATGTGGAGAATCCCTAACTGTTGTTACCTGCGATTTTCCAGGCCTCAACAGTTTTTGGTGCTAGAAGGAGGGCCTCCAGTGCATGGCTGGCCGAGGAAACCCATTTCCTCGAGATTATTCCACCGGTGGCAGTTCTGAAAGCAGTTTGTTTCCCAATCCAATTCCTGAAGAGAAGGGTAAAGAGCATCTGTATTTTGTCGTTAATGAAGTAGTTAATGATCTGAGAAGACATACTAGGGCATTGTTGGCAGTTAGCAACAACCCCTTCATTTTTCCATTAGGATGAAGAGGGATCAACTCTCTTTTATGATTTACCTTTTTAAAATTATAAAGAGTGCCTTCAGAATCTTCGATTCTGAAAGTACTCTCATTTGTAGAAGAGTCAAGTAACATATTAGAAGTTGATGAAAACATTTTCATAAACTTGATAATTAGCAGCCGTAAGTTTCATAAATTTTTATATAATCAATTTTATTTATTAATCTATCTGATTATATATGTTGAGTTAAGAAACTTAAAGGGATGGTATGCTAATTGAGGATCAACAAAAACACAGTTTGAATTTGTTTTAAAATGGTTATTGACAAGATATTATAAGTTCTTAAATTCCTAGAACTAAAGGAGAATTATTAAATTAAAATTCTTATTAAACCTAGGAGTTCACACCCCATATGTAACTTAAATATCTTACCATGACTTTGTAAAATTGTATATAAATAGCTAGTGAATAAATGAGTATCATTTGGAAATCTTAATATGTTATAGTTT
>LPNX010171638.1:307034-379077 GCA_001517045.1 Pseudotsuga menziesii
TGAGATTTTGCAAAGTCTTAAAAACTATATTTATGAGATTTTATGCATATAACTCAAATGATAATTCGGATTATTAGTTAGAACATTAGGATTTACTGTTTTAACACTATGTGTCATGTCAATAAACATGTTGTGGCTGAAACTGTCTTCCTCAAATTTCTTAAAAATTCTGGTCCCCCTCATGATTTAATGTTGCTTTGAATCGTTTTAATCCATGATTTTTGGGTCATGCTTTAATTTTGGATGATTTCTTGAAGATTACCTTTCGTCATGGTTTTCAGAAATTGCTCGTGTTGGAATTGTTGTGGGTCGCAGATTTTAGAGTTTGTTTTTGCTGAGTTGAAGATGGATCAGACCATTTGTCCTTTGCAAAACGTCGTTTTGGAGGAGAAACAGTTTTAATCGTTGCTAAATTTCAAAGTCTTTAAGCACTTAGCATTTTTTCGGAGGCTGTTGTCTGTTCGTCTTCCGCCGTTGCGGCTCCCAAATCAGCTAGCTACCCGAAATGAAAAGTGCTCCGCTTCGAAGGCTATTGTCTATTCGTCTTTCGCTGTTGCGGCTCCCAAATCAGCTAGCTACCCGAAATGAAAAGCGCTCTGCTTCGGAGGCTGTTGTCTGTTCGTCTTCCACCGTTGCGGCTCCCAAATCAGCTAGCTACCCTAAATGAAAAGCGCTCCGCCCGCCGATGCGTGTCGCATGTTTTTAGCCTTTTCTCTTCCGTCGTTGCGGCTCTGCAAAGCACTTGGCTGCCGATGTCGATGTCTTTCCGATTTCCGATTGAAATTTTTCTCGCCCATAGCTTAGGCCGTAACTTTTTCGACTCTGATACACCTAAGTGTTTTGAAGCGCCCATTGCCTGTTGAAGCCCGCCTATGCGGCTGTGGATGGGTCTACCCTGCCGTGTTAGTAGAGCATTCATGAGATTGTTCAGACTACCGCGGTGCTAAGGTATAGATGGGAGATGGGATGGCAAGGAATCTATGCATAAACTAAATCAACTAGCACAGGTGGGTATGTCATCGCTATTCTTCACAGTTTCAGGACGTGCCTAATATTCTGGATTTCAGTTGGAAGACGTGGATGTGTAATGAAGATTGGCATTTCAACACAGCCACGAATTCGCCAGTTCCTTTAAACCAACAAATCTTTCAGGCTAAGTTGTTTTTATTGTTATCCTCTAGTGACAGGTGTAGGTTGAAAAGAGTTGATGCTCTTTTATAGCGATAGGACTCCTATAATCTTGCATATAGCATTTATAGAAAAACTGAATCGAAAGATTGGTAGTATTATATAAGCTTGTAATTTTTATGAGAAAAGTGAGGAGGGAGTGACTGAAGTAAAAATACTTGAAATACTATTTTGATGCTAGTCTTGTTCCTGGTTGAAGTTTTATCTTTGGATATGGGATGTGACTGGAAATCTCCAAGTTGATATCGTGACTGGTATTGTTTTGGATACTCTTTATATTTCAGTATATGATCTTCTATTTTAATATTAATACAGTGTACTTGGTTATGCTTGTGATTATTAATCAGTATTTCACTTTGTCAGCCCAATATTATATTTGAATTAATATGTCATTGTGACTGAATTTACTAGTGTTTCTACTATAAATTCAAGATATAAGGATATATATTTATGTCTGTTAGATATCTTTTTTTTTTTATAGTGATTTCATACTGATCATTATCTCTTATTCAAATATCTAATGTTGTTTATTAGTTATTAATTAATTAGACACTTCCGAAAATTTGAAATAATTGTTTAGCTCAGTTTTTATGATAAGTTATTTTGTAGCAGAATGATTTAGTGTGTATGGCTTAAATATTTCTATTTAGATCCTACCCTTTATCTTTCTTTTAATCTTATATTAATTAATAATTAATATAATATTTAAAATCGCTCTCAGCTGAGATAGGATAGATAGGATAAGTTAAGGTAGTTCAATTGTTATTATCCTAGTATAGTTTACATTTAACAATTGTTAAATAGGATTTGTGTAATTTTTAGAGTAATTTTAATAGTCTTTTATACTTTGAAAATTAAATATAAAAAAAAAAACCTTCAAAAATCAAAGACTTTCCTTAAGAAAGCAAGTATAGGATAACTTTGGCAGTTAAAACTAATTTTAGGGTTCAGTTAGATAGGTATAACTTTAGGATAGATTTTCACTGAATTTTAGTTTCTCCTTAAGAGAAAAATTCAGTTGGTAGCAAGACCATAACCTGCGAGATTTTGCTACTCCAAACACACCGGATGCTGCTTTAAGCTGATTGTGTGGGCATAATCTCCTTGTTGGCCTAGGTCAGAAAATCAGGCCAACAGGCATATGTGAAGAAGATTGGAGGATTACCAATCATTCCTATCTTACCCAAAAGAGAATATAAGAAGAAAGACTGTCCTATATTGGAAGACGCAGTGTTGGTTGGAGATTTTGAAGAACTGGTAGAAACAACCTTACAGGAAGTTGTTCAGCCTTTGATTCAAGTGGGCCCAGAAACACCTTACTGTTCACCTGTTCATACCCCTGTTCACTCACCACCTCATTCTCCACCCAGACTCATGGCAAACATGTATGCAAATCAGCCACCTAACCCACCGAATCCACCACCTGCTTGGAGGGCTAGGTCACCTTTAAACTTGGCACCCCCTTTACATAACTTACCTCAGGATTTTGAGAAAATGTTGCCTAAGTTTGACCCAAGTGAAAAGATTTTGGTAGATGATCATTTGTAAATCTTTTACTTGGCTATAGAAGTACTAAGGGCCAGAGAACATGAAGATGTAGTCTGCAAATTGTTTCCACATACCCTGAAAGGAGGAGCAACCTCATGGTATTTTGCTTTGCCTGCAAACTCAATCCCAGAATGGGACACATTTGAAAGGATATTCAGATGTAAATATGCAACCCAGAAAACTCATGCAGCTCTAATGAAAGGGTTGTGCGCTTTAAAGAAAGAAAGAAAAGAAAAAGTGCATAGTTTCACCCAAAGGTTTGCTGCTTATCTTAAGAATTTTTTTGCAACTGATAAACCATTTGATAAGGTTTTGATTGAATACTATACTTCAGCTTTAGGGCCTGACTTGGCCATGTTTTCCAAGATGCAAGTCAAACCTACGTTGTCAGAAACTTATGAAGAAGCTGAAAAGGAGAGCATAGAAGATTATCCTGAGCAGTCGAGAGAAAAAACTTTTAGTAAGAAAGCCTTATTACTGTCTAAGCCTAAGGAGGAGTAGTCACATGACTTTGAAGGAATGTTGAAAATGATGCAGAAACTATCTGATAGAATAATAGATTTGTAAAATGAAAAAGAAGCTCAGAAATCTTATAAGCCTTACTATAAAAGGAGAGAGGACAACAATCAATCTAAACCTTCCCCACACAACCCTGCATCAATGAATTTGACTGAGGTGGGTATGGATAATTTTTGCACCTTTCATCAACAACCTCATTCTGAACAAATTTTCCCTCAATGGATCAATTCGATGACATTAGTAATGAATCAACTATTGGACTCTAAACTAACAGAAGCTGATGATGAAGAAGAAAAGGGTAATAAATCCACAGAAAAAGAAGAAGATGATGCTCTGTTTTTATGGGAATGTGTCTAACTTATTGATACAGAAGACAAAGGTTCTCTGAAACATGAAGAGATATCAGAAATAAATGTGACAACTAGAAGTCAAGGTTTGTTAAATAAAGACGATTCGATACTTCCGAAAATTAAGAGACTTCAAGAGAATGTAAAGAAAATTCAGAAGAACAACACAGATGATAAAATATCTGAATTTACCGTTCCCAGTCAAGATCTGAAACAAGTCAACATGACTGTTAAGCCTATTGAAGACAAAGTTGATAATGTCAAGGAAAATATTAAAGCACCTGAGATGGGGTACGAGATGGAGGACGTTAAAAGGGCTAAGAAAAATATTTCGTTATTTGAAATGTGTAATGTACCTCAACAGAAAGAAAAATTGTTAAAAGCGCTTGAAGTACCAGAGGAAGAACTTCCCACTAACAACCAACCTGTAGAAGAAATTGTTGAAGCAAGTGTGGGAGGTAAGGCTAGGTTTAAAACCCCATATTTCCTTTTGACTTTTGAGATTTTGAACCATAATGTGCACAATTGTTTAGTGGACTCAGGGTCAGCAGTAAATGTTATGCCACTGTCAGTCTACAAGAAGATCAATGGACAACCTAAACCAACTACCTGGCAGGTTACTCAGCTGGACAGGACCAATGTGAAAGTAGTCGGGGAAATGGAAGATGTTCTAATTCGCTTATCTGCTAATGAAAAGATATGTCAGTACATTGATATTGTAGTAGCATACATACTTGATGTTTATGGACTTGTTTTGAATCAGAACTGGTCAGCAAGGCTAAATGGGTATTTCACATCAGATTGGTCACATCTGTGGTTGCTTCATAAAGGAAGTTCAAACCAGATAAAGATATTAAGAGAGCCCCACATGAAACACAATGTTACTCAATTGGAAGAAAAGAATGAACCAGTGAATTATGTATTGGGAAATTATCTAATCGAGCTAGAACCGAGAAACTACCAAGCAAAAGAAGCTAGCAGTACACCAGACACCCAGCCCGATCTCCTTCGATTTTCACGGGCTGATGAGATTGATTGTAAAATAGTAGATGTAGTTTTTGATAATGGGTAGGCCTTTTTCAATTTGCAGTCAAGCCTAGTCCCTCAACTTACAAGCTTCCATATTTAGCAGGGGTGGGTAGAGAACTAATCAGTTAGTGTTTTAGTTCTCAAATTTTATTTTTCTTGATTTTTATTTCTTGATTATCTTGTACATAAATAAAGTGATTTGGTTGTTTAATTTGATTTATTTGATTTATGTTTGTTTTTAGTTTAGATTTTTGATTGATTTCAATAAAAGAAGCAAATTTTTGGTTGCATGGAGAGCATCAGAATTCTGGATTAACTAAAATCCTTGATCATAAGACTGTGTACTATTGTTTTATCTGAAAGAATTTCTTCTAGTTAGTAGTTTTCCTAAATGGATATGAACACATTGAATTCCTACTTAATCCTTGTAAAATAACTCAGGATCAAAAGGTCTGGAATACTATTTCGAGGCTCCATCCATCTCACATTTAAAAATTTTCCTAGGGAGTGACAACAAAAGACCCATGGAAATGAATCAAGGTAAATAGTATATTATATAAATAATCCCATGCCAAGAATTGAAAGCCAAAAGGAAAATAAGAGTCAATAATCTCCTGAGAAAGCAATATGTATCAAAACAAAGTACTAAATCATATGAGTACAAAATTGCCAAAGTTCTTCTCCGTCCGTGAGATGAAAATTAAATGCATCTCTCACACAAAAGGACACTATGGATAGAGGAGCCTGAACAAAAATTCAGAAAGAAAGGCATGCAGAAGGACTCAAAAGAAAGGACAAAGTCCAAAAGCATAAAAAGTGCGAAATGGCAAGGGAATGAGGAACAAATGAATATTTCTGTTTACCATATGTTACAATCCTATGGTGTCCAAGCTGGAAGCTACCCAAAGACAGAGGTAAAAAATGAAACTCATATTCCTGGCCTCAAAAGAGTTATCTTGACTTTGAAATCTTGGTTTCCATTTTCCTAAAATGGACTATCATCAAAGATTAAAAGTACATACATTTTCCATTTGGAAATCCAGACATATAGAAGAATTCAACATGTTGGTTTTATTGTCAAACAGTCTGTTATTTAAGGAAGAAATTGTCCAGAGATCTGGGTTCACTAGGTAGTCACCAATTGTTGCAGTTGCAACTATTTCCTAGTTTTTTAAAATTTTGGACCCTCCTTTTAATCTCATTTTTCCTGGGATTGTTTGGATTGTTGAACTCTGTTTTTGTTCTGCTACAAATTGGGATTGTTTGAAGTTGAAGTGAGGTCAACTGTTTTCATGCTTTTCGAAAAACTGCTATTGTCTGCCAATGCTTTGGACTGTGGAGTTTAAAGTTCATTTGAAAATGATGTCCTTTGATCTGAATGATTTCCTTCATTGCTATTGGAAGTCTATTTATGTTTGAATCTAAACTTTAGTTCTCTTTGCCGCCACTGTTTCGGAGGTGAAACAAATTTTTTCTATCACTGGCCAGTCGAAATTTTTTTGGAACTTAACTTTTTTTGATTTGGTTTTTCGGAGGTCAGTTGAACAGTGAATCGGGGCATTAGTTCTCTACGCAGCCGCCGTTGTGGAAGCTAATTAATAAACGTCCCGATGGTAAGTTCTGTTTTTTTGCCGATGCCTTGGTTTTATTGACCAAATTTTTACTTTGCGATGCTTTATTTTCGTAATCGGAATGGTTTTTGACTATTGATCGGGGAAATAGTCCTTTGCGTTGCCGATACGGCGACAGCATTGAGCCTTTGGTCGTCGATACATAGTCCTCGAAGCTTCCTACCACCGATGTTTTTTGTTGACTGCAGAACTTTTAGTCAATCTGTCTCCCTCCGTTACGGCTGTGCAGGGAACTATCCTGCCGATGATTTAGTGGATCCGATCTCCGACGCTTACCTATCGGGGGTTTTTAGCATTTGGGAGTGCCAACATTGTGGAAAGGTTGAGGACTAATCGTCTGATGCATAGTGCTCAAAGCCTCTGATCACCGATGTTATTCTTGTTGCGGAACCCGTAGTCTGATGGTGTTTCGCTGTTGCGGCTCCTTAGTGAACTGATCATCTGATGTTATAGTACTTCCGCTCGCCGAAGTGGATTATCTGCCCAATGCTTAGCATTTTTTGCTTCTGACTGTCGGTAGGGTTTTCCTGCCTTTTTTTTGTTTTGTTGTTACTCTATTTTATGGGATGGCAAAATTTTCCCATGGGTGCTGGCCGAGTCAAGGTTTTCTGAGATGAAGAGCACAGTTTGGGGATTTGGTGTTTTGAGGAGTGTCGGTTGCATTGTCTCGGCTCATGCTTTCTTCAAAAGCTTTCGAGTTAGTTCATATGCGGCTCATTTTTAAATAAAGAGTCCGTTCTATCGGGATTGTAGTTTTAGTGGGACAGCGGGCTTAGAGGTTTTCTGGACCCAGCTTGCAGGATTTTCTTTGCCTTATCTTTTTTCTTTTCATGCATTAATATTGTTTATAGTTGATTTTACAGAATGCATGTATTAGTGCAGTTTGTGTTACTTTGTTAAACGCTAGATGGTCTAAAATATGCTATGTTCATAACAGGGTGACTACTGCAAGCAATATATCTCTGAAAGTCAAAACAGAAGGGAGGTAGCAAGGAAAGAAGAGGCTGAAGCATAAAAAAGAAAGATGAAGAAAGATGAGAAGAAATTAAGGGTCTGAGATCTCAAACAGATTGATAGCAGCAGAGGCCCAGGCTTGGGAAAAATTAATCAGTTACCAAGATGGTCCCTTTTTATAAAGTGCTCTTAAAATCTTAATATAAAATGTAACGTATTGTATAAATCATGAGCACTCACTAAAAGACAAAATCATAGGACTAAACGGTTTGGGGAAGCCCAAAGGTCACTGAGGGGCAGCCCACGATTTTTGCTTGTAGTATAAGTATAGGAGAGTTAGATAGAGTCAAGGAGTTTTTCTCAGACAGATGTGTGAGAGTATGATGTAAGAAGAACTATTTCCTTTTGCATAAAGAAATTTCAAGTTTCATGTTGGAGAAATATTTGTGGAAGGTTTCAAATGCTGTGCTATGGATTTGTTGAATGTGAACTATTTCATTTTCAGCTATTATCCATTAACTGTGAGATCATTCTAACTCTTTGAACCTATGTTCTTGTTATGAATGTGCTCTAGTTTATTCTATGAAATTTCCACTATGAGTAATGAATGTTGTTCATAAACAATTGGCTATTTGGTTGTTCATATATCTATAAATGTTCATGTGTTTTGAAATAAGTAACAACTATCTGTGATTTTTATTACTGCATGCACAAAATACATTACTCTTTGATGAATAATAATCTTGCTCCCCAGGGATAGGTTAGATAGTTAGTTTTAGTTTTTTCTTGCTGTTTGTGGTTTAGATGAGAGAGAGTTAAGATGAGAGGTAAGAACCTACGCATCACATTGTGACCGCTCCTCGTATTCTCTATCAATCTGCATTTTTAGATAGGCACTTGCATCTCATACTTAAATACAAAAAACTAAAAATACACACGGTGGACCGGGCCGTAACTGGTAAAACTCTTTATTTTTGTTACTTGAATTACGGTAGCCGGACCGTAAACCGGACGGATTCCCCATACCAAACAGTAACGGGCTAGTTGGGAACGTTTACTGTGGAGAATCCCTAACTGTTGTTACTTGTCATTTTCCAGGCCTCAACACTTGGGAAGTATATTCGGTAGGCCTTTGATGTATCATTGTATCCTACGAATATACCATTCCTCCCAGAAGGATCTAGCTTGGTCCTCTTCTCCTTTGGGATATTTATGTACACCAGGCGACCAAATATTCTAAGATGGATGACTTCTGGTTTCTCTCCCGAGAAAGCTTCTTCAAGAGTTTTGTTTTCAAGTACTCGATGAAGAGTACGATTCTGTACATACACAACTGTCCTTGCTGCTTCCGCACAAAGGTGCATAGGAATATCTTGGTCAGGTATCATTGCTTTCACTGCTTCCATTATGTTTTGATTCATTCATTTCACAACCCCATTTTGCTGAGGTTTATATGGAGTGCTCAAATCCCTTTAAATCCTAGACTCTCTGTAGAGTTCCTTGAATTCTTCCGAGGTGAATTCTCCTCCATTATCTGACTGCAGATTCTTGATCTTCCTTTCAATTTGGTTCTCAACCAAGGATTTATATTCCTTGAATTCATTGAATACTTTATTTTCCCCTTTCAAGAAATATATCCAAGTCTTACGTGAGAAATCATCTATAAAGGAAACATAGTACACATACCCGTTTAATGAGCTAGAAGACATGGGTTCACATACCTTCGAGTGTATTATCTCAAGTATTCCTTTAGTATTTCTTTCATTGGAAAATGTCTTCTTTTGATTCTTTCCTTGTGCACATCCTTTGAAAATTATTTCATGCTTTTCCAGGATCTTTGGAAGTCTAGAGACTGCATTTCTTGCCATCAGTAGTGCTTTGTAGTGCACATGTGCAAGCCTTTGGTGCCATATTTTAATTGGTTCTATTGACTCATGAACCAATGCTTGTTCAGGATTTCCATTTAGTTTGCACAAGCCTTCGTCTTCTTCTGCAATCATTGTTGCATCATATATTGTCTTTCCTTCAGGCCACATCAAAAATTTTTCATCGAAAAATGAAACTCTCATTCCCTTTGCATCTAGTGCAGAGATAGAGAGAAGATTCTTCTTCAATCTTGGAAAATATAACACATCCTTCATCTTTAAATATTTACTGGAGTCTAGCTTTTATGAAGCTTCTCCACTCCCTCTTATGAGGTATTGATAATCATCCCCAAGTTTCACCTTGTGAGGTGACTCATGCTCAGACATATTGATGGATGATTCTTTATATCCCGTCATGTGTTTAGATGCCCTATTATCCACTAGCTGATCATTGCTTCCATGTGAGATAGTGATAGTAAGTGTTGATATTAGCACATACTCTTCATCTGAATCATCCTTCTCTCTTATGAATCTTTTGTTTGTTGGTTCATCGTTTTCGGCAACATGAGCATGTTGTCTCTTTTTCCTGATGGGATAGTCTATTGCAAAGCGTCCCTTTTCATCACAAGTATAACATCGAACATTGGAAGGATCTCCCTTGATCTTCTTTTGTTTCTTGTTCTTCTTCTTTTTGTGATGATGGTTCCCCTTCGTCTCCTTCTTCTTGTAGTTCTTCTTGGTGTGAACTGTGAGAGCTTGATATTCAATTGCTCCCATATTCTCTTCTCTTGTTATGAGTCGAGCTTCTTATTGTGCGAATTATTCTTAGAGTCAGCTGAAAGAGATCAAATTCCTTCTTGCACAGATTCCTTGAATGAATGAGTCCCATGATCTAGGGAGACCATTCAAGGTAGTCATCACAATTTATCCTTCTTCGACATTCTCTTCAACTGCTTTAAGTTGCTCTTTTATTTGAGCAACCCTTGTGAAGTAGGACTGTATAGTCTCCAAGTTCTGTATCTTCACATTCTTCAACTAGTTCCTCAAAATAATCTTTTGATTGATGTTCTTTCCTTCGAACATCTTTGTTAAAGCATCAAATACTTCCTTTGGCGTCTTGAATGATGACACATGGGGGATGAGGTGATCCTGATTGAATCTGCAATGATTGTCTTGGATTTAACCATTTTCTTTTTATGAGTAGCCTTAGCCTCATCTCCCTCTGGCTCTGGAAATTCTTTACTGATGTACTGATCCAAATCATTTTCTTCAAGGACCAGGGAGATTCTGTACTTCCATGATCGAAAGTTATCATCCCCTCCAAGCTTATCCTCAAGCTGAGTATCGTGAGTCATTTTATCAAATGAGAACCTCAAATTGAAATAGCAAAGATTTATATATTACTGATTTAAGGTGTCTGACCTAATTCCATAGCTGGCTGACCTAGGGTTTGTCAGAGAAACACTAATTTTCCAAACTTGGAATTTGAGAATTCAATTTGGATAGAAAGATGCGCCTCCTTGAGGCGAGTTTCTCAACATGGTCCTTTTTTGAAGACTGAGGTGGGAATTCTTTGAAACTTGATGCCCTAGTTTCTCCTGGCACTAGTGATACGGTCAAAATTGAAACTTCTTCAAATATGAAACTGCTTCTACCAAAATATGCACCCTACTGAGGCAAGTTAGTTTAGTCCTATTTTCTTGATGATTTGTGGAGAGAAGAACTTGAACTAGGAAGCCCTAGTTTCCGCTGCTGCACAATGCCTTCTTTCAGAGAGGCTTTGATAACATGTTAGTTTTTCTAGATCTTATTAGCTTAGTTAGTATCTTTATCTAAAAGAATAACAAGTACAAAAATATGCATAAGATAGAACATATACGCAAGACACAAATATTTTCAATGGGGAAACCATAAAGGAGAAAACCCCACAAAATTGCTCAAAATAGTACAATCACAAAGACTATATCATAAGATGAACAAGCACAATAATAAGAAGTCTTTAACAACTTTCTATCTCTCCTCCTTGTCTCTCTCAATCTCATGTGAACTTGAGTGAGTGTTAGGTGTCTATAAATGAGGGAGGGCGCCTCCCTATTTATATTTTTCAAGTGACTGAGATATTACATGATTGGGGCCGACCTCTTACCTTAACAGGGCCAAATTCTCCTAGAGAGACTCCAAAAATACATTACATGATGTTACGCTGGTGACTATTTCCCCGAATTACAATGGAGGTTGTACCTCAAGGTATATACACAATAATGGCATCCCGAAAGGAGGAATTCACATCTCCAATGGGTTACAACAACATACAATGCTAATATACATCATAATATCTTCCGAAGTTACAAATACATCCATAATAGTTATGTCATTTTTGGTGGATGGGATTCTTGTAGATATTCCATTTGGTCACCATGTATAAGAAAGGTATACAAAAAAAAGTTCTTGACATGTTATCTAGAACTTATGTTAATGCATCCATTGTTTTACAACACAATTCATTAGCTCATGAAGGTTACATTGAACAATATGTTAGTGATAAATATTTTAAGGATGTTTATGGAACACTAACCCATGGTACTAAAGTGAAAGAAATAGATTATCATGTACATGAAAAATTGTAATATCATCTTGGTAAATTGTGTATGCCACCAGATGAAAGAGTGCATGTAATTAGTGGAGGACACACTTCTCTCATTTTTGGTCATTTTGTTATAGGAAAAACAATAGCTCCGTTCCAACACTATTGTTATTGGCCTCAGATGTATGAAATTATGCCCAAATATGTAAAATGATATGTAACATTAGAGGAAAAATCGACTCAAAATGGCCCTCCTAAGGAAAATAATAAAATAATAGTTAAAATAATAAAATAATATTTATTTTGGAGGAAGAAAAGAAAAAAAACTACTTTTTTTGTTCGTATTTTCGACATATCTCCCTGTGTTTTTACTCAAATTTCGATTGGGAGAACTCTTTGGATGCAAAATTAAATTCCGCATCCAACGAGTAGCCACTCGGCATACTTTTGACAGACCCTGCTACCCCAAAAACAAGAAATACCTGAAAAAACGTGATGATGACATCATTATCACGTTTTTTTAGGAATTTTTTTTTGGGTAGTGGGGTTCGTCAAAAGTATGTAGAGTGGCTACTCGTTGGATGTAGAATTTAATTCCACATCCATCAAGCTCTCCTGATCAAAATTTGAGTAAAAACACAGCGAGATATGTCAAAAATACGAACAAAAAAAGTAGATTTTTTATGATATCTATCCCCAAAATTATATAATAAAAAATTGTTTAAGAGGTGCTCCCTTTTTGAATTTTAAATAATTTTGATTGGCTAATACATGATGACATGGAATTTTTATTATTTTTGGAAGGCCCATTTCAAATTGAAATTTCCTCTAATGTGTGTGCCACTAGAAAACCAAGTAACAAAAAATTGGGTTGTATATGTCACTTCCTATACCTTCTTTCCCATGGGAAAGTGTGCCTATATATTTTATAGGGGGTTTTCCTATGTCTAGGGAAGGTCATGATTATCTATATGTTGTGGATAGAGGTAGTTCTAGACAAATCCAATAAGTTCATTTAGAATATCCAATTAGTTCATCAAGCTATACATGAACATTTGAAAAGAGCCGCATCCAAGTATAAGGCTAGGCATGATAGACATAAGGTTGATCATCACTTCCAAGTTGGTGATCAAGTTTAGTTATACATTAGCAAAGGATGCCTTAAGAGTGAAGGTAAATGCAATGTTCCATTACTGATAAATAGCTTCATGAGAACTAATGTTACATGGAGCTAAAGAATACATTAATACAATATTATTCAGTCATTGGTAACATAAGAAGGCCACCGGAGCAAGTAACAAATAAAATGCAGAATGTCTAGGTCATGTATCAAATTGCATGCGAAATGCATCACTTAAGTTGCATGCATGCAAGGAAGTGCATGTTGCATGCGACATGCGTCAATTAGGTCAGAGGCATGCAAAACATAGCATTATAAAAGACAATAAAGTCGAACAAAAATGGATCATTGTTATTCATCTTTGAGAATGGGTTTGAGAGCTCTATGAACTTCTTCGGTGTTGAGGACATGAACCCTTGAAAATTATTGGTTTATATGCCAAAATCTATCCATACTAGCTAAGTTTGAGGATATATCATCCAGATCTATCAATGGTGCATCATTTCGAAGGAATTTGTTGAGTAATGATGAGAGTTGAATTCATTTGCAGTTGGGATGTAATTCTTGGGGTCTGCCAATGAGGGTGAATTATTCCTTGTAAGTATGAGTACACGGGCATATCAAGTAGATGCATCATTGTTGTGGAGAAAATGGTGTATTCATCATCGGTTATGGCAGCGATTTTTTCAAACTTTATTTTGGCAGTGATTCTCCTCTTCACTGCTGGGTATTCATCTACTGAGTTCGTGGTTCTCCTTGGGAGTTGGAACCATTAAGTACACCAATGATCTCCTTAAATTTAGGCAGCATAGAAGTGGCTAGGGCATAGGATTTTATTATGTGACATTGAAGGACATCTTCATCATGGGCAGTGGTTAACCATTTGGAGAAAACACCGAGTTATTATTCCTTCTTGAATGTTGGACAAATGTTCACGATCCACTGATTGGAGAAGATATTTATTGAAATGAAGACATGTCCCATAAATTTGTGCTAGGGCATCATATCATTGAGCAATCCTCTTCTTATTTGTATGAGTTGGTTTGGATTGGACATGACCTTACTGCTGGGCTTAAGTCACCATTCGAGAGATGAGATTCGTGTTGCATGCAAACTTGGAGAAGGATGTCATTTATTACATATTGCTGAGTGGTGAGAAGTAGGGTGTTGATCCATTGCTTACAACAAATATACCTCTGATTGTAGGTGTGGTTCCTCTCCCAATTGCCATTCAACATCTTGCTAGGCATATTCTATCTAGCTATTCCCAATTACTTGACTGTGGATTAATATTTAATTGCATTCAAGTTTTAATCTCCCTTGCAAAACACTATATTAAACAAGGAATCTACAATAGGAGATTGTTCATCTTATGATCCAAAGAAACCACATACAAATATGTTTCAGATCTATGATATTGACTAGTTAATCTATGTTACAAGCAGTGATCTATTGAGCGATGGTTCGATCCATTATTAAGAAGAGGGCATTAACAATTGGAGGCTGCTTATTATTCAAAAAGCCACAATCAATTCAATTGAGGGCATCATTCTCATGCTAGGGCTGCATTCTGACAAGGCTGAGCATATATCTCTATAGCTGGGTGTTTCCTTAGGTAATAATTTGCCTTCAAACTACATGCACCATTATTATTATATAGCATCCATTATAACTACCTATAGTCTGTTCTCATTTAAGTTCAGGTTTATTCCATCTATGGTGTATGGTTGTTATTGAATGATTGGAACAGTTTCTATTATTACAATTGAATAATCAGTTCTCTATATTCCAATAGAATTCTCAATCATGTTATCTCTGGATTTGTGATGTGGCATTAATTGAATGTGGCTTGCATATAATATTGAATGATAAATACTTACAAAAACAACCAACAAGTCAAATGAACTAGCCATTACAAGAAACAAGAGAAAATGGCATGCATTAATCAGAATCGTGACTACTTGGGATCTTATAGTAAAAAGCTTAAACTAATTAAGTATGTTCCATTTATAGTTTTGGAAAAGGTTGGTGACAATGGTTTCTGGTTAGAATTACCTCCATATATGTAGATGTTTGTGGTTAATGTTGAAAAATATAAACTATATGAGCCTCTTATGATCATGGATCAAGGTGATAATGTTCAAGTTCCTTATATTGATGATTTTTCTCCTGAATATCTTCATGAGTTGCAATAAGATGTTATCCTTGATAGGAGGGTGAGGACTTTGCAAAGAGGATATGTATAGTAATTTCATGTGGATCTAAAAGGAATGCATCCAAGTAAAGCAATTTGGATGGAAACCGGAAAAAGGAGGGTGTTGTACCCTCACGTTTTGAATAAAATCAGATTTCTGGTGTCCCAAAAACTTCTTAATAGGAAGGATTGATCTAGGAGGAACTGCACAACTTATTCAATTAGATGGTCTCAAATTACACTGAATATTTCTTCATGTTGAAGAGCTTTCCAAGATATTTCCAACGCAATTTGAACGGGGTCAAACATACACCATATGCAAAAGATATAATCATGCTTGTCTATATTTTGTTGTGGACGGAGTTAGTAAAATGTGTGTTTTGGTGCCTTGTAAGAAACAAGTGACATGAGAAGGAAATGTTAGATTTTATAGCTTAGCAGTATCATTTCATCTATTTCAACTATATTTCATTATTTACTTCACCCCACAATCATAACATTATTCATTTGCGATAGAAGTAAAAGAAAGGACCATTGCAATATAACCATGCACAAGAGACACACATATTTTATCCCAGGAAACCCAAATGGGAAAAAACCCAACAAAATTTTCTTTGAAGAAAATAAATCCAATACAAGAACAATACCAATCATAAATATTAATCCCTAGCACAAGTCTGTTCTCTCATTCCACAAGAAACCCTAGTGAGAGTACGAAGCCTTTAATAGAATAAGATAACCCCAAACATTGCTTCTTTTGATATTGGACAACCAAACTAGAATATGCACACGTGTGAGAGAGATATAAGTGTGTTGTGAATGATCAAAATGAAGCATGGAAACACTTTATTTATATTCCTCTTTTCACTAGAAATTTCCACAATTAGGTCGACTTGTACTTTTGTTTATTCTTTATTTATCTTTCAAGCTGACTTGTCATTTTATCTTCTAGGGTCATTTTACCCCTTTTATTGGGGTAGTTGTGCTATTCCTTGCTTTCCAATTTCTTTGAAACTTATTCAATCTTTTGTCTTGACTTCATGGACGATTCTTCATCATGGAAAAGTTCTCCTTGTTGACGTCTCATCACATGTGGTCATATTCTTACCCAAGAGCTCTAAAGTTGATTTGACCATACTCTAAGAAGTCCCCGACACTTTTTATAGCCAATTGTCCACTTCAATATTAGATTAGACTTTTTCTAATATACAAGGAGATAATATATCCTTGTAACATAGACAAGTCATCTCACTCTATAAAGAATATATCACTCCCACTACATAGCACTCCCACACATTGAGTACGAGGGTATTTAGCTGTTCATGCTATTACGCAGTGGGTATCTTTTAAGAGAAACAGGAAACTGCGTTAAGTTGGATTTTTATCTTGACGTTTCGAACCACAGAGTAGGGTTCATCATCAGGAGAAAGTGTCTCGGGTTGAAATAGGTAAGGGCATTTTTTAAGGATTCTGATATTATACTTAAGTATAGTATTCTAGGTGATTGTTTTGGATTGAAAAAAACATGTTTATAGACAGGTAGGTGAATATTAAAAATGAAACATAAAATTAACATTGAAATATGTAAATTTTGGCGAATATTATGATAAAAAAACATATTTTATGTAAATATAGGCGATATTAGACACTAAAAATGACCAAATAACGAATTTATTTTTTGAAAAAAACCCCAAAAATAGCCAATTGGCAAAATTTTGCCCCTAAAAATTACCCTGCTAAGTACGCAATGTGACCTCTAGCTTACTACCACTCTAGCCACATATGACCGGCCCTAGGATAAGCGTTTGATCCCTCTACTCATCTAGTTAGTACATGAATAATTAGTCCACATGACTAATTAGGGCTACAAAGGGGCCATTCTCTCCATGGGTCACAAAATTCTAAGAGAATGATCTAGAGAATGTTTTCCCAATGATGGAACTTATGAGAACATCAACACTTCCTATCAACGAGGGAGACATTCTACGCCTAGTCGTTATCTCGATGAGAATGTATTTCAGTACAAAATCTGCACGGTGCCTATACTACATCTTACTTTGGTACTACGATGTCTGTATTGCTCATAAAAACCATTCATTTCACATGAATGTCTGTTTGCTCATCTGGGTCATTCATTTCACATGAATGTCTCTCTGCTCATCTTCACAATGTTCCATATCCATCAATGCTCCCTCTCACTCAAAGAGGTATTCTTTATAATGACAAGCTTGTCCTTAAAGTATACAAACTTTGTCTTGGACAAAGGCTTGGTGAGAATATCGACTATTTTCTCATTCGTGGATATGTGCCAGAGCTTCATTGCTCCTTTTTGCATCATGGCTGTAATTTGTTCTACTTCCGCTGTAATGAGTAGCACAAAAGCATGCTTTCAACTAATGTAGGATATCATGAATGATCCAAGCTGAAGCAACATCTCAATATGCTCTTTTTTTCTACTACATGTCTCTTAGTGAGAATATGCATAACTCTGCATCTTCACTTCTCCAACTGAGATACATCTCAAGTCATATCCAACTATACCGTGTAGGTTCCTTGGAACATGCTTTGCCATAACTCGATGGAAGAGTCTCAGCTCAACCATACATTGTTTCATCAAAGATCCAATCATGTGTTTGTACATCATAGGATCCACCAAATATGAATCTGAAGAGAAATCACTCAACTTCTTTAGATTGTCGTCATAGGTATAGTCATGGACTTGCATTCCATCATCCTCAATCTATCAGGATCTCAACAGTGTACTCGCTCTGTCTGAAGAAGATCTCATATGGTCTCTGCCACACTTCTAATCTTAACAAGTAATGAATCAGGATGAGACCCTTTATCTTAAACTCTGAGGCCAAATACCTATTGCATTCGACACTGAATTTATTTGTTCCCGCAATGGAACATATCATCAATCACACAACCTTGTAGTAAAGGTTGGAATCCATATCATTCATCAAGTACATGTCTATCCTAAAATACTTGGTAATGGGTTTATACTTGAGTCCATATAAAGTATTCTTTATCATCAACAAGTAGTACTACAACTACTTAATCTGTGTAGGAGCATACTACCCCCTCTACATTTGAGTATGTTGCTCGCTTTGCATATGGATAATCTGAGTATTTTGTATTGAAGCAACCAGATTATTTTTGCACTATTTGATCTTGTGTATTCATATGTGTCATCTCTATCAGTTGGGTTCACTCAGAAAACCCTACTTCCCTTTCAAGGAAACTGAATACTATTCATGAATCCCTCTAAATCTGCAAACTGGCTGTCCTTAATGAGTCATATCTTATGCTGATAAGAAGCGCATATTTGATATTGTAGATCCACTTGGAATTCATCAATGAATTACCCTATGGTATCATAACTATCTCCCCTACATCATTCGTTATGATGGGATGATACTCCTCCATGATGACATCCTTCCAAACTTGCTGGCCTTTTGCCTCCTCATCAATGGAATGTTTGGAATCAATGATGCTACTCATCAATTCCATACAACATGAGAACCTATGAGATCTGAAAATATCACTGGAAGTTGTATGTCTTCTTGCATCATGCAAGGCATCATGAGATCATTCCTTCTTCTTTCTTATCACTGCATCATTTCTTGATAGATCCATTGGTTCTTCTAGCTCATCCTGATAATCAAAAGGATGGTCGTTGTACTAGAGGGACACTCATCCTACAGATATTTCTACATGGACAAATATCCACACCATATACTCAAGATAATGGAAGATTGATTGCCCTTTTTCTAGTCCATGTGGATTCTTCTACAATATCCATCCTCTTCTTCCTTGGCATATGGATGTTTGCTGGTCAACCAAGGATTCTCTCTCTGGATTCACTACTGCAAGTTTTTCCTCAGAATCCTTGTCCTCAATGTTCAACGAGGAAACTTGATCTAAGCATAACTGTTGTATTGGAAACAACACAGATCATTATCTCAATGAACCTATTTTGCAACACATGACATAAATGTCCATAAGGGTTAACCAATACTAATTTAGCACAATTATGCTATTCATCAATAAAATAACAATTCAAATCAAGCAAGTAAAACTTCTTACACAAAGTATAAAATAATTATATTTGCTTGTTTTGTTGACTCCTTCTTGATCTCTTCCTTCTTGCAGAAATCATTGGAGTTTCTTCATCACCTGATACGAAGATTTTAATCTTGTTTTTCATAAGGTTTTGAAATTCTGGGACTTGTTGAAGTCTTCATGTCTTTTATAGAGAATGATATATAGTGCAAGGAGATATCCAAGGATGTCACTATCATCGGTCCGCATGTGTCTAAATGAATTAGATCCAAGATTCCATTGGCTATACTATCATTTTTTAGAAAAGATCCCTTGGAATTATTCATACATTTCTTTAGTAGCATTCAACTTGGAAATATGAGGAATCAAATGGTATTTTATAGAATCTACCAAAATCCTCTTTTCTCTTGCTTCATCCTTCTTGTGTTTGTCTTTCTCTCCATCATCTTCAGGTTTTGAGATCTCCCTCTTTACATAATCTTGGATTTCATTTTATTCCAAGACAAAGAGTATTATTGTATTCCAAGATATAAAATTTGAAGCATCCAATCTATCTTATATTTTGAGACTAAACACAATTTTAGCGAATTCTGAAAATCTGACCTAGAAACCCTAACAGGAGCTAGGTCAAAAATAAAGTTTGGAAAATGTGAAAATTGAGTCCACAGGTAGATGCAACCTCTTAGGGAAAGTTTCAATTTACTATGGTCGAACCCAAATTGTGGTCAGAAGGGCTTAAAACTGGAAGCCCTAGTTCTAGACCCTGGTAGAGACTAGGTAAAAATTGAAAATTCTCAAAACTGAAATATGCCATTAGAGGAATTTTGGGGTCTAAAATGGGCCTCCTAAGGAAAATAATAAAATAATAGTTAAAATAATAAAATAATGGTTAAAATAATAAAATAATATTAATTAATTTTGGAGGAAGAAAGAAAAAAACTACTTTTTGTGTTCGTATTTTCGACATATCTCCCTGTGGTTTTACTCAAATTTCGATCGGGAGAGTTCGTTGGATGAGGAATTTGATTCCGAATCCAACGAGTACCCACACTGCATACTTTTGATGGACCCCGCTACCCCAAAAACAAGAAATACCTGAAAAAATGTGATGATGACATCATCATCACATTTTTTCAGGTATTTCTTGTTTTTGGGGTAGCGGGGTCCGTCAAAAGTATGCAGTGTGGGTACTCGTTGGATGCGGAATCAAATTCTGCATCCAACGAGCTCTCCTGATCGAAATTTGAGTAAAAACACAATGAGATATGTTGAAAATACGAACAAAAAAAGTAGTTTTTTTTAATGACAAATATGCGAATTCAACCATTATGGTTGACTTATTTTATTGAAATTCTATTGGTTCTTGAATTCCAACTCACAAAAACTTATTTTGGCATGTTTTCTTATAAGGCCCATTTTAGACCCCAAATTTCCTCTAATGTTCCATAGATAAGTGCACCCTCTTAGATCAATCATGTGAAATGAATGATCCAAATCCAAATGAGCAGATAGACATTCATGCGAAATGAATGATCCATATGAAAAGAGAGACATTCATATGAAACAAATGATCCATATGAGTAAACATAAATTCATGTGAAATGAATGGTTAACATGAGTAGTACAAACATTGTAGTATAGAAGAAAGTGCAGTACATGTACCGTACATATGCAAATCCAATACACATGTAATACTGAAGGAAATTATCACTGAAATAGTGACTTGGTGTAGGATGTCTCCCTCATTGAGAGGGAGAGTTGATGTTCTCATGACTTCCAACAATAGACAAACATTATGTAGATCATTCTCTTAGAGGTTCACGACCTATGGATGGAATGGCCTCTTCGTAGCCTTGATTAGCCATGATTAGTCACGCGTTGGCTAGATGAGTAGAGGGCTATGAGGCTTAGCCTAAGGCTGGTCAGATGCAACTGGAGTGGTAGTAGGTAAGAGGTCACATTGCATAGTCAGTGTGTGGGAGTGCTCCATAGCGAGAGTGATCTATTCTTTATAGAGTGATATGCATTGTCCGTGTTACGGCCTTTCGGTGATGCCTTCACTCACATAACGTTCTTTCGATGATGCCTTCACTCACATAACGTCTTTTCGGTGATGCCTTCACTCACATAACGCCATATTATAAGCTCATTGGATTGGTAGAACATGATCTATTTCCACATTTTTACTTAGAAGTAAGAGTTACCAAATTGGATTTCTAGAACACGATCTATTTCCACAATTTTACTTCGAAGTAAGAGTACCAAATTGCAGAAGGCCTTGGACATATTAAGTTACAAGACTTGCATGGCATTGGATTTTTGTTTATTTCTACATCCATTGAAGGGATAAAATATGAATTGTTGTGCTACAGTTTTACTTCAAAGCTATTAAGGGTTTCAACCGAATTGGAAAAGGATTTCAACCTATTAGGTTATAACATTGATTTTTTTGTTTATGTCGATATACATAGAATGTAGAAAATGTGAATTTTTTCTTTGTGAAGCTTGAATTCGAAAGGAAATATGTATGGATTTGAAAGGAAATAAGATGGAGAAAATACAATAACTAAGGAGAATGTGTAAAGGAAATATTACTCAATAAGGCATTCAGATATTTACTCAATCAATCAACAATGGAATAAGATAACTATAAGATTATTCATTCCCACTTTGTCAAATTCATGGGAGAGAATGAATCGTACTTCAAACCAATTTATCACCCACCTAAATGAAGTTCAATATGAGTGTTAAGTGCTTATATTATAGCGGTGAGATTATCTAGCATGTACGTTCATGTTGGATAAGCCAGCTGGCATGGGTCCCTTAGGGTCCAAGGAGTCGTTCATCGACGATTTTTTTTAAAATTTTCGGCTTCCGACTGCCATGTCCGTTCCGACCTGTTCCATTTAACCTCCGTCACACATCATCCGCCATCCTACTACCACTGCCGCCTGCCTCCCACGACGTAAAGTCCTGCATTAATGTTTGTCTACCAACCTAAGCATTTTCAAACCACGACATATCCCGCTTCCTGGTTCCTGGATCAATTTTCAAACCACCATCAATCTGGCTCCCCTATTCTGATCCCTGGTGTGAAAAGCTTCAAATCACTCAACCTGAGCATTTTCAAACCACGACATATCTCACTTCCCCCTTCCTAGATCGGTTTTCAAATCACCATCAATCCGGCTCCCCTGTTCCGATCCTTAGTGTGGAAAGCTTCAAATCGCATAAGCTGGTGTGGGTTGCACATGTTCCTAGATCCATGTTGTTGAAAGTTGTTGATGCCCATAAGCTGGTTTGGGTTGCATATGCTAGTGACAGAACTCAGACATTGATAACCAGACGCCACAATCTGTAAGGTACCATTTCAAAAGAAGCAGGCTAAGCTTATAAGTTTAGCTATGTTTTTGTGAATACTAAGTTAAATGTAGCGCTAAGGTTATGTTCTTTATAAGTTGAGTGATTTCCTGCATGATGTCCTGCATTAAAATCTATAGCTTGCGTAGGAAATTTTTATAAAGATGAATTATAATGAAAGATTCAATTCATTTCCAATCATTTATTTCAATACATCTTCATTTTAAGAGTTTGATTCATGTACTGTTAATATATTGATGTAATTTTAAGATTTGGATGCATGAACCCTGAGCATTACAACTGTCATGAAAGTGGTTACCTATTTTACCGGAGCAAGAATGGTACCCGCGACCAACATATCTATAGTAATTCATTTAATTTCCCCGATTTCAATTTTAAATTTTAAACTAAGAGCTAAAATACCTATAATTGAAGCTTATGTTATTGAGAGCGAACATTTCTCTAGATGTTGCACAGATGAGTGACATAAATCCATTGAAATCATTTTTCTTAATGAAGAGGGTTTGAAATCTAGTGAAATCACTTTCTTAAAGGGAGGAGGGTTTGAAATCCATTGAAATCATTTTTCTTAATGAAGAGGGTTTGAAATCTAGTGAAATCACTTTCTTAAAGGGAGGAGGGTTTGAAATCCATTGAAATCATTTTTCTTAATGAAGAGGGTTTGAAATCTAGTGAAATCACTTTCTTAAAGGGAGGAGGGTTTGAAATCCATTGAAATCACTTTTTAATTCCATCATCTGGAACATTGGAAGCCCTAGAAAGAACAAAACCTAACCAACACTCATTGCAAGGATAATGAAAATAATATAAATGACTGGAACTAAAGGAAGGTCTAGGGTTGCATGTCGTATGAAACTAATAGAAATGACTGAAGCTAAATATATTGTGAAAATAAAAATTACCTATAATTGATGCTTGTGATATTGAGAAAACATTTCTGTGTGTGTGTTGCAAAACTGAGTAACAAAATAGTACCAACCTCAGATTCAACACATAGGGAGTCTCTGCAAATACATCAAAATCTCAGATCAAAACAAAACAGAGAAATATTTAAACAAAACAAAGAAATATTTCCTGGAAAGATCAGATCAAAACAAAATAGAGCCGTCATTTGCAACGCTCTAGAAATGAACAACATCAAATGTGATTGCTGAAATGTATCTGGTATGGGATTTTAGGTCGTCGGAGAACAGAGTAAAAATTCATCTCTTCCGTAAAATGTATGTTTTTAGGGTTGCATGCCGTATGAAACAACATGGAGTAAACATTGAGAAAATGGCCATTTCTGAAGCGCTCCCCCTTCTAACAGAGGAAGTGTTTGATAGATTCCAATTCCTTCCAAATGATTTTAGCAAAATAAAGGAGCCTTCAATCCTGACTGAGGGAAGGGCAATGAGGGACTGAAAATTAAAACCTTTCCAACCTGTCTTCCCATAAGGATCACCATGCCAACTTCCAAATCTTCCAAGTTCGTAGTTATTGAAAGAACACTAGCAAAAGTTTTTGAATCTGGCATTGCACCTGCCAATTGCATTTCTTGAAAAATATTCAGCACCTCTTTGCAATGTCCATTCTATGTAAATCCTGAAATAATGGAATTCCATGACACCACAGTTCTTCGAATCATGCCATTGAAGAGTTCCATGGCCTCATGAACAAACCCATTATGTAGAAGAGGCTTTGAAAACCATCTGAAGAGGCTTTGAGGCCTTGAACCCATTACATATTTATAAGTGAAGTAATCCTTATATTATCTAAAATATTGTAACAAATTTTTACTACATTGATCTGAATTTTCTCTTTCACTGATTGCATATCCTTGTTTTCACCTTCCAGATGGGTTTGAAATGGGACCAACTTCTAGCTCTTGAGGTGCAGGATCCTAGAAAAAAAAATTTCTTCTTCTGATTTGAAATGGAATATGGTTGGAGGTAATTATGTTGCATGGATCAATCAGACAGAGTTAAAGATCTAGTTATCGGGGAGTACAAAAACCCATTGTATCCAACAAACTTTCAAAAGAGTTACAACAGTGAAACAAAAAAGAAAAATAAAATGATGGAAATCAAATTTGTAGAATTGACAACACCTTAGAATATACAATGTGAATTTTTCTTTGTTGTTCTCGGTTCTTGGAAACTGGTCGAGATAAAAGCATTAGTTGTAGAAAGAACAATTGATGCTTTAATCTATTGTGAATTATGAAGTGTTAATATATTGTTGTTGTTTGTAGCTTTTGGTGTACGCATGGGCCAGATGACCACCGAGAAATTGACAAACAACCTGTTGATATATCCAAAGTGCCTACACATGGTAAGGGGAGTCGTCCAGGTCGTAAGCATCTAAGATGTTGTTGTCTTTGCCATTTTAGTATCGGTATACTCAAGAAGGCCCCAAAACACTGCTTAATCACTTATAATGAGATGAATCATATAGATAATCGGGGTAAACCTTGCCATGGACAAGAGGTTGTTGATTTTGTAGGCACAAGGGCATACCATGCACCTCATATTAGCAAAGAACTATGTCAACGGGTAGAAAGATGTTTTCTTGTGGGGATGTTTGCTGAATGTGTACATCAAAAACATCGTGAATTAGTGCATGATAAAGTACCCTCTTTTGAAATAGAGTTTGATTGAAATGATTTACTTTCACGTGATGACATTGGCTATATAGAGAGAAAATTGAAACATTCCCAATATATGTTTGACAAGAATGATGCCCAAAGTGTGCGTATATGGAAAGCTGCAAACCCTGATAAAGTGTTCTACTACTTTGAGTTTGACAAAACCGCAGATGATGAGAGTCACACACCATTCATTGTAGGCATCCAAGGACCATTACAACTGTAATGGATGAGAAAATATGGTCATGATAGTATATTAGCAATAGACTCTACATTTGGAACAAATCGTTTCAAGGTATGTTTATATATCATGTATGTACTTTTTCTTCTGTCATTTGTTATTTATAATATGATTCAACCATGTACTGATGTCATATTTATTTGTGTGTAGTTCCAACTTTATACATTATTGGCATTTGATCCCCAACATAATGGTGTTCTCGTGTCATGGGTCATCATGTCAAGATGTATGAGCTTAGATATTTTCAAATGGATGGAAACACTACTTCTTAAAGTACGCATGGGTATGTTGGAATGGAAATTGAATGCATTTATGGTAAACGATGCATTGACGAAGATTGGTGCAATTAGGTACATATAACTAGTAGGGTGTTTTTTTCCCTTTTCTCGAAATAAAATGTTTCATACAATATTAAAGACACATTATACAAATAGGAATATATTTTTAACATTGTGTAACATATTTATCCAATAGGGCGACTTTTCAATGTGAAGTCTACTTATGCAATTGGCATGTCAGAAGGGCATGGCTAAAAAATCTTGTCATGAAAGTTAAGGATGACACTACAAGGCATTTGATGTTTAAGCATTTAGGCGACATTATGCACAACCAAAAAAACAAAGATTCTTCTCTTGAGGAGGCCAATAGGTTTTTGAATGAATTCAAAGAAGAAAATGCCTTTGTTGAGTACTTTTGAGCACGATGGTTGGACATAATAGGTTTGGGTTCATACTATAATATCTAGAGATTTTTCTTTAATGAATAACCTATGGATAATCCTCAACTGCTATGCAATATTTTCTATAGTTTTATATTTCACATACTTTTAGATTTCAAATTTCATGTTTTCACAATAAATTCAAATTTTCCTAGCTATTTCTTTCACTCTTATCCTATGTGTTTAGCCTACTAGCATGTTCTATATTTATTAGCTTATGTTCTTTGATGTTTATCAGGAATGTGGGAAAATTTTTGCCATACTTTAAAGCATGCTAGACAAGAAACAAATGGGGCCATCGAGTCATACCATTCACACTTGAAAATGGTATTTTTAAGGTCAATACGATCAACTTTCCATCATCGAGTAGATTGGTTGGTGCATCCATTGATAACATTGTTCCACATTTTTTATTGGTGGTGTGAATGTGGAAAGGAACATGGTTTCCAAAAAAATTATAGAGTAGAGAAAATAGAAGCTCAGTCCTAGCTAAAAGCACAATCTATTCCAGATGACAACGTTACACTGCACCACTCAGATCCTTCGATGGCATGGGTGCAAAGCCAACATGATGATATGAAAAGATATATGGTATGGCAATCAGGTCCAAAATTTGCTATGTGCGATTGCAAATGGGAAAAAAATGGATATTTGTGCAAACATGTCATTAAGGTTACCATGATGAGGGACAAAAACAAGTTGGAACAAAAAGAGCTAGAAATAAGAATCGATGAAACAACTTCATATCAGGTTATTTGAGTATTTCATAATGCATATTTAGATCAATAGAAATGTTTTAGATCTTAAATAGTGGTTGTTGTGGTCTAATATGTTGCAATTTTTTGTTACCAGATCATTGAAAACGACGATTTTGGAATTGCAAATGACTTGGATATTCCTTTCATGGTAGTCATTTCATAACTTGGTTCATTTTATAGTTTTTTATTACTCTTTTACTATTGACGTGATTTTTTTATTATTTGTTTCCAGGTATATAATAATGTTAATGGTTCGATGGCTACTTCTAACAATGTAAATCGAAGTCATGATCAAGGAAGCGTATCACAATGTATTCGAGACATTTTTGAGTCGATTATGTAGTTTCCTTGTGAAGAATCACATCGCCTCTTCCTAGAGAAACACATGGAATATGTTTACAATGAGTTCAAAGCAACATTGGTATCAAGTAGTTTAGGGTTGGACCATCCTACTGCTCCATATTTTCGACAAGTGGAAGATGGTTTTGGGCATACCCTACAACATCAAAAATATTTCTCGGAAAGGATGGTCTCTCGTAAGTGCTCTTACACATAATCTAGTTTTGCATACTTTCCTCCCCCAACACATGGGACTAAAAAGAGACACACATTCGATGATGTCCTCGATAGAGTTTCCAAACAAGACAATGAAAGAAATCCAAATAAGTGAAGGTGAGAATTACAAATATGAAAATTTGGTTATTCTAAAATGTTTAAGCTTGAAACATGCATGATTTAGAATTCCATCACTATGCAAAGAGTTTAATGCTTTTATGGTTTGTAATTCTAGATAAAATGAATCAAAGTTATGCTCATTTCCATATTTCCTTGCATCTTTTTCAGGTGGCTTTGAAGCTTGGATATCAGAGCATGAAGATAATTTGCATGACTAAAGGAATAAGTTGTAGCATTGAAAATGAGTTGTAGTTTGCCAAATATAAGAGAATATCACTTCTTACACAAGTTGTTTTGGACAATACAGTTTTAGAAAATGTGTATAAATTGATAACAACGTCAAGAGGACAAAAACACTTTCTTTAGCTCAATGCAATCAAGTGTTAAATCATATCTAAATTCCAAATGTGTATAGCGTGTATGCCTCAAGCAGGTCAAATGGCATTTATTCCTTGATTGTAAAAGACAATGTTTTCAATAACTCACTGTCAATGCATAACCACCATTTATGTATCAATTTCCAACCAGTCAAAAAGAGGTTATGGCTGTCCTCAAACGTAACTTCCAGTTTACAATTCAATAGATATCAAGTTGTTTATTTATTTATTTTTCTGATATTTTTGCAAATCCCTTGAACCTTGTTGGTCCAATGAGGAAATCATCTCCATTGGAAGAGTTTCAACAATCTCCATTCATATATGAAATAAACATCTCCAAGGACAATTTTGTAAATGGTATCCTGTGATTTCTCTTTTTTTCTATCCTTATTCTAACTATGAATATGGGAAATTGTTTTCCTATTATGTTCACCCTTTACCTTTTCATTTATTTTACGGTATTTTCTGTAATAGTCTTTTATCCGAAGAAGCCGCCACCTGCCAGTGCATACATTTTGAAAGACGTATCATTTTCAGTGTTAATCTATTATTTAGAAATTTCTCTTATACTACATTTAGATGATGTTCTATCTGATTTATTTGAGACACGAAAAGGCAAGCAATACACACAACCCATAAAATATTTATGATACTTTTTCATATTGTTAGCATTTCAGTTATGAAAGGCTTGCCAATGCATATATTACGGGGTACTTTTCTCATTATAAGTGTTGAATCTGATCTGGTTTGGTTTTATTTATCTAATTTATTTTTGGATATAAAAATTCTGTCAATTCATTCAATCTTATTTATGTTTCAAAACTTTTCTGATTATTTTAGCTCAATTCAACAGTTTTTAAAAATTAAATGTCTTCTATGTTTGTAATATCTGAAAAAATGTCTTCTATGCTTCAAAGTTCAAATATCTCAAAAAGTTGCAAAGGAACCTAATATTGTTGTGTAAGCTCATGTATGCTATTTCCCTGAAATACATTCCCAATATTATCTCCCCGTTATTTGAAAAAGCTAGTTTATTGTTTTTCATTTTATTTTTGAAAATGAAGTCCCACTTAATTTATAGTTATTTTAAAAAATGAATTCCCACATTATTTTATTTTTAAAAAGTTGATAGAGTGAGGTCGTTAAAAGCAGGACAATAGGAGGTTCTGCAATCTTTAAAAGAATTTTTTTATTGAGGTTCTTGTATAGAGCATGAGACTGTATTGTTCTAAACAACTAAAAGCATGTTGTTCTTAATCTTAATATTCTAGAGCATTGATTGCTTAGCACTTGCTATAATTTTGTAAAATTTTTGATAACCTGTTGGTATGTACTTGCAGAGCTGCAGTGTATCTATGAAACACTACTTAATGGAATTTGCAATTATAATGAAAAAGATTTAGATGATTTGTTTAAATTATTTTTTATTTCTAAAGCATATCGTGTCATGACGAAATACTTATCCTCATTAGCAACAACAATTATGAACAGCCTAACATTGCCATGTTAATGAGCTGTTTCAGTTCACTATTTTGCATATAAATATGGAGGATCAAATGTTATATTATCATTTTCTATGAGATCATCCAAATGTTATTATATTATCATTATGAGATGATCCAAAGTCATATAAGAGTCTTTGGGTTTAATTTATTGGACCTTTGGGATACTGGTGGATATTTTGAAAACAATTATGGAATGAGCATATACCACAAACTACTTACCAGTTAGTTGTCAAAACACATGAACTGAATTTGTCTTTGAACCAACCAATTGTGAAGAATTATAAGCAATGGCGTTGGATTAAAACCCTTTTCTACTACATTGGTTCTGTAATGTCCCGGTTTTGACCCCGTTGCATTAGATGTATATGATGTATAAATTGTAAATGATCAGGGTGTGGAGCTAAAGGCCAAGGCCCCACCATTGATCGGTTATGTTATGTTTTGGATTTGAATTCTCACCGATGGTATATCGGGGCATGCGGCATATATTATGATGGTCATCATGTAATTATGCATCTATAATTAATTAAATGAACCCGACCAGCTACGATCGCGACAACTAAATCGAAAGGGGCATGATTTTTCCAAGGATAAGGATGTGGGGGAATTTGTCAAACCTTGGCCAATAGGGTGAAAATCCATGTGTCTTCTTACCTTGTTTTATCCCAACCAATTTCATTAAGAAAGGTTGCTGGTGGTTGAGGCAGTTAATGGTTTTGGGAGTGGGGTGGCAGGACTGTCAGTCCTCACCCACACGCACACTCCACTAGCAAGAAGCTCTCACGCACTCTTCACTCACGTAGGCAATACCATTCTTCTCTCCACGACTGTGCTGAAGGCTCACGCACTTCCCATTCGCGTCCATTCCTATTGTTGTTCATCCACGGACAAAAACGGAGCTGCTTTTCCTCACGCGGGACCTCCACAGTCTGTTCCTTCCTCACGGTCTGCTCACATCCACGCACATGTTGCCTCTGCCCAGCTGTGAAGTTGGTTTTTCTTTCCATTCTCGGACTGTGTAAGTTCCTTGACGACTCCACTGTTCAGATTGGGTCATGGACTTTTCCACGATGTTGGCTGTGGTTGCTGTGGTCGTCCTTACGTTTTGGGGGCTGTTCTAAATTCGTTGGAGAGTCATTTTGGCCCTGATAGGGCCAATAATGACTCAGGGAATGTTTTCCCTATCTTAAGCTGTATCAGCTGATTGATTTCCTGAGTGCAATGGTTGGTCTTCGGACTGTGTAGGGAGCAGGGATGTTGGCTTAGATTTGCTTGATAAACCTGGTGGCTGGAAACTACACAGACAGAGCTAGTGGGCTGGCCTTCTTCTCCATCACCCCTGAATAGCACTGGAAGGGAATGCAGGGCCTGAGGGACTGTGTAGCAGAGAAGGGACTGATTCCTTGTGTTGGGTGTGTTTGGGTTTCTTAGAGGTCAGGCTAGTTCTGATGTAGGTGTTCTTGGCTTTGTAATGAGCTCACCAGCTTAGCAATTTTCCTTCTCCAGCTCCTTGATGGCCTGATAAACCCAACTGTGTTGGCTTGGCTGTGTTTGTATATTCTTGGCTATGTGTAAGCCTGCTGTTCCCTTATCCCTTGGAGAATCATGCCCAGCTTGGGGGTGGCAGCGCTGCTGAGAGATTAAGGAGCACGCTGGCCTATGGTTGGGTGGAACGTTGCAGCGACGTAGCTGGTTGCAGAACGAATTCATCATAATATAAGTAATCTTGTCCATTCTACTTTTGCAATCTTAATTTCTGTTAATGAAATTGATGAACATGTTAAATGAATACATGCATGTATGAATGCTGTTGGTTTTCTGCTGTGTATGATGATTAAATTGCATCTGTGCATGATAAATAATCATGTGAGCACACTCTAGTTCAATATACAAGTTTAAGCATTCTGTTCCAGCAATTTTTATGCCTGTACATGTTCATGGGGCTCTTAGCCCAGGTGTTTGAAGCTTGTAGTCGTGTCCTCTTCGTCAGTCGGAGGCATGGGGACGTGACAGGTTCCTTCCTTCATAACTATAAAACTATCTCTTTAATAAGTTACAAGGAGATGTTGTTGATTATTGGAATTGTAAATAGACCAAACAAATGTGCCCATTCATGTTATGAACTCAAAATTGTGGCCAAAGAATAGAAAGGGATGATATATTATGTTACTATTTGCAATCATGGATCAAAGGTTAGTATTTCTACACTAACATTATCAAATCATACCAAAATCATGATTTTGTCTGTTCATGGAAGAAGGCTAACAACAGATAAGTTTTGATTGACTTCACTTGGGGGAAAATATGGATATCTCTTTAAGATGTTCTCCAAGTGCCAAAATATGATTGATACATGCAAACTATTGGAAAAATGTGCGAAGGAGAAACAATACATAGTGCATTTAGAATTTGCACAGAACAGAGCATAGTGCATGTGAGTGTTCTTCGTTTCTGTGTCTCTACACATACAGAGAACTCCAAAGCAGGGTCAATCCCGTTTTACACTTGTTGTAGATACAACATATCCCATGCCTCATCCAGAACAGGGGAGCCCCAATTTTATATGAAAAGGTAATATTTAAATTCCTTACTCATTTTAGGGGTTCTCATGAAGTGTATCATGGTTTCTATGTCTTTGCCAAGATTTGACTTAATTAACATTTTTAAAATTTACGCTTTTCTTGTGTGTTTTTGGTGAGTTGCGGAAAAGACTAGTTTTTCCCAAAAATGTGTCTTTCCCACAACCCGCAACCCACAATGCGGATTGCAGGAGCTTTTTTTTTGTATTTGCAACTTTTCGGTCCCACAACCCGGAACCCGCAATGAGGATATTGTTGACAAATTTGGGTTATAGTTGTCATTGATGTCAAAAGGTATCCAAGAATGACAGAGGAATAACATGATGACATATGATGACATGGAATATGAAGGTGTCCACAGATGATGAAATGGAATATGATGGTGTCCTAATGATGATGTACTCATTGAAAGACTAAGGTAGTGATGACATGGCACGATGATGAGGTGGCATAGTTATATGCATGAGATCCGATGAATGGGGATCAGTTTTTGTATAATCCACAAAGACAAAATTTAGATCTGCATTAGTTCTAGAATGGACAATTAGGAAACATCACGCACAAGATCCGACGGTTAGGAAGCATCCGGCAAAATATAGGCAGAAAAGCCACAGTTTCGCAAAAGATTAAGATCAGATGGTCAGGGGTAAATCCGCAAGGAAATCAACGGTCCAGGAAAATGCGGAAACAAAGTTGCGGAAGTCCAAAACAGGAAAGTGTGATTTCGCATCCCGCATCCCACAATCCGCAATGCGGAAAAAAAGTTGTGGAAGTCCAAAATAGGAAAGTGTGATTCTGCATCCTGCAATCCGCAAGATCAACGGTCAGGAAAGAATCCACAAAAGATTGATGGTGTGGAATATAAATTGCGAAAAGGAGCTTGTAGAAAGTCGAAATATTACATTTCCGCATTTCGCATTTCGCATCCTGCAATCTGAAAAGATCGGATGACTGAAGTTAGTTCCGCTAAAATAGATCGACGGTGCGGAAGGAAAATTGCGGAAAGAAGCTTGCAGAACGGAGCCTGCGAAAAGAAGATTGTGGAAAGGATTTTGTGGAAAGGAAAAAGCGGATAGTCGACATCCTGCATCCCGCATCCCACAACATGGTTAGATCGACGATACATATTGACTTAGAGATAAGATCAACGACTCTGATTGTATCAGGAAGTTGATCCCGCGGAAAGAAGTTTGGCATGACAGATTGTGGGAAGTAGTTTGTTGATGATTTATGTTGTGTCTTTCCGCAATGCGCAACCCCCAATTTGCGGATTGCGGAAAAGGATAGTTAAAATTTTAAGATTTTTTGTTCCCGCATCCCACAACCCACAATTGTGGATTGCGGGAAATCTTATGCACGTTAGTTTTTTTATGAACCCGCATCCCGCAACCCAAAATTTGCGGATTGTGGATTGTGGGAAAGTGAATAAAATTCAAAGTGGAGCGACTTGATTCCATATCCCACAAGATTTGATCCCGACCGTCTATTTCTTTTAATCCTATGGCCTGAATTCGACCCACATAAAATATATAAATATATGGGTCCTTTGTATTTTCTTTACCATTTTCACTGTCGAGAACTACCTTATTGCGTGAGTTTTTACTGCGATTTTTACTAGGTATTTTTTCACAGTTATGGTCAATTCCAGCTAGGTTTCTTTTGTCATTTCTACGCTTAACTGTTTACTATTGATTTGTTTCTTAATTGGTCTTGATTTCATGTTTATACGTTTAAACAGAGTTTTCAATTTTCCAAAATGGCTCGAAATACCCATTGCAAGAACATTCAAAAATACATGCTGACCAAAGACCCAAAATTTAGAAACTTCTTAGACACTAGTGGAAGAATCACTGAAACTTACCAAAATGACTGGCCCAATATATACTCAATTTTTGACAATGATGACCTCTCTGATATTCAAAATGACCAGTCGACCTACCAAAAATTTAGGGATTCTGGGATACACGCCATTGCTGCCATGCCCGCTATCCTTCCTTACACTGACCCATTTAAATGGATTGTGTATCATGCAAACTGTAAAGACATGTCCTTTAATGATAGCGTAGGGTCACAGTTAGCCACCTTCCGGTTTGAGGTTTTTACCAGAGTCTATGCTCTTAAATTGACAGTGCAACCCCTTAATGTTGAGTTCACCCAATATTCCAAGACCAGGTACAATCTTAATGAAATGCTAAAATCCTGGATGAATGAACCTAGTAAGTTCTTGCAGAGGTTCGACGACCTATACCCTATCTCCTAGTTTAGAGAACCCTATTCCTTATTGGCAGCCATGCTTTGCAGGTTATATGATATTCCCAACTGTTCTGTCTTTAACGCTAAATGGGATCCGGTAGCCCATCATGTCCTAAAAACTAGTGAGTCCTTCCCATGGGCTTCTATATTGTCATTGGAGCTTAAAATGGCTATTTAGGATTATCGAAAAACTACTGCTCGGGAGAAGCCAAATTTCTTCTTTTTGGCCTTTATCATTGATGTATTCTACACCGAGTTCCAATATCCAAATTTGGGATGGAATTGGACTTTAGCGGCCCCTTCGGCACCTGTCTATTATTCAACACTATGGGATACTAATTATGTAGCCATGTTCTACGACATATGTGAATAATTTTTTGGCTGCATTTATTTTTCAATATTCAAACAGGAAGCTCCCTCCTTTTCAGCCAAAGCCAGGACTTTCATTGCTACAATGGGTGATTGGTATGTTGGTGAGTCTTTTTCATATATTAGAATTTGGGGTAGCAATACTGTCCATATGCTGCCCAAGATAGTTCCCGATAGGTTGGTTATTGAATAGGCTTATTTTTTGTTTCTTTCCAGAACGTTACTGACACTATCTACAAGAAACTTGTCGGTCCTAAAAGGAAAGGTTGGCCTAAATTTCCTTTGAATCTTGGGTCATTTCTCATCCCAACTTCAACTTGGGCTGTAGTGCTAGGTGATCAGATAGCTTCTTTGAAACTGGTTTTGCTCTTAAAAGGAAACATGAACCTAAGGGGTTTCTTGATGCACATTTCAAGCAAAATCAAGTTAGGAGTGGTTATTCTCATGAAGATATTCCTGATGACTCCATTTACCAGGGAGTGAACACCTTTTCTGAAGTCTTGGCCAGAGCTAAAAGCAAGGATGAACAGAGCCATATTTTACAACATCAACCAGAGCTTAAATATAGGGATTTGCGCTACAGAGCAATGTATCTAGAGGCCCTTGAAAAAGTAAGGAAATACAGGGAAGAGAAAGAAGCCCAAGAAGAAATGGTTCCAATAGTGATCACTTATTTGGATGGGAACAAGGGAAAAGGCCCTATGGAAGACTCTCCATAGCCGAAGATTGCTCAACAATTGAAGGATATGATGCAAACATCCCAACATTCAAAATAGAATTTAGCACAAATGACTTCAGTCCTGGACATTCAAGTAGCTGTAGCTACCAATCCCCTTACTGGTTTTCAAGTGGATACAACAGTTTCCTAGGTATGTGATAATCAGGTGGCAACTGAGGTTAAACCATTCAAAAAACAGAAAGTTCAGATTACTGTTTCTCAAACCCCTACTGTGAACCTTGTTGACTCTGATGTTGAAGAGGAAGTGCATTCCTCTATGCCAGTAATCGAAGAAATAATTGATCCTTTGAAAACATTCACAGATTTGTTCAGTAATGATGGTGTGGAAGATTCTATTCCAAACCCTAGGATCTCAGAATCCACCTATGTCTCTAATTCTTCATCTTCAGCATTGCTCCTCTCATCTATCCAAACTCTCTCCACTTTTCCCATTGGAGAAATCCCATCACCCTTGCTATCTCAACTCTATTATACCTTGACCTCCACATCTGCTCCTATCCTAGCTATTTCACTCCCACACCCCATGCTTTCATCTAATATTGCAGAGACCCAGTCTTTGAAAGTCTCTCTGCCATTAACTTCATTCACTTTTTTATCATCACCTATCCCTGAGAAAATTATAGTACCTTCATTATCACTTCCAACTGCAAACATTTCCTTTCCATTCTCTGAAACTTCCATCCCAACCCTCTTTCCAACCTCCGAACCTATAGTTGTTTAGTATATCTCTTATTCCTTATTTACCTCCCATGTCACTATGCCTATATCCATTCCTACCATCACTCAGAGATATTCCTTGGTTTCAACAGTAAATGTGACTTCATCTTTTACTGAGTTAGTAGTTAAATTTGACGAAGATATTGTAGTCCCTCTTGGGGATTATTTTTACAGCAAGTCTGACAAGGTAGTGGTTACAAGAGGAAGAAAGACAAGCAGAGATCAAGGTGGTTTGGAAGCACCAGTTTCCAATCAAATAATTTGGACTCAGCATTTTGGTGACCCCCAAGTAGATGTAGTGGATAAAACTATAACTGTAGGTGTAAACCTTGATGTAGTTGTCACATTGAACAAAGAGTTTGATCAAAGAAAAGAAGAAATAAAGAAGCGACAAGAAGAACTAGATAAGGTCAAAAGAGAGTATAAAACTCATGTGGTGTTGGGCCTAGGGAAAGAGCACAGGAAATAAGTGCAAACAAAGAAACGCGCAAGAGTCAGCCCACTGCGTAAGTGCAAACAAGGAAAAGGAAGCACGTGGCAGGAATAGAAGGAAGCTACGTGAACAAGAAAATATACGCGGACAAAGGAAACTGCGTGGAAGAAGATAACTATGCAGGGGAAGACATAAACGAAAGAGATGTCACCTGTGTGGAAAAGGGAAACTGCACAGAAGGAATATGCTGTAGGGTAAAACGGTATCACAAGTGCAGAATAACATCCGAAAGCGACAGGGAGATCGTAGTTGCTGAAGTCGAATTAAGTTGGTAGATGCCACACAAGTGAAAGCACGCTGTAAGTAAGGCCATTAGTGCCTCATGTCAAGTCATGATCACCACAGCTGTAGCTTGAGGGGAGGCTGATGGTGATAGTTAACAGACTTCCTGTATGCATTCGACCCTGCATGGTCATGTAAAATAGTATAAATAAGAGGGATTCAATAGCTAGAGGGTTGGTTGTTTCATTTTTGTAGCTTAGGAGGTTGCTGTTTAGGTTGCTTTTACATTATGTTTGAAGGGTTAAGAGGAAATATCTTTGAGAGAGCACAGAGAAGTTGTGAGATTTGTTTGGTAGATTAGTTGAAAGTCTGCAAGATGCAGTCAAGGTAGTGCAGTAGAATAGAATATCTACTAGAGAGGTGCGGATGCTAAAGAGGAGTCGATCCAGGCCGTGTGTGGATCAGTAGATTAGGAGCACTAAGAAAGAGAGGATGAGAGCAAGAAAGAGTCTGAGCTAAAGGATAGATCTAGGACAGTCTGCAGTCAGATGCAGGATAAAGGTGCCATATATTTCTCATGCTAGATGAAGAGCGCCTTATGGTTTTTCCCAGATGGATTTCCACATGAGCTCTCATGTGTTGATGATTGACTATGTATGGTTGTTTATGTTTTGTTTATGTTTCTGTTTATGCTATGATGCAAGTCCTGTTATGATTGAATGAATGTTGCACTGTGAATAAGAGTCCGAATGCATGAATAGGCTATTAGGAACTGCTTCTGAGTGTTAGTTTATGTTTACGACGCAAGTGTTGTTGCGTGCCTATATGTTGTGCTTGTCTATTATCTTGATTTTATATTTTGTCATGCTTAAAGTACCAAGGTTGAATCTGTATCGCGTCATTAGTATTCAATAAAATATATGTGCGGTGTGCACTACAGTTCTGTGGAAATGACTCCATTCTCGCGACTTGGTCGAGCTCCTTGGCCACGCGCCAAGGGACTATAATCCCTTGACAATCAAGGAAACATGGTTCTCACGATTTCCCATCAAAGAGATATCTCGGGTGAGACTGTTCCTGCTTCGTAGGCGTTGCCGATGGGGCTTGCTCTGACGACCCGGTATCTTGGGTGTTTGTTGGGTTGACGGGCTGCGCAGAACCAAGGTCGCATGAGTTAGGAAAAGTGGCCAACAAATGGTTCCATTGCCAAGAACCTATTGATCAGAACGAGGGAAATTTTGTGGCACCCGACCAAAAGTGAAGTCAAGGATTGGCTGGAGTCGAAGATGTTGATATTCACGCAGAAGGAGAGCAAGGATTTGTGGCTGAGCCCTAAGAACTAATTGTAGCAATATCTATATTCAGATATCCATGAAATTTATTTCACAGAGTTCCCCGTTATATTGCAAGAATGGCTGTTGGAGTTAGCATCCCAGTAGGCTAACTTCCAGAGAAGAGAAGTAATTGAGTGGACCGACCAGTTGACACAGGAAATGGCACAAGTAAGTAACCCTATTTCCAGAGTTGTTGGTTTTTGGATTGATAGCATATTAGAAGGATATGTTACTGAGTTCATTATTGAGGCGATAACCTCGTATAGCGAGGCAGAGAGACATTTTTTCCAAGGACCTCGGGGAAGGTACCTTATGTTTATAAACCTATGGATTAAAATGCTCCTTTATGAAAAGGGTATTTTACAACTCATCGATTGAGTCGTGTTGTTTGTGAAGGGATATGCTGTGTAAAATTTAGGAGTAATATGGAAGGTAGTAAGAAGAAATGTTCCCAGAAATCTCAGAAGACAAGTTGGACATTGGATTCTTAAGAAGCAGAAGGAGGTTTCGGTCAGGGAAAAGGAGAAAGGTAGAAGTAGCCAGGAGGGATTATAGCCTAGTTAGGGAAGGTGAATATGGATGTGAGTCATAGCTAAACGAAGGGTCCTTCGATGAAGAGGAAGAGTATATTCTGATTTCTGAGAGAGCAGAATTGGAAGAGTCTGTAGAGACGCCAAGGACAGGACGTGACTATGACATTCCAGGAAGATCACCTAAAGTGAGACCTAGAATTTCCTCACCTGAATAGCCTGTGAACACTAGTAGTCCTAGTGTTAGGACTGGTGTGCAAGGAACTCCATCAGTGACCCTAGTAAATCCAGTGAATCTAGGAAATCTAGTGAACAACCCCAACGCCACCCTAATGGTAGGGACATACGTTAGACTACACATGTTCAATGGGAATGGAACATAGGATCCATAACAACACTGGTTCCTCTGTGAGGTAGTATGGATAGTTCTCCTCGTGCTCAATGATGACATCTAAAAAACACAAATGATTACGACTCTGTGGGGCCACACGCTGGATTGGTTTATGAAGTAATGTGTAGTACCGCTGGGGCATCCATAGAGGACTCTTGAGGAGATTCAACATGCAATGATATTGGAGTTCAGAAAGACACAATCTAAGTCCCAATGTATAACCAAGATTAAGGAGATTAAACAAGCTCTAGAAGAAACAGTATGGGACTTTGATCAACGGTTTAAAACGTTGATGGCCAAAGTAAGCTTCCAGATGTCGGATGTGCAACATAAAGAGTGGTTTATTGCTGCACTACTGCCACACATTAGAGGACCACTCATGTAGAAAAATATTGTGACACAAACGAAGGCACTGGAGTTGGCAATGAAGCTAGAGGCTTCACCTATTGGAGATGGTGCCATAGGAATGATACAGATTCAGTCACAATTGGCTAATATGATGATTCAAATCCAAGACATAAAGAGAGGAAAAGAGGTGCAGGAAGACCTCTGGTGTACGCGATTCCAGACCAATGGAAATACCAAATATGACCATCCGACCTACATGAACTGCATCTCGTTCGGTGTGCTAAACCCACTGAGTACCCAGGGGCTACCCTGGTGCAACATATGCCAGACAAGAGGACACTGCGACGTATATTGCATGTTCCTGCAAAAGATGGTATGTACTACAACTAGTTTGTATTATAAATTTTGTAGATCTGTAGGCCATGATGAAAAATATTGTAGGGCCTACCAACTTATGAGAGAGAAAATGGTAGATGCATACCTAATGAAGACTGAGGAGCAAATAAAGTTTGAATAGGCTACGTCTTAGTTTCAGGATGCACCTCAGTTTTAGGCTGCGCCTCAGTTTCAACCTGCACAATAGTTTCAAATGGCACTACAGTTTCAAAATACGGCCCCGTATAACCCATTTCAACAATAGTATGCCCAACCGCAATACCTTCCGCAACCACCTCAACCTTAGTTGAGGGGGTGGGAATTACGGGGGTCGAGGAGGAGGAGGATTTGGCTGAGGAAGAGGGCCAATGGTATGCTAAAATTGCGGAGTGCAGGGATACTATGCTAGGGACTACCCTAAACCTGTGAAGACTTGCTCATATTGAAGGCAAGAGAACAATGTGGAGCAATGTCCGCAACTTATCGCTCGATGGCAAGCCCGGACGGTTGGAGCAGCTAACCGAGCACCAAATCTTGTGCCGAATGCTCCCAAACTGAATGCTAATGCCAACATACAAATGATAGTTGCAGAACCACAAGAACCAAATGTAGCAGTGGTAACAAGGGGAGGTGTTGCGACAGGTACATATCAAGCTATGCAGACAGAACCTGCGACACAAGCGCAACCGTAGGTGCAAACCGCCGTGCAAAAGAAAGCACCACTAGAAGTCCAAGAGAAAATGTGTGTATTCATGGATGCATTCCTAGAGTTCGTCAAAACAGAGAAACCATCCACCTCAGGCCAAGTGAAAGATATTCCTGAGAGATTCTAGAAGATATTTGGACAATAGAATGCAAGCAAGAGTGCAAATAAGGTTAGTAAACTCAAACCATTCATGTCAAGTTGTTTGACGCTAATCTAGGACAAGGATGCACTTGAAGAGTTGGAAGCGCTTATAGAAATGATTTCGGAGGAAGACCCACCAGCAAAGAAGGTTAATAGTGTCAAGACAAAGTTCAAAACGGGACGCGAACTCAGGATGTCCACGCAAATTGGTGATTATGACATGGACTATATCATCCTTGACCTGGGCTCTGATGTTAATATTTTAACGTGCCAGACATGGGAGATAATGGGAAAGCCACCCCTAGAATGGATCCTAATTCAATTAAGGCTTGCTAATTAGGAAAAGGTCTTGCCCATTGGTAGGCTAAGTCAAGTCCAAGTGGATATTGAAGGATTGCGCACTTTTACAGACTTCAAGGAAACCAAACTATTATAAACTTCAAAAGAAGGACCCTATCGTTTGAAGATGATGAGATGAGGGTAGTTGCGCCCCTCGATCCACTGGAAGGACAGAGATACGTTGAACCGGTGTTCAATGAAGGGCAAGGTGATCACCTTGAAAACATCTATAATGTCATTGCCATTAAGGAGGATTACATTAACCCTACTGCAGATGGTAATCTAAGCTGGAGATGCACAAGTTCATGTACATCAAACTTAGGGGAGGCCCTTGAGAACTGGTAGAACTAATTACATGAAGTCTCTATGAGGAGATGTGCCAGGATAACTAAGTCTGATCGACAAGTGGGAACTTAGTCGCGGCCGTTGCCTACATATGAGGGACTTCCTAACTTGGAAACATTCTTGAATGAGTTCGAAGAATTAGTAACATAGTTGCAGCGACTATCTGCGTTGGAATTTGCACTAAAAGCTACACCCACACGATGGTGGGGTACGAACAAAAGCTCGATAACTGAATGGACACAGTGTAGACGGCTATTGGAAGTAAGATTTAGAGACGAGGTCACCATTGTGACATAAAGGTATATAGGGTTATCAAACCCTGTTGAACACTTGGAGCAGTGTTCTGCAACGTTCTTGAACTACCCGCGCTAGGAGTGGGTTCACCACTTCATCCATACTCTTGAAATGGAACCCAGAGGTTGGTACGCATCTATGGAGCTGCACCAAGAAAAAGGAGAATGGGAAAAGGTTGCGCAGAATTTCACATACACCTTCCTATTCGTAGACAGGAAACCAATAGTTGATATCGTGCTGAAATCTATTAAGGAGAAGATATTCGCAAAGATCTCGCTGGAGGTTGCATATTCTCAACCCTGCACTGTGCATTCCCACCAGTGCTGTGAGATAGTTCAACACTAGATGACATGTTATAACCTCTACAAAGATCTAGAGGATGATCCGACTAACATCAATATTCCAGATTCAAAAGGATCGCACGAAGTAGAAGGAAACGAAATTTCTAGTGAGCAGTTCATCAAGCCGCTAAAGATCAAGAAAGTTGACATTGGGTCGGAGGACAATCCAAAATTTGTTAACATTGGAGACTATTGGGACGAAGAGACAGTAGCCAAAATCACTTATTTATTACATGAATTCCATGACCTATTCCCGACGAACTTCAGGGAAATGAAGGGGATAGTGGGATATTTGGGAGAAATGAAAATTACGCTTAAGCCAAATGCAAGACCGATAAAACAACGCCCGTACAGACTAAATCCATGCTATAAAGAAAAAGTGAAAGAAAAATTGGATCGCATGCTGGAAGCAGGAATCATTGAACCTGTTGAAGAGTCAGAGTGGATATGCCCTATAGTGATTCGGGACAAGAAGGCGATTGGCGAGGTCAGGATCTGCATTGACCTTAGGAATCTAAACGATTCCTGCTTACATGATCCATTCCCAACACCATTCACAGATGAAGTCTTGGGGAGCGTCTGTGGACAAGAAATGTACTCATTCACAGACAGATTCTCAGGCTACCATCAAGTCAGAATTGCGCAAGAGGACAGCCACAAGACAACCTTTGTAACAGAATGGGGATGCTACCAATACATGGTAATGCCATTTTGCCTTAAAAATTCCCCTGCTATTTTCTCTAGAATAGTAGTTTCTGCTTTTAATTATTTCATTCATAATTTTCTTGAAGTATATTTTGACGACTGGATAGTATTTGGTCTGGTAAGAGACCATATTGAGAATCTGTGCATGATGTTGGAAAGGTGTCGCCAGTATCAAATTGTGCTGAATTTGAGAAAATGCATATTTTGCGCACCATTTGGTGTACTGCTGGGCCATGTAGTATGCCACGATGGGATCTTGGTCGATCCTGGCAAGGTGGCAATTATTCTGGACCTGCCTCCACCCACATCGATCATGCAACTCAGATCCACATTGGGACATACTAGATATTATTGAAAATTCATAAGAGGTTATGTCGAGATAACTGCCGCAATGGAGAAGCTGCTGAAGAAGGACGCCAAATTCGAGTGGAATGAAGACTATTAAGGAAGTATGGATAAGCTGAAGCAAAAAATGGCCATTGCACCAATATTAATATTCTCAGACTGGAAGAAGGAGTTCCATGTACATGCTGATGCATCATCAATTGTGCTTGGTATAGTATTAACACAACTGGAGAGGGCGCAATTGACCACCCAATTAAAACCATACCGCAATGACTATGGCATGGTCTGATAAGGCCGAGGCACGCAACAAAAAAAAATATCTAAAGGGAGGAAAGAAACAAAAAAGCATCTCCAGCGCAACCTGGCGCACGAAAAGGAAGTTGCGCTGAAAAGTGGTGCGCTGTAAACCCGCCAACAAACCAGCTAAGAGACAATTGGAGGGAAGTGGAAGATAGCTGGCACACATCGATGGACAATTAAATGCACAAAAATTCCAAAAATATTTGGTGCTCATGACAAATCAGTAGCATTAATTTGGAAAGTCTGAGGAGAATGTCGGCGTGCTTTTTGGTCCCATCCGCCGTATTAACCTTAACTTCCCTGACAGGTACAAAGCTGAACCTAAGTGTCTGAGTAAAGGCGATGAAGGATGAGCCCATGTGATCCGTCAGATGGCCCATCATTGCGCCCAATCATAGCTTGGATGCTTGGTCACCTATAATTAGCAATTACCTCTGTCATTGTAACCTCTACATTGCCTTACAGAGCCAAGAAACCAGAGAGTCGAGCCAACTAAGTGAACCAGAACCCTCTGTTAGAGCCGAAGCCCATGCTCATTGAGTTATCTAGTGATAGTGAAGATTCCACTGTTTCACCAGCCTCACCCTACCCGATAGTAGAAGTGCCATACGTCCCTGAACCTACTTGGCCGACCAAGAAGATGAAGAAGACACAGGCTAAGCCGAAGGCACCTCTGAAGCTGAAGGAACATTTGAGGCTGCTATGCCCACAACTGGCAGGAGGCCAACAGATTCAGTTACCTGCAACCTGGTCACTAGTGAAACTGGACGGAGCACAAGTGTTTGCGGCCAGAGCTCCATCGAGTGCATACCTCCCCACTCCCTCTGGCCCTGTAGCGAAGATACCAAAGGCCCACCGAGATGACCCGGTTCTACCACCACCATCAGCAGATACGGGGCTTATTGATGAAGAAAAGAACTTGCTGCCTCCTTATGTATCACTGAGGGTTCCAGGTGCCGCACAAGTGACAATGGACGTGAAGGAACTTCTGGAAGAGCCCACTATTCCAGAAGGTGACCCATAGTCCCCGGATGTGATTACTCCCAAAATTTAGGACTTGAAGTTCGAAGAATACGACACCAAGAAACAAGAGGAGCTAGCCAGAAATCAATTCATGGTTGCAGATCTCGATGAACCGCCGAATGCAGTTGTAGTTTCTGTAAGGGAATGGGTGCGCGGATTGGAACAGTCAGGTATCTTAAACTTGCTCCTTATGCCACATTTCGGCTACAGTGCCCCAGTTGGGATGTATGTTAAGTAGCTTCTGGTCTGCTTCCATGGAGGCTACCTATGGCTAGACAAGCCATATGAGGTAACGTTCGACCTGGTCTTGGCCATAACAAGTCTCCCACATCAAGGAGTTGACCCGACCCTGTACCTACACAAGGACGAAGAAAAAATGGAAAAAAATGACATGAAGGGCAAGTACCAACTTGTCCATGGCGGAAAGGGCTACCTTATTAGCTCTATCGATGACACTGCTATAAGGGTTGCAACAAAAATATTGTGCAGTAAGGTTCTGTACAAGATGAGGCCTACTAAATGCACTGCCACAACAGTAGAGCTAGCAGTGAAGTGCGTGCAAGGAGTGCACATTAACTAGTCCCAGTTCCTTCTGAACGAACTAATGGACGATGCGATTGACGCACAAAAAAATTCCACGACAAAGTTCCACTTCTCATGGCTTTTGATTTTGATCTCATTTGTAGCTTGGACTCCGCCACCAGATTATCAACCAATGGATATCCCAGTGGAACTCCTTGACACACGGTTCAAGAACCTCTGGGACCACAAAGACAGTAAGTGCAAGGCTGATACAAAGGTTGAATTATTTCTCCAAGGAGAAAGACTTAGACAGATAGTGCACCAACAGTGTAGATTGTTCCCTATAACGTTGGCAAAGTATCCTTTCATTCACTTCCATGCGGGGCCGCATAATATCATCTTGCATCTGCACAATGACCCCAAGAAGCAAGCACTCTTGACCTTTTTCATTATTAGAAATGAATATATAGAGAGGGAAATCAAAGACTGGCCTAAAGAAGGGCTTAGCCAGCGTGAGGAGGTGTCTGCAGAACAACAAGCGCCGCAGGGGGGTCCACAAGTGAACCCGCCCCAGGATTGCGCCAATACTAGCACCCGAGAGTATCAGGATGATTCCGAAGAAGCGAAAGAAGAAGAGTGAGACCCACCCAATGCCGGTGAAGAAGACACCCCTACTAATGAGGAGGTGCACACCGAAAGAACTAGGAAAAGGAAGGGAAAAGAGCCCACGGAGGAAGATGTAGAAGCCTTGGGCATCCCACATAGGAAGAAGTAGAAGGCTAACCGACCCCAAGTCATGAGCATAGAAGAAGAGGATTTGAATCTTCTTAGAGAGGTGGTCACCGAAATAGCCGAGTCTACACTGGGTAATATCACATGCAACTAAACCAATTGGACGACTTTGCTCAATGAGAAAGTTACCCAGCTGGAAGAGGCTGTCACAGACGTGCATGAGACCGTACAGGATGAGACCTATGGTGTAGACCCATCAGACACTTTGGTGACACCGATGCTTCTCCCACCATTGAGAATAGAAATGCCCACACAGGCATTTTCTACAGATGCAAGTGTCCATAGCATGGACACATTAACTTTGAATTTCTCTAAGCTGACATTGACGCAAATATACTCCATTCAACATGCCATAGCTACCGAGGTCAGAATCTGAGAAAAAACAGTTGCATATCAGGAAGCCAAGGAAACCAGGAAAGCGAAGGCGTGCAAAAAAGTTATCAAGCGCCAACAGGAAGACCTGGAAGCCCAATCCCAGAAGCAAGCTTCATTAGAATAATCTATATAGGAGGTAGTTTTGCAACTATCATATGATGAAGCAGAAGGCGAGGCATAACTTGTGCACCAACTGGGGCGGTTATCCATACTGGCCACAGACTTAAAGAAACAGGTTCAGGAAATAAAAACCAACCAGAAGCCGAGCACGCCTCCCGAAGTTGTGCAGCAAAGGAAAGAATCTACAAATCAAGCTGTTGACCAGCTTAGGGAAGCTGAGAAGATTTGAATAGAGGCGGAGAAAGCAATTGCTGTGACATGGGAGAAACTCATCGACGATGAGACTGCAGAGAAGCTTGCCGAGAGGGCACGGAAAGCAGACCTACAAGTACTCTCGGTGAAGGCAGAGATTAAGAAGCTTCCAACAAAGGAGAAAATTTCCAAAGGTACTGAGCTCAAGCAGCTCTAGGATGAGGAAAGAACCCTACATGACCAGGAAAACATGCGCAACAAGGAGACAACTAAGAAGCAAGCCAAAGCTAAAAGGTTGACAGGGCTACTTCAGCCTATCCAGCAGAGAATCCACAAGTTCACGCAAGCAGTGGCCAATGTGTCGTTAGAACATCCTAGCTTAGACAGAGTATAGGAATTGGAGTAGCAGGCCGAAGAATCTTGTCGGGAGATAGAAAGGCTTACTCCCATTTTTTCCCAATTCCAATAGAAGGTTGGAGGTGCAGAAAAATCTACGCTGGAAGATGCACCAGAGGATGTGCAAGAGGAGGAAAAGGAAGAAGAGGAGGAAAAGGAATAAGAAGAGGACAAGGAAGACAAAGAGGGATAGGAAGATGAAGAGGATCCAGAAGAGCGCCATTAAGAAGACCCGGAGCACACACAAGAAAAAACTATGGAAATAGACTCTTCAGATGAGGCCGAAGAAGAAATTGTATGACTCCAAGATTCATCATCTAAACTTTTTCTAAGTATGGGATGAGCCTACGGTGCAAGAAACACCGCCAAAAAAAAACAAAAAAAATTGCAAAGAGACGGTCGTGCGTCGTGTAGGTTGCGCCACTTGCTATGTCCAGTGCTTAGTGGCTCAGGATGAGCCACATGTGAGTGTTGGGGGCCTATTGGGACTAGGGAAAGAATGTAGGAAATAAGTGCAAACGAAGAAAAAAACAAGAGTCAGCCCACTGTGCAAGCACAAACAAGGAAAAGAAAGCACGCGACAAGAATAGAAGGAAGTTGCGTGGATAAAGGAAACTGCGCAGAAGAAGAAAGCTGTGCAGGGGAAGGCATAGTCGCAAGATATGTCACCTGTGTGAAAAATGGAAACTGAACGGAAGGAATATGCTATAGGGTAAAATGGTAGCACCTGCTATGTCCAGTGCTTAGTGGCTCAGGATGAGCCACATGTGAGTGTTGGGGGCCTATTGGGACTAGGGAAAGCATGTAGGAAATAAGTGCAAACGAAGAAAAACACAAGAGTCAGCCCACTGTGCAAGCACAAACGAGGAAAAGAAAGCACGTGACAAGAATAGAAGGAAGTTGCGTGGATAAAGGAAACTGCGCAGAAGAAGAAAGCTGTGCAGGGGAAGGCATAGTCGCAAGATATGTCACCTGTGTGAAAAATGGAAACTGCATAGAAGGAATATGCTATAGGGTAAAATGGTAGCACCTGCTATGTCTAGTGCTTAGTGGCTCAGGATGAGCCACATGTGAGTGTTGGGGGCCTATTGGGACTAGGGAAAGCATGTAGGAAATAAGTGCAAACGAAGAAAAACACAAGAGTTATCCCACTGTGCAAGCACAAACAAGGAAAAGAAAGCACGCGACAAGAATAGAAGGAAGTTGCGTGGATAAAGGAAACTGCGCAGAAGAAGAAAGCTGTGCAGGGGAAGGCATAGTTGCAAGATATGTCACCTGTGTGAAAAATGGAAACTGCACGGAAGGAATATGCTATAGGGTAAAATGGTAGCACCTGCTATGTCCAGTGCTTAGTGGCTCAGGATGAGCCACATGTGAGTGTTGGGGGCCTATTGGGACTAGGGAAAGCATGTAGGAAATAAGTGCAAACGAAGAAAAACACAAGAGTCAGCCCACTGTGCAAGCACAACCAAGGAAAAGAAAGCACGCGACAAGAATAGAAGGAAGTTGCGTGGATAAAGGAAACTGCACAGAAGAAGAAAGTTGTGCAGGGGAAGGCATAGTCGCAAGATATGTCACCTGTGTGAAAAATGGAAACTGCATGGAAGGAATATGCTATAGGGTAAAATGGTAGCACCTGCTATATCCAGTGCTTAGTGGCTCAGGATGAGCCACATGTGAGTGTTGGGGGCCTATTGGGACTAGGGAAAGCATGTAGGAAATAAGTGCAAACGAAGAAAAACACAAGAGTCAGCCCACTGTGCAAGCACAAACAAGGAAAAGAAAGCATGCGACAAGAATAGAAGGAAGTTGCATGGATAAAGGAAACTGCGCAGAAGAAGAAAGCTGTGCAGGGGAAGGCATAGTCGCAAGATATGTCACCTGTGTGAAAAATGGAAACTGCACGGAAGGAATATGCTATAGAGTAAAATGGTAGCACATGTGTAGAATAATGGCCCAAAGTGACAGGGTGATCATGGTTGCTGACGTCATCTTAAGTTGGTGGATGCCACATGAGAGAAAGCACGCTATAAGTAAGGCCGTTAGTGATTCATGTCAAGTCATGATCACCACAGCTGTAGCCTGAGGGGCGGCTAATGGTGATAGTTAACGAACTACCTATATGCAGTCAACCTTGCGTGGTATGTAAAATAGTATAAATAGGAAGGATTCAATAGGTAGAGGGTTGGTTGTTTCTTTTTAGTAGCTTAGGAGGCTGTTGTTTAGGTTGCTTTTACATTATGTTTGAAGGGTTAAGAGGAAAGATCTTTGAGAGAGAAGAGAGAAGTTGTGAGATTTGTTTGGTAGATTAGTCGAAAGTCTGTAGGAGGCAATCAAGATAGTGTAGTAGAAGAGAAGATTTGCTAGAGAGGTGTTGATGCTAAAGAGGAGTTAATCTAGGCCGTGTGCAAATCAGTAGATGGTAGCAGTAGATTAGGAGAAATAAGACAGAGAGCATGAGAGCAAGAAAGAGTCTAAGCTGAAATCTAGATCGAGGACAACCTCTAGTCAGATGCAGGCTAAAGGTGCCATATATTTCTCATGCCAGATGAAGAGCGCCTTGTGGTTTTTCCCAGATGGGTTTCTCATGCCAGATGAACTCTCCTGTGTTGATGATTGACTGTGTATGGTTGTTTATGTTTCTGTTTATGCTATGATCCAAGTCTTGTTATTATTGAATGAATGTCGCACTGTCAATAAGAGTCCAAATGCATGAATAGGTTATTAGGCACTGCTTCTGAGTGTTAGTTTATGTTTATGGTGCAAGTGCTGTTGTGTGCCTGTATGTTGCGCATGTCTGTTAGCTTGATTTTATATTTTGTCATGTTTAAAGTACTAAGGCCGAATCCATATCACGCCGTTAGTATTTAATAAAATACATGCACGGTGTGTGCTACAGTTCGGAAGAAATGAATCCATCCTCTCAATTTGGTCGAGCTCCTTGGCCACGCGCCAAGGGACTATAATCCCTTGACAATTGCGAAAACATGGTTCCGACAGTTACCCATCGAAGAGATATCTCGGGTGAGACTGCACTTGCTTCACAGGCATTGCCGACAGGGCTTGCTCTGTCGGGCCGGTATCTCAGGTGTTTGTTGGGTTGACGAGCTGCGCAGAACCTGGGTCACACGAGTTAGGAAAAGTGGCCAACATGTGGCAAATCTTGAAAAGGCACTCGAGGACAAGTTTATAGAGTTGCAGCTGAAGAATACTTCTCTCCAAGCTGAATTGCATAATGAGCAAGCTGTAAATGGCACTATTATATAGAGGATATCTTTTCTTGAAAAGCTGCGTGAAGATGCAATTGCAAGTGCAACTTCCTCTGCCTTTTCTAAGTTTTCTCAACAAGAATTTAAAGACTTGGCCATCCAGGTCAATTAAGAGCATCATAAATTAATAACTGAATTGTTTAGGACTCTGGATGATATTTTTGAGACTCATGTTTCTTTCGGAAAAATGTCTGTCACCCTTGAGGAGTAGAAAACCAAGAGAGAACAAGCTTCTAAGGCTTATGATGATATTTTGGATTGGCAAAGGTATATGAAAGATAGACTAGAAAATATCACTATCCTCAGCAGTTTTCAAATGAAGAAGGTCAGAACTGTGTTGCGTTCTTGGCTTGACCTAAATGAGATGATTGATGATACCATTAAGAAAGCTCAGGCTATTTGTGGAAGGAGATGGTATGTTGTGTACAACATCATGAAAATACTACACTTCCCTAACGTGGATCTCATCGAAAATTCTTGTCCTCCAAAACTGATGATTGAGTAGGTTGAATGTCGATGTGACGAGACCAAGGAGAATATTCAAGGACTTGACCATATCAGCATTGAAGACGTGGATCACTTGATAAGACAACCTCTTTCCATTGAGGGGAATATCCACATTTTTGTTCGCATTTAGCACAAGCTGGCTAAAAATGAAATGGAAAATTTTAAGTGTGATGCTCAACTTGGCTTTGAAACAATGGATTATTGAAACATAAATGAATTGTTGGATATTTGGGCTAGGTGGCGAGATTTTCTTGGCCATTAGTTTCATTTGGATTTTACGATCCCAGTTTCATGGGGAGTCATGCTTTTGTAATTAATATTTAAAGGTTAGATTTCTCATGGGTTAGGGGGGAATTTCTGGAGGGAAAAATCAGTTCAAGGGATCAAAGACTCTCTATTTAATTTAGAGTTTATAATTTCTTGAAGACTTTTTTTAATACAAATATTTTATTCTTGAATCTCTTTCTGTCTATTTAGTCAATTTTATTTGATAAATATTGATTTTTTTCCACTGCAGATTGTTCACTATCACTGTTTAACTCATTTTCAATTCATAAGTACATTTATTTATAGCTTCGATTTCTCTTTGCTTGTGATCTATGTACGATTAAGGTTTTAAAAGAGTTTATTCAATTAAAGCTTTTATCTATTTCTGCAAATGGTTTACAGACAATTAGAATTTATGTTAATTTTTTAATTGACATATCAGTGATAGGTTAATCTTGAATGTTTCTAAATCCTTAACTTACCATCAACCAATTTTAATTGATTAGTAGTAATTTGAGTTGATAAGTAATTAAATCTCTTTTACATTTATGTTAAATTGATGAACATGCTTATCTTCTTTCATCTCAGGTTAATCTGCAAACAGACAAACATTTTCTTAGAGTAGGATTAATTAGATTAGATTTCCCTCTTAGGTAGATTCACTTTCTTTCATTATCTAAGACAATCAAATGAACAAGGGGAAGGTGATATATTGTGCAACCAACCCCTCCAAAGATATATCCATCAACAATCTCCATTACAAATGAACCATTAAATAATGTGAAACCATAAACAATAAAACATAGCAAGAACCTTTTAATACATCAGCAATATCTTTTTATTGAACAATGATAACATGCTGAAAATTATACAGGGCACAAACTTACAATTTTACACCAACCATTACATCGTGGAGAAAACATTCTTCTTTATTAAAAGAGACACACCATGAGTGACACCAAAACAGTTACAACAAACAAGAATACACTTATCGAAGATGTGTAACAATGTACAAGCCTAAATTTTGATGAAATAGATGTTGATAACATTTCATTTTTCACACCCCCCCTGGAGTGGACATTTTAGCGGACAATGGGTCAACAAACATCCTATTTATATTTGAATGGAGGTTGATCGTAAAGAAATGAAATTCAGCAACAATGGTTCTTGCTTCTACATGAAGCGGTATTAAATTCCTTTTTCTTACTTGGTATATTCCCTTCATTTGGTTACATAGAAGTTCAGAGTTGGTGTATACACATATGTCATTGGCATTGTACATTTTGGTTGTTTTTATCCCTTCTATAAGCGCAATGTAATAAGCTTCGTTGTTCGCTGTCCTCCCACGAATCTCTCTTTTCCTTTGGAAATCATCATTTAAAAAATTGTTGCACAAGACATATTCAATGATGGCTTGCCCTAGGTTGGGATAACATAGCACTTGAATGCACAGTGTCCATGATTGCACCATCTTGTTTGTATAAGATGAGCTGCAAAAAGAAAACAAATTCTCATGAGATGTCAATACATTTTTTAGATTTATCACATAGATTCAATAGATAAGTACATATGAAAGTACAGTGGAATATTGCCAAGGAAAACAAAAAGCCCTAGTGAGAAACAATTGAATTACCTAACCAGTTGGTTTGGTTTGTTGATGCTTCAACCTCATATGGTGTACATAAAATAAATAAATAAAATATCAAAACTGGAATCCATATAACTCTATATTAGAATGTGCAAATATACATTATGCAAGAAGATCGAAACATTATGTCTTTGTTCAAAGTCAAATACCTGCTTGACCTTGAACAATATGAATATGATAATTATAATTATTAGGTAGTAGCTTGAAAATTACCAGAAAAATGATTTAAACATCAATAAGCAAATGAGGAAGCTTTAATTCATCTAACCCAAAATGGGTCAAAATGGCATACCTCAATTTCATTTTGTTCATCTTTGCAACATCCAAAAGATTCTTCCCAAATGGGGTATTTTTGGTAGTCTCATACAGAGCATTTCTGGCCTTCTTAGGGGAAATGGTGCAAATTTGAAATGGTACCTTACAACTATTGAACAAAATCTTGTTTTACACATAGTAATGTTTCAGTACGAAATTTGCTAAGTAGACGACAAACTAACAGAGACTATCTGGTTGAATAACCAATCATAACCAATCATTTTCTATCACTAAAATGGTATATACAACATACGAAGTGAAATGCACCTATAATATTACCTCTGTGGCCTTGAGAATTATCACAGCCAATATTATGAATAGTTTCCATGGAGCTGTTTAGTTGTTACTGTCTCTACAGTCTCTTCACATAGCCTAGTGTGTTAATTACATTATGTATTGGATTTGCATAGTTTACTGTTTCTAATTAATTCATACATTTAATTTTTCAACTTCTTCTTTTATAGTTGCCATATCATATATGACGCCAAAACTTAATATCCCTATGAATTTTTATAGAGATATCACATCTCATCACACTAGAAGTAGCATTTGGCTTAGTAGAAAGATTTGAGCAGTTTGACTATGTTCCGATGACTAGAATTATGTTTTGATAATTGATAACCTTGTTATGTTAATTTAATTCAGGTGTGAAGCGACAGGTCTCCCTACAAGCATCAATGTTCATGTGGAGAATCACAGATTCAAGCTCCATAAGGTGGAGAAATTATTATTGATCATTGAGTCTGATGATAATCTATATGGTATACTAAGTTATTCTTCAAAGTGGAGCTCTGAGTCAACCAGTTTCGTAAGTTTTTCTACAATTTAATCATATTTTATTGTTGGTTATTGCATTTCTCTGAAGTATCCCCTGGTTTCAAAAAGTGGTTACTTGAAATAGAGCTTATCCTATACATCAGAGATCACTCTGCCATTAGAAAATGAAGTCTTTCATCGTTTTGCTTCTAATATGGAATTTTACCCATGAGTTTGTTTTCGATTTTTAATACAGGCTCGATGTTTACATTTATGATTATTTACTCAAAAGGAATTTGCGTACATTGACAAAAGCCTTTATGCAAGAGGGAAAAGTTTCCCCGGATCCAGTAGGTAAATTTTTGTTTACCCTCAATTCCTTGTCAAATACTTGTTCTACTGATATTTTTCGTTAATTTTGCACAAGGTTATACACTCTTTCGCCCTAGATTTGTAGCAAATTTGGATCAATAGGTAGTCTCCTAATTTTGATTGCCACTGCTGGCCCTGGATTGCCTCCTGGAGGCAATTCTGGTAATTCTAGGACTGATTTCAGGACAGAACATAAAATTTATTAGTTTCAGTGAGTATTCAATGTACATCAATATCTTGACAGTACATCAATCAAACTCTTAAATGAAGATGTATTGAAATAAATGATTGGAAATTGATTCAAGATTTCGTTATAAAAATACCCTACGCAAGCTATAGATTGTAATGCACGGCATCATGCAGGAAATCACTCAACTTATAAAGAACATAACCTTAGCGCTACATTTAACTTAGTATTCACGAAAACACAGCTGAACTTATAAGCTTAGCGTGTTGTTTTTGAAATAGTACCTTATAGATTGTGGCATCTGGTTATCAATATCTTAGCTCTGTCACCAGCATACGAAACCCAGACTAGCTTATGGGCATAAACAACTTTCCACAGCAGGGATCCAGGAACAGGTGCAACCCACACCAACTTATGCGATTTGAAGCTTTCCACACCAAGGATCGGAATAGGGGAGCCGGATTGATGGTGGTTTGAAAAATGATCCAGGAACAAGGAAGCAAGATATGTCGTGGTTTGAAAATGCTCAGGTTGGTGGACAAACATTAATGCAGGACTTTACGTCGTGGGCGGTGGGCGGCGGTGGCAGCAGGAGGGCGGATGATGGGTGACAGGGGTTAAACGGAATAGACAGGGCAGTTGAAAGCCGAAAAGTTAAAAAAAACCCGTCAATGGACGACTCCTTTGACCTGAAGGGGCCCATGCCAGGTGGCTTATCCAGCACGAATGTACATGCTAGACAAGCTCGACCATATTATAGATGTTTCGAATTTCATAATCCGTCAAATTAAACACTGAATAAACAATGATTTTCTCTTGCAATATATATTTTTAGATTCTTCTTAGTAAAAAAGAAGAAAAGTATTCTAGCCATGGTTAAATATGCTAGCTACTATTTATATATCGTAACCATGCTAATTGTTGTTAGCTAGAATGAGCATGGAAATATCTTAATTACATACTAGTTATAATAATGTATGACATGCCCCAATGAATTTTACTTTGCATGAATGTTTAACAATTCATAATATCCATAACTCATAGTGTTTAGTTCCTAAAGGCTCTTTCCCTACCTAATTCTTTTCGACTTTGTTTATATAAAGGTATGACTAATTAAACAACTAAGTGAAGTGAAAAACATTCTCCCTATTTTCAAGATACATGATTCGCTGCAAGTGATCATGGATACATCTTTAACTATTGATACTTATGCTCCATTTTGATGGTCTATTTTGATTGTTTTAGTGATATCTGTGGTTTATTTGGAGACAATTATTAGAAGGCTGAAAGCCATCTGAAAGCCATCTGAAAGCCATATGGTTGTAAAAGGGAATCTATGATCCGACAAAATAAGGTGAAATAAATATTCTCAATATGCATGCTAGATGTTTAACTGGGAGCAGGAGCCATGGTAAAATAAGGTGAAATAATTATTCTCAATATGCATGCTAGGTGTTTAACTGGGAGCAGGAGCCATGGTATTCAAAATATGTGGATAGATGGACGCGCTTAAGTATTGAGGGAATAACATAGTACCCGAACCCAGCTAAGACAGAGTGGTAGAACCTGGGTTTTTTTTCAATACTTTGAAAGCACCAACTACTTCGAGAGTCGATCAATGGGGAAGCAGCGATGAAAACCACCAATATTGCTCCAGTTTATTCATGCCTATTCCAAAAGGAAATAATCACAACATTTGATGCCTGGCCGGTTTTTTTACAAACAAACACAATGCAACTTCCTTATACCTATCTCAAGAACAAAATGGATCAATCAACTTAGGAGTGGAACTGATATTTTCTTATAAATTCTCTTATACAGAGCCCATGCAGTGTTCAAAAAATAAATAAAGTATATATAGAAATTATAGTGCGGATCTCCGATTTCAGTCCAGGCGGCGTCAAGACTGAAATTCGTTTTGAATTCACTAGTGACAGAGGGTTTCCTCATTTACAGTGCCTCGCCAAAACTGAAATTGGTTTATAACATTGCAATACATAAAGCGTTTTGTGTACCATATAATTTCATTCAGGAAATATTAAAAGTAATTGATTAACACACTGAAATAAATATATATTTTTAAACTCTCTCAAGCATTCAAAACAATGAATGTAAGGCACTATAGTAAATTAAATATACATTCATTGATTCAAAGACAATGGTTTATGCAGGTCTAGAAGCTTAGTAACTTAAAATACTCAAATTGATTCACAAATAATGGCTTATGCAGGTTTTGAATATGCGGCCTTCGTTATTATTATATATATATATATATATATATATATATATAAAGGACATTGAACATAATACAGCACTGTACAATAAATTATGAAATGGGAAATAAGTGTGAAACCAATATTTTCTGTTGAATTCTCTTATCCAGATCCCAAGTGGTGTTCACAAAATAAATAGAATGCGCGCATTCATAAATAATCAAATGGAAAATAACTGTGAAGAGGCCCGCCATCAAAATATCTCACTACATAGGAATGCCAAAATTCTCGATTTTCAAAGGGATGTGAACAAGATTTACAATTTGTTAATAGAGGGAGTGAAATCACAATAAATAATATCTATCAAACATATTTTGCTCTTTTTACCAATTTTTCAAATTTCAAATCCATTGTCTTACAGTCCATTTCCATTTAAGAGGAAATCGAGAAAACTTGTGTGACCTAATTTCATTCTCTATATTCTTCTTTGGAATCATGAGGTCTTTGAAAAATGAATTACAAGAAATCACCGCTTGCAATGTTGCCTCCTGATTTTCTTGGCAATGATTCGAGTGAGATGGAAAACCTGTTGGTAGGGATCGAATGGCGTTTGCAGTGGTTTTGCTTTTGTAGCAGCCATTTCCATTCATCACTTCTATTACAAATTTGTGGTTACCGCACCTTTTGTGAGGATGGAGATCAGCAGATGCCAGGCACTACGTCATCAAGTTGTGGAGAAGAAATGACAGGGAGAGGAATGCATCAATGTAACCACCACCTTTCCTGTATCCACTTCCATAGACTTCCAGGTGGAGCACCTTGATTGCTTTGTCACAACTGTCCATATCGCATAGTTGTCAGGTGATCAAAGTATTGTCAGAGAACATCTGAGTTGTCAGGGATGGATAGAGGGCTGCAAACTGAAAAGGTCATCCACACAAAAACATAAGAAAAACAGCAATAAGACTGGAAAACAAAAACATAAAAAAAACAGGTTAATTTAGAGTTAAAAGTATAACATAAAAAACTGTATTGCAAGTGGCACAAATGCCAAAAACCGATGGAATATGTAATTCCCTACCAGGAAGGGAATAATAAAGGGTTCGTAAGTCTAAAGACGTAGGGTTAGTCAAGGCCGCAATGAATCATGATACACCAGGACAAGCCATGAATCTCCACGATGCAAATGCTAAGCTGTAAATCAAGAAGTGGGAAATTGAAAATTATACCAAATGTCATATTTTTCATCTATGGATATCACTAAATTTGTTTTGGAAAAGGTGATCATCTTACTTCACTCAGCTAACTAATATCCCAAGGGAATGGTGTAATTGAATCATAAAAGAATAATTGAATTAGGATTATTAATATAGTTGAATATCACATCAACTAGCATAATGTGTTGTTTATTGCATTATATGACTATCAAGTTATAAGTAAACTAGGATTGGTATGTTCTCATATTTTATTGTTTGCAAGAAAGAAGTAATATTAACTTTCAACATATTTCTACCTTCTTTGTAGATATCGCAAGTGGAAAGTGGTAGTTGTTCGACTAACACATGATACTTCCAAAAGATTGAACACCTTGAGTAGTCGCTCACACAAACAGATCACATATCAACACACCGATTTTTTTATGTGGTTTAAACCTTTGAAGAGGGAAACACTCCACAACCCCATCCAAATAGCTACTTGAGGCAATATTATTATTCAAAAGAAATAATGTTACAAATAGTCTTCTCATAATCGATCAAATAGAAAATGACCGTCCTTGCTCTTTAAATAGAGATCATGAACCAGTCGAGTGCTAAGCCACGTATAAATGGTCATTAAGATTGAGGAGAAGATGAATCATTGGATCACTCTATGTCAAGAACATATCATGACTATCGGATTACATATGTACAAATGCATACTAAAGAAACACGCTTTACCTAACGAATATATTATTAAAACTTGATATTAATTAATCCTTACTATCAAAATATCCTAACAACAGTGATCGAAAGTGGCTAGTTGTACAAGAGTGTGTTACACAACATGAACTTTCAACCCGACTATCTTACTTAAAGTGAAGAAAATGAACAAACTAGAGGAAACACACAAAATCAAAACTTTAGTTAAGACCTTATTAGGCGGCTAAAAATATTGGCCTTGGTACTTACCATCTACAAAATATGAAAGGAAATAGACACATTCCAAGGAATGGCCAAATCCTAAAGCAGTACTTCAATCAGTCAACCGTTAAGGAACTTAGTTTGTGCATTGGTAGTTTACTTTCAATTTCAATTTTTTACTTTCAATTATTGCTTGTAGTTAAGTTTTTGTTTTCATAGGGCACTGCATTCACATTTTTTTAAGTTGCATTTATTTTTTAGTGTTCATTTTTCAGTCACATAAAGATTAATTGGCTTGTTATTCAAATCAATTCTTTGTTTTATTTGAATCCATCATTTTTCACTTTTATTATTCATCCTTCCACATGCAGCGACATTTTGCACATAGACATTTAATCCTTGCAAGCTCAACATGTTTATGTTCAGTTATGATTTCAAAGGAAAAATATTAAATGTGAAACATGGAGATGACAAAAAAATTGAAAGGAAGTTGGACCTGGAATATTCTGAGCAATTAAACCTTTGGCGATTATGGTGTTTCAGTTTTCGTTAATTAATTATTTTTCTAAGGTAATTTGTCCACATACATTAAAGTTGTTGATCATGTGAAATGTGAAAAGTTAGTAATGTAAGGCTAAAAGCCATAAAATTATTTTTTAATATTAAAGTATGGCAAATCATTATTGCATCATTGGTAATGATGTGTTGTTCAAGAAATTGGATCATTGTTGCATCATTCATCATTGTTAGTGGAACAAATTTGATCCATCAGGTAAAGTAATCCATAGCTATCAAAATGCATTTGTGTTCCTCTGATAAATAAGGATTAATCTCACCTATTATGTTAAGTTCCCATTGCTCGAAAGGTCCATTAATCATAATGCGTTGCAAAGATACTCCTTTATTTTTCTTCCCTACCATGCTTTACATATTCTACACTTCATCACAAATGCATGCACATCTTTGAATAATGTTCCCCAATAGTATCCAATGCTTAATACCTTATGTTCAGTGATTAATACCTTATGTGCAGTGGTATCTTTAAAGAAACGTACACTTGTTGGACCATCATGTAAATTCACAAAACTTTCTCTGCGTCAATCTTTCTCAAGCATCTCAATAATATTCCATTGTAATTCTTCATGAAAAGAACTTCATTGAGACATTGGTATTGAGCATACTTAAATCTTAAACACTTATTTTCTTTGCATCTAAGTGATTAACAATAGATCCATGCTACAAACATAATACCATGAAGTTGTATATGTAGATATGAAAAAAACATTAGTTACATACAATGATTCCTTATTCTCTCGACATGCTACATCTACATAAATTTGATCCCACACCTCAATTGTTAGTTTGGAAAATCCTTGTCCATGTACTATGGTTGAAATCTTGATATCTAGATTATATTCTTGGATTGCAGTCATCCAATTTGTGTGTCTTTTCCCAAGTTTCTTTTGGATGAATAGAGATATAACTATTGAATGCAAAACAATGAATTTAGTGTGGCGTTTTAGTATATAAATTTTTCATTGTTTCATGGCTTTGAATAGAACATATGCTTGTTTTTCAATTGGTCAATAGTTTGGTTCAACACATTGCAGTCGTGTTCTCATAAAAGAGATTGGAAATCCACTCTCTTCTTCATCCTTCTAAGTGAGCATGACAACAAGAGTAATCAGATGCAAAGGAATATAGGTAGAAATATTTACCAAAATCGTGACTTCTTATGGATAGAAGGACAATAGTGGATTCTTGGATATTTTCAAAATCTTATTTCACAACCTTAGTGCATTGGGAAATTAATAATTTCTAATTATTTTTTGTGAAGATTTAATGATTTATGCGAAGTCAGAAATGACTTGCCTTATGGAAAATATTTTCCCAAAATATGGTTGCATAACTTTCTTGTTGTGTGGCAAAGTGATATGCATTATGTCTTTAGTTTTTTATGAGTCAACCAATATCTAATCATTGGAAATGTTCTCCCTAAGTAGCTCTCCCTTTGCAATAGTGAAAATAATTTTCTTGGGATTCAATGAGATTCAATACTTTATGCATCACCAAATATTTGTTTCAAATGTTACATATGATTAGAGTGTCTCTTCAAGTAAATTGTGATATTTTCCATATGGAACATTGAACTTTGATTGATAAGGTCATTGAAATCTATATCCATTAGATGCTTGAACATGGTATTGACATTAATCAACCCAAATGACATACTCTTATATGTATATGTGACCCATTTTATCTTGAAAGTGTTTTTAATTAGTCTCCGTCTAAAATTGCAACTTGGTTATACCCCAAAATCCATTTAAGGGAGAGAATTTAAGAAATCATAAATAACTACAAAATTTGTTCCGTAGGAGGTGTTTCCATTTACATTTTCAAGGGTGACTTGATGACCGATTTTGTTTGTGATCCCATCATAAAAAAATTGTAAAGAGGACATATGTGGATTTCCATAGATCATTTATCAGAGATTGCCCCAACATGCTCATATTATTCTTCCATCTTGATATGATTGGTGAATATGGTGTTATATGTGCTTTTCTATGATATATTTCACCCTTGTTGACACATCATATGTTTTTCTTTAATGTTGATATTGTTAGAATAATCAACCCATAGTTACCTACATTAGACATTAATTTAATCATTTTTGTCTTATTACCTAGTTTCATAGATTCCATTCTATGCTAGTTGCATTCTACATGTCCTAAAAGTCAACACATGCTAAAACTAAGTCATGGAGCACTTGGGAAACATCCTGGAAACCCATTTTAGCATGTCTTATGTATTCCATATTCTCCAATGCACATATCTACTTTTTTTGAAAAGCTGCCTTGTTTTATAATTGATTTAAGGCAAAAGGAAAATCCAGACTAGGTGTAACTGCTTTGTTTTTTTCCCACATCATCCTCCATCCTTTTCTCCAATTAAAAGCATGTATGAGTTGTCTTTCCATCCATATTTATCTTTCCCACTTGACTTAGCAAATTCATGAGCATCTACCTAGATTTGGAAATTGCTTTATGCACCTATGGGGGATTTGACTAGTTTTGGTAAGCCTTCTTTTTGACTATTTCGAATGGCATCCTTATGCATTCGAACCTATCATGTAATTATATATTAAAACTGCCTATTACTTCACAAGGTTGGCTATTGTACACTTATTCAATAAATATTAGTGTTATGCTCCAATTTCAGTCTCCTTTGGTGTTAATTTTACATGTTTGATTAGCAATTTTGTGAGTGTAATTATTTTATCTCTTGGGTTCAATTTCCACATGGTATCATAGACTTTGTAGATCGATTTATCTTCTTCCATATTGCTATTGCAGGTTCGACATCTTGACTGGGAGCACATTCTGCTGACTGGAGGGCACAGCTACTGAGCTATGGAACAATCTCAGAAGATCATCTTGACTCCATTCAATTTATTTGAGTGGAAAGATAGTATGGAGATATTGTTGAGAGTGAAAGGTCTCTATAGGGTGACCATGGAAACTGAGGCAGAGCCCAATGCAGCTGCAAAGAAAATTAAATCGCACAACATGAGGGATGAGGCCTATGGTCTTTTGTGTCTGAGCATTTCAAGAGACCTCCTATTCCATCTTGATGGATTGACATCGCCTGATGAATTATCCCTAATAATCTTGTAGAGTTTTTTGGAAAGATAGATGAGATGAGAGGACATCAAATTGAGAATGAGTTTATCTCCTTGAGTCCCAATAGCTTCGAATCATTGCAACTCTACTTTTCCAAGTTTAAGGCCCTTGTTTTGTAGCTAAAACAATGTGGGATCGAAAAGAAGGAAGAGAAACTAGTTTTGGCCATACTCTCTAAGCTTGGTCCTGACTATTCAATGTTTGTTTCGACCTTCCGTGCCACCAAGTTGACAACTCGAGCCTAGAAGATTCCTAAGCTTACAGAGTTCATGGAATCCCTCACAAAGGAGAAATATAAGCTGGTGATGATGGGCACCATCAAACCTTCCAAAGACCAAGCTTTGGTTGCTGGAGATTCAAGTGTGTTTTCAAAAACCAAGAAAAAAATCTAAAAATCCACCTGAGCAAAAGAGAGACAAGTCTAAGTCTCAAGAGGAGCCCTAAGGTTCCAAGAAGAACTCCCAGAAGAAGAAGAACAAAGGAGAAATGAGAAAGTGTGCATACTGCAATAAGGGATATCATCCTGAGAGCCCTTGTATGAAGAAGAAAATTGACATGTTGACCCAACTCCTGGAGAAGAATAACATCTCCCTTCCTGATAGCTCAAAGAAGAGGGAAGGAGGATCAAATTCAGAAGACAGAAAGAGAGTACACGCCTTGGTTGTTGGCACATCAAGCTCACCTAGCTTCATCATAGACTCTGGAGCTTCTAGACATATGGATTCGACAAAAGAGACATTCTCTTCTCTTGACATGTCGAAAGGTCCAGCAATATTTTTGGGAGATGACTCTCTCACTGACAGTTTGGGGAAGGGTAGGATTGATTTTGACCATGGTAATTTCAATAATGTGTTGTATGTTCCAGGTCTTGCCTCTAATCTCTTATCAGTGTATCATATGACTCATACTGGGTCTCCAAATAAGGTCATATTCTCCCCTGATGATGTTGAAAGAAGGTCATATTCTCGAATGGTAAAGTCATAACAAAAGGTGTCGTTGATCACACTTTGAAGGTATACAAGTTTTCCCATTTTCTACCCTACTTAAACCCCTCTGCTCTTTTGATTCATGCTAATGAAGCAAGAAAGCTTTGACATGAAATATTTGGCCATATTAACTACAAGTATCTTTTTGATTTGAGTGAAAAATATATGGTCATAGGGTTACCAAAGATCAAGTTTTCTAAGGGAGTCTGTTAAGGTTGTATCCTAGGAAAACAACTAGAGCACAAGTATGGGAGAGCTAGTCATGGGAGAATCTCTGCACCTATTGAGTTGATCCACAGTGACATTGCTGGTCCATTTCCTCATATGTCCATAAGTCAAGCCAAATATGCACTCACCTTCATATCTGACTTTTCCAAGTATTGTTGGGTTCACTTCCTAAAGCATAAGTATGAAGTTTTTGACCTCTTCAACGTCTTTAGAGCCTTGGTTGAAAACCAGTCTGGGTGGAAACTCAAGATCCTTAGATTTGAAAATGGTGGTGAGTATGTCAAGTCTGAGTTCATTCAATATTGCAAAGACGCAGGTATTCAGATGCAGCATTCGATCCCTTACACACCACAACAAAATGGTGTTGTTGAGAAAAAGAACAAGTCACTAAAGGAGATGGCAACTTGCATGATGGAGGCTATGAATTTGCCACCAAAGTTTTGGGCCGAGGCTATAAAATGTGCATCCTACATCCAGAATAGGGTGTCTCATAAGAAACTTGATGGTATGACTCCTTTTGAATCTTGGAGTGGGCACAAGGCAGATGTGACCCTTTTCAGGATTTTTGGCTCAAAGGCTTGGGATAGAATTCCAACTGAAAAGAGGAAGGATTTGCAACCCCAAAGCCAAGAGTGCCTATTTGTTGGGTATTATAAAGGTTCAAAAGGGTACAATCTTATCAACTTGAGCACTATTAACAAATATTTCATTGAAAGAAACGTTCAGTTCCAGGAAGAGCCTTTAGTAGTAGTTGAAGTTGGAGAGTCCTCTTCACCACAAGAACCATTGATTGTAAGTGAAGAGATTAATGAGTTTGATGATTCTGATATGTCTGATAATGATGATTTGATTGCAGATCCTAACAATCCTACAAGACCAAAATGGGGCAGCAAAGACCATTCATGCAGCTAGGGAACTAGCTGGAAATCCTAATGACACTAGGAGGACTAGATCTCAATTTGAGAGTGCCCTTTGTGTGAAAGATCCTCTATTTGCTAAGAAGTGCTATATGATGGTTGAATCAGATCCACAGACATATGAAGATGCAGCACATGATCCAATATGGCAAACACCCATGAAAAAATAATTCAGCTTGCTCACATCTCGCTCCAGAAGAACAACACTTGGGAACTGGTTGATCTCCCCCCAGGGAGGAAGCTAGTTCAATGTAAGTGGGTTTTCAAGATAAGTTTTCTGTTGATGGTTCACCTTTGAAATAGAAGGAAAGACTGGTATCCAAGAGCTACTCACAAGTACATGGTATTGACTACAATGAAACCTTTGCACCAGTGTCAAAGATGGACTCCATAAGGCTAGCTATAGCCATTGCAGCTTCGAAGCAGTGGGAAGTACATCACATGGATGTGAAGTGTGCTTTCCTAAATGGAGATCTCACTGAGGAGATTTATATGCAGAAACATGAAGGTTTGTTTCTAATCCATATTTAGTGTGAAGGTTAAAGAAACCATTATATGGGCTCAAGCAAGCTCCCAAGGCTTGGTATGCCAAGATTGATGGCTTTCTGCTGTCATTGAGTTTTGTTCGATGCAAGTATGATACTAATGTCTATTTGAAGCTGATTCATGGTTCTTTGATGATTATTGTTTTTTATGCCGATGACCTACTAATTACAGGAAGTTCAAAGAAATATATTTCCTCCTTGAAGGATGCAATGAACCATGCATTTTCTATGACAAATTTGGGATTGTTGAGCCAATTCTTGGGTCTCAAAATTGCTCAATACCAACATGGAATCAAAGTACATCAGTCCAAGTATGCTTTAGATTTTCTCAACAAGTTAAACATGAAATATTGCAAACCAAGCAAGACTCCCTTCCTTTCAGGAGTTAAGCTTGAAGAAGCAGGTTCTTCTCCTATGGTAAATAATACACTATATAGGCAGTTGATTGGAAAACATAGCAGGTGCATTCTTCAATCCAAAAGGCATAACTGTATACTGAAAAGATCCCATTTCTATAGTCAAGGTTGTTTTATGTCGATCCTCTGGAGCAATTCTAATCTGATGGTAACCTAAAAATCCATCAGTGAAAGAATACACTTCTTGACCTCTGACATTGTCTAAAACTTCATATGTAAAGGGAGTAGGGAAGGGATCATGTAAACAAGCATCATTCAGCTTCCTTAGATCAACATAGATTCTGATTTCACCCTTGGTCTTCTTTTCTTGTACCACCATAGGGATGACCCATTCGGACTCTTTGATAGGCTCAATGACTCCTGCAGCGAGCATCTTATCTAGCTCCATCCTGACTTTTTCTTTATACTTAGGGTTCAGCCTATAAGGACACTGCTTCACAGGCTTCACATCCGCTTTTAAGGGTATTTTTATCACTCCTATATCACCAAGGATACCTTTAATTTCTGAGAACTTCGTCGAAAATAAGTCCTGATACTCATGGAGAAGTTCAGTCACTTTTCTTACCATTTCTTCGTCCCAATAATCTCCAATGGTAGCGTACTTAGGAATTTCTTTTGATCCAATATTTACTTTCCTTGTCTTCAAGGGCTGAGTTACTTCAGGGGATTCAACTGCTGGTCCATGTACTTCGCAATGTCCTTCTGACTCAGGAATATTGATGTTGCGAGGGTCATCATCTTCATCAATGGCGAGGTTATAGCATTCTACTGCATTAGCTTCTTGTTCCTTTCAATCAGGTTGGTACTCGGCTATGTCTTTATCATCAAACACCTTAGTATTGATTAGCCTAACAGCTGCGTCTAAAGGAGGGCAAACCTCATTAATAGAAAATGTAAGCACAAAACTATCAACAAGACTATCCCAACTTACAGTACCATGGCGAAGCTCCACCTCTGCATACCAATTCTTTGCGATAGGTTCCAGGGTGTGTACAAAGCTATGTACCCATTCTTCAGAAGGTACATGCTTCCATGCTTCATAACATTGCTCCAAGTGTTCCTGAGGGCTAGTCTTACCATCAAATCTGCTTCGCACCGCCTGAGGTTGCTCTATGAATCTCAGGCGAAGAAACTTTTGACAAGATTCCCAACTATGAGTATACTTCTTATGACCATTCCACCATATGGAAGCTGTGGCTTTGAATACTGAATCTAGAGTCTCCATTTTCTATGAATCTAGTACCTGCTCTGAAAATTGCATAATAAAATCTGCTGGGTCCGTTAAGCCATCAAAAATAGGTAAGGCTCTTGTCTATGAGCTAATCCATCTGAGAGACTTGGTAATTCTTGCACATCGATGTCCATGTAGCTCATACAGTATATTCTGCCAGTTCTCTAAGCCGTCATCTGAATCAGTCATGCAAGAACTGTCACACTGCCAATCCATTATACCTTCAGTATTAGGGTTAACATAGTCTTCTTCTTTAGCTGTGATGTTGTAAATATGATCTAAAACATCCTGATCTTCATCTTTGACTGGATCTGTATACCTTTCTCCTTGAGAAGGGTCCAATGGTACTATGACTCTCAGGCATTTTCCTTCGAAAGTCATCTATCTAGTCTTAAGGTTGATTATTGCATCATTTTCTATTGCCCATTCAATTCCTAGCAAGGCTGGATAGGGGTTGCTATCATCAATTATTTCAATGAATTCAAAATCTGCTAGGGTACTGACTCCATCAATATCCACTGGTACACTCAGGAATCTTCCCAAGGGCACAATCTTCTGCTCATTAGCTAATCTTAACTGTATAGGGGACCACTCAAGCTTAGGTTTTCCCATTTGTTCCCAAGTCTGCCTAGTTAGGACATTCACTTCTGATCCTAGGTCTAAAATAATATCAGTCATGTCATAATCTCCTATCTGAGCATGCAATCTCATTTCTCTTCCAGTCCTTCTAAATCTATTAACATTTTTTCCTTTATCATAGCTTCGCTGAGATTTGCAAGACTGAAGAACTTTCTGTAACTCGTTCAAAGCATTCTTGTTTCTTAATAGCTTCATACAACTCTGCAAAAATGATGATAGTGTACTTACTTGATCCAGTGAAGCTTCTTGAGACTGTAACTGCTGTTGATGCTGTTGCGTAGTTGCTACTGATGTTCTGGGATCAGCAAAGTCTTTCTTGGCTTCCATAAATGTTTCTTTTTCTCTGCCAACATCAAAGGCTGGAATTTTCTCTGGGGTCTTGCGGACCCAAGCCTCGACAAATTGTTTCTCTATATTCTGCACTTGCGTCATGGCTCCACTCCTTGTAACAACATTGAGAGCTGGGGCAGGTCTTTTCTCTATCGCAATCATCTGAACATTCTGAGTAGGAGCACCATTTCTTTCTTTTATCTTAGCTATCAACTCTAGACATTGCTCAATCACATGATCGACTGCTCTGCAATATCGACATGTCGTAGTTGGGTTCTGACAGTCTCTAGTTACATGGCCTGCCTGATTACAGTTATAGCATATAACCTGGCTTCTACCTCATCCAAGCATACCACTACGACCTCTGAAAGTACCTCGACCTGGGTTACCACGATGGTAGCCATATCCATCATTGCCTTGTGCCTCGTTTTGTACCCTATAAGCATCATAGGTTCGCTCTCTCATGAGGTCAAAGATGTGACATTCATCTTCATTGTGTCCTATTGACTTACAGAACTTATAGTAGGGATTCTTAGGTACTTGAACATATCTTTGTAGCAGATAGAAATCTTCAGGTCGATGCTGGCCAGTTGTTCGACATATCTCACAATAGAGAACAACAGGGTTAAACGGGTTTGGTGCACCAGTATTCAGGTAATTTCTTAGTGGAGGGCACTGTTCTTTGTCATGACCTTCTGTCTTGCATCATGTACACCAAACCTCTTCTCTAATGGCTTTCCCTTTTTTCATGTTGTGCAGCTCCAAGGCCATTTGTGCTAACTGTGCTTTTATTTGGGCTATTCTAGAATTATCTCCGACAGGGGCTGTTTCGAGCTTCATAGCAATTTCCAATGCTTTTTGCTGATCAGCAACCTTCTGTTGCATGAGTGGAGTCCTGATATGCGGCAACAGTGCTGCAATGAACCATTCTTTATGTTTCTCTGGTCCAATAGTGAAACTAGCTTGATCCAGCAGAACCTTGAACCTCTGATCAAAGTCCCAAAAGGATTCACCTCGCTTCTGCTGAATTTCCTTTAGTTCAGTTATGGACTGTGACTCTGATTTAGGCTTCTTAAATTCTTTAATCATTGCTTTTTTAATATCAACCAAGACATAGTTCTGAGTACTGGAAAACTTCATAAACTAGGTCAAGGCTCGGTCTCTAAAATATGTGACCAGCTGCGCTGTTCTTGTATTCGGATCCATAATGTTCTTAGCAGTCCAAATAGCTTCGCATAAGAACCAAAACTGCTTTGGATCCTCTGATCCAGTTCCTCTAAAGACTAGTAGCTTGATACCATCATTTACATGGGCCATAGTGGATCGAGGGGGGGGGGGGGGGGGGGGGGGGAAAAAGGGGAAGGGGGGGGGGGGGGGGGACTTGTTGAGGTAGAATGACCTGCGACAGGACTACTTGGGCTAGGGTTACTTTCAGACTATGACGGGTTCTCAGGGATGATATATCCTCACTGTGGAGTGATAGGAGGGTTTCTAACAAAAGGGGTTTCTTCAGATTCAGACTCTTTTGGGCTTAAAGGGGTATAATCAGTATTCTGGCCTAGGGTAAAGGATGCAAAAGTTCTCTTGTATCTTTTACAGCTTCGAAGCAAACCACTTTGCTCATCGAAGTCAATTTCACTTTCAAACATAGGTTAGTAGCACTAAATCTAGCAATCTGATTCAATAAGCAATATGCGTTTTTCAGCCGAGGGCATTTTAATTCTCAAACTAAGTGAGTTCAAGTACTTAACCCTTGGTCCTTTGAAGAAAAGTCTTTCTGCTTCGCTGAAAGAAGTATGTGTGTTGATGCCGAACTCCGTCACAAATGCTTCAAGGGTTCGCGTAGTCCAGAAGTCAACAGCTCTAGATACCGAGTTGTTCACTCTTTTCAACCGGTTAATTCTTTCTGGGGTCTAGGCAAGAGACTGATCTTCTTGGAAGTTTGTCCTTCTTTCTGTCAACCTGGATAACCACTGGTGCAATTCTATGTGGATACTACCAAATAAAATTTCATAAATATCAGCAAAAGCGTACCTTTGCAAGAATTCGTCGGAGCTATGACGATGATCCTTATTTTCTTGTTCCGCAAATTTTAGATAGGTATCTTCGATCCAGTCGCCAATTTATTTTACTGAGGGCCTCCGAAACATATCCCTCTAGGTACGACGTAAATCCCTCTTGAGCAGATACTGTTTAAACGACAATGGAACCAATTTGTTGGGCTATGGGCAGACCCGGGTTTTATCCTATTATCTTCGCACCAACAAAAAGACCCACAGTGTTGGCCCTTTCGGCAACAACCTGCCAACAGGTTGCAGTCTCACCCGAAATAGCTATGAGGTGCCGCAGAATCAGGTTTCTGCAAGCAGAAGAGGGATATTACTGTACCTTTAGCCTTAACAAATATTAATCACACAACACAGAGCTTCAACAGTTACTTAATTAGCTTCGTAGTTTAGATAAACAGACAGTTACTTGCTTAACCCTTAACTGGGAATTCACAACGAGGTTATTACTTAACAGTATATCCCACTTTATCATTCACCTACTTATTAAATACATAAAGCAGAAACAAAACAACAGAAACCACCATGACACAAGATATACGTGGTTCACCCCCAGTGTAGGGGCTACGTCCAAAGCACTGCGGTAATATTCAACTTTTAACAAACACACAGTTCTGATCTGCGCACTCAGCTGCAGATGTTCTCAGCAATCCTAAGCTGCGCACTCAGCTGCAGCACCTTTCTTCCTACACCCTTTGCGCACTCAGCTGTAGAGGTCGTCCACGCACTCAGCCGGGACTTAACCTTCTTACAAAAATCCCCTGCGCACTCAGCTGCAGAGGTCGTCCACGCACTCAGCTGGGACTTAACCTTCTTACAAAAACCCCCTGTGCACTCAGCTGCAGAGGTCGTCCATGCACTCAGCTGGGACTTAACCTTAAACCCTAAAATAGGTCTTTCTTCCTTCGCATCAAATCATCATATATTAAAAGTCTCAAAAGCCTAACCTGACTCCTTTACATAAGTGCCTATTTATACAAGTGCACTATTACAATACCATGGAATTAAACCATGGGCTTAAAAACCATGAGTTTAAACCATGGGTTATTTACAAAAAGAGGGACTTCGACCCAACTCCGACACCCCTAAGACTATTTTGGGTCGCAACTCTGCTTACAAGCTTCGCACCAAAACCGTGGAGTTGCCAAAATAAAGGACCTTGAATGTCGAGCCTCAACAGGCCCATAAGACTCACTAGTGTCCGGTCCCGGGACACTCTGCTTCAGCGTCGCCACCATAAGGACCTCCGACACATCCTGACACCAGTTTCGACAGAGCGTCGAATCTGCGACCTACGACAGAGTTTCTTCCACAACCTTCGACACTTCCAGTAATCTGCCACAGCTCTCTGAGAACAGCTTCATTATAGTCTAGTACCCAATTTCAATTGTTCTTGGTACTTAGACTCTTCCTCTTGGTACTACGTCTGATCAGGGGGTATAGGCTTGTCTCTGTACTTCTTTAATCTACTTCCGTTTACCGTGGAGGGTAAAATTTCTCCATTCAATTTAACTAACTGAATTGTGCCACCATCAGTAACTTTCTGAACTATGTATGGTCCTTTCCAATGTGTCTTGAACTTACCTGGGAACTTCATGAATTTACTGTGATACAAGAGCACAAGATCACCAATCTGGAATTGCTTCTTCTTAATGTGTCTATCATGCCATGCTTTTTCTCTAGCTTTCTACACTTGCTGCTGGAAACCTGCAATGAATCTGTCTTCTTCTAGTTCCAGTATCTTTACCAACCTTTCATTCAACGTAGCTGGATCATCCATCTCTGTGAAGGCAGATATTCTGAGGCTAGGAACAATGTATTCCATGGGCATAACTGCTTCTTGTCCATATACCAGCCTAAAAGGTGTATGGCCTATCAACTTCTTGCAAGTGGTTCTATAAGCCCATAATAATGCTGAAATTCTGAGATCCCAATCATTTCTGTTAACATTGAAAACCTTGGTCAGAGTGTGCTCAAGAATCTTGTTAAAGGCTTCGACAGTTCCATTTGCTTGAGGATGGTAGGCGGTACTCTTCTAATGATATACTTGAAATTCTTCAGTCAATGCTTCGATAGTATTATTCATAAAATGTGATCCTTGATCACTCATAAGAATTCTAGGACATCCAAACCTTGACAAAATATTATCAAAGATGAACTTCGCAGCTGTAGCAGCGCTACAGTCTTTGACTGGTTGAGCTTCAGCCCAATGGGTAAGGTAATCAGTTGCTGTAATAATGTATCTTGCTCCAGATTTCTTTGCAGGGGGATTGATTGGTCTAACAAAATCAATAGCCCCACAGAAGAAACCAAGGAGGTGATGGCATCCGGAATAAGTTGTTCAACTATGGGGAGCATGGGCCCTATAGAAGAAGCGGCTGTGTTGGGGTCACCCGAGGTAGTTTGTTCAATCATGGGGAGAACATTTTCGGGTGTCGCGACGGCCTTGGGATCGTAGTACGTGAGTTGGTCAACTTTGACCACGCGTCCCTCATGAGGGAACATCATGATGTGAAAAACGGTAGAAGCAACTACCCGCATAGCATACATGTAGCTGCAGCCAAGTAAAAGGTTGTAGTCAAGCTGGGCATTGATAACCTCGATGTTTATCAGGACCATTTTACCGGCCAGCTGGACGGGGACTGTTACGGAGAGAAATTCCTATGGCTTGGGGTACCACAACAGACAGCTAGACTCCAGAAATCAATCTTCTCCAATATGCAATAGAAATAAACAATCT